>OV743718.1:49952392-50487601 GCA_928272305.1 Volucella inflata | reverse complement strand
GGGTGTCTGATGTGTCAATTTTCTGTAACCACAGTTTCCTTCTTTCGTCTGCTAGTAGATCTATTGGCATAGTTCCACTTATCACCAGAATCGCTGCCTCCGATACTGTTCGGTATGCTGACACCACCCTTAGGGCTGCAGTCCTCTGTACTTTGGCTAGAACTGTACGCCTGTTTTCCATACTCAGGGTTGGCGCCCACACTTCGCTCCCATATAGTAGGATTAGCAGCTTAATTCTGCTGGATAGAAGCCATCCGATGTTTGCCATTAGTCTCGACAACGATGCCGTTATCTTGGCTGATTTCTCAATGGCGTGTTTAACTTGCAACCAGTAGGTCAACTTGTTGTTAATCCTTATACCTAAGTATTTTATCACTTTCTTCGTGCGAATGGTTTCTGAATGCACCTGCAGATCTACTTCCAGCGGTATGTGTTTTCTAGTGAGGAAGATGAGTTCCGTTTCCTCCATGGCCAGACTTAGTCCGTGCGAGTCAAGCCACGTTTGTGTTATCAGCATCACTTGCGTAAGTTTTCGCCTCACCGTGTTCATGTCGCGTGTGCTGATGACAGCTGCAATATCGTCGGCGTACCCTACTAAGTAGCAGTCTTCAGGCAAACTGATTTTTAAGATTCCATCGTAGCTTACATTCCACGAATCAGGCCAAGGATTGAGCCTTGTGCTGCTCCAGACCTGATTTTCTTCTTCCGTTGGCCTTCGTTTGTATCGTAGATTAGCTCCGGGTCTTTCAGGTAGCTTCGTACCATATTCATTATGTAGGCAGGCGTTTTAAAGCGTGTTTCGGGGGTTTCGATCACATTTTCCCATTTTGCACTGCTAGAAGCGTTTTTAGCATCGATTGTGGCGAGGAGCACTATAGGCCTCGAGAAGTGGTTTATCCGTCGCGCTAATTCTACGCTTCTTATGACATCTTCCTACTTTCATGCTGCCTTTCCGAAAGGTCTCCAGGAGTTCTTTACTGCAGCTGTAATGCGTGGCTTCAGCATTTTTTCCAGCAGTTTCCCTGCTGTGTCAAGCATGCATAGAGGTCTGTATGCCGATGGTGTCTCTGGATCTCCCTTGCCTTTGCTGATTAAGACCAGCCTTAGTCTTTTCCAAACTTCTGGAAACACCCCCTCTGCCAGGCATGCATTGTACATATTTAATAGTACTTGCGGGCGCTCAGCTGCTATTTGTTTGAGTACCTCTGATGGGATTCCGTCTTGGCCTGGAGCTTTATTGCATTTAAGAGTGCCGGCCACTGCACTTAATTCGTCCTGTGCGAACATTGGCGTCGGGCCCTCTGGTGCACTCCTTGTTTGTTCGGTTCTTATATCGTGGTTCGGAAAGATGGTGTTTACTGATCTTCATAGCGCGTGCTCTAAGCTCCGGAACTGAATTTTTCACGCAAAGTTTTCTTATCACTATTTTGTATGCTAGGCCCCATGAATTTTGGTTTATATCGCGACGGAGTTCTTCCCCTTTTTCTCTCTTTCTTTTTATAATGTCGAGTTTTAGTTCCTGTTTTCACTTTTAATACTCTCCCTGCTCATCTGTAAGGATACCACTTCTTCTGGCCATTGTGTATTTCCGACTCTTGCGAAGGCTTGTCTGTCTTAAAGCTGACTTAGGATAAGTGTGTTTATGTGCGGCATGGCTGCTTTGAATGCTGTCTTGATGCTTTTGAGAGTCTTTTCCATTTTGAGTCTAGCCGAGTTATTTGCGTGGAATCCCGGCAGGTTAGCGTCCATTTGTGTGAGGAGTATTTCGGAGTTTAGCCTCGAGGCATTCCACTTTCACCGTCCCTTGATTTCCATAGCTCTTGTTTAGTTTGCTGCTCCGACGAGGTAAGTCATGTACTATAGTCGCTGCAAGTATAGTCTTCGAGTACTGTCCTTTGATTTAACTGGCTCGCATACGTCTCCGAAACAAGAGTTATGTCAGGGGTAGTTTCGGCCCAGCCTGGTTTTCTGAAGGTAGTTTCAGTTAATGAGTTAGCGATGATAAGGCCTAGCCTGGCTGCCATGTCTAAAACTCATCGTCCTCTCGAGTATGCAGACAGCATACCCCATTCAATGGCACTGTTAGCGACAGCAGCCAACAAAATTCGGATCGAACAACAAAACGTGAGGCAATGATGAAATCCCAATGCGAACAATGATTTTCAGTGATGAGAAACAAATTCCAAGAGGAGAAGTAAAACGAATTAGCTTAAGAGCCTTACAATTTGTGTTATTCTCCGTATGGTCCAAATTCGAATGAAAGAGAAAAGAAGATAGAAGAATCAAGGAAAAAAGAAAAAATGCAAATGAATACATAGAATGTACTTAATTGAATTCTATAGTGGGTTTCTTACCCATGATCTTACAAATCAAATAAAAGATTCTAATGAAAGAGAATAAAATTTAAAACATTTCTAAACATTCCGCCACCCCTGGAACAAGGTTTCAGGACACCGGCAATACTGCTAACTTATGGATTGGTCGAACTAGGTTTCCACTTGATGTTTTTAGCGTAGCAACACGAACATGACCATCACTTTCAGGGTGGACCTCGATAACTCGTCCCATTGCCCATTTTCCAGGTGGTAGGTTGTCGTCTTTGATAACTACTAGATCGTTTACGCTGACGTTTTCTTGAGTTCGCTGTCATCGTGAACGTTGCTGCAATGAAGTCAGGTACTCCAGATGCCAGCGTTTCCAGTATCCCTGTACTTTCGATTGAATTACCTTAGAGCATGACATGCGATTCGCCGGCAAATCCAACATCGGCTCTGGAATAGCAGCATACGACTCACTTAGAAAGAAATGCGCAGGTGTTAATGGATCTAGGTCAGTGTCAGATAATTGGCACTCGAGTTTAGAATTGCTTCTATTTGCGTAAAAAGGGTATTACTCGACGAAGGTGCTGCTTTTCAGATTTCACCCCCGCCTCCCACAAACCGCCAAAATGTGGTGCCAAAGTGCCAAGAAATCCCATCACGCGCGAAGTATTCTGCAACTATTGAATTATGTTGCTATGATAAAACGAGCTCATGCATTTCCGATAACGAGCGAGCCAACCCGCGAAAGTTTATACCGTTGTCAGAATACAAGTGCGATTCACACTCTTCTAAGAGTATAGCTTTAGTCATTAGACAAACAAAAAGCGATATGTAACCTTTGCAATACACTGACTTACGACCTGATTTTACCTTTACTGTTAATGGTCCCGCGTAATCGCAACCACAATGCGCGAAAGGTCTATTTGTTTGTATTCGCTGTGGTGGGAGACTTCCCATAAGTTGGGTTGTTGTTGCCTATCGCTCTAGCTTTCGACATTTTGCTATAAACCGTTGAATCCTAGCGACTGTTTTTATCAATACATACCACGAGGAGATACGAGACGAAAGTACTTCGATTGGATGGTCTGTAGTTCTGACAATGCAAGATTGCTGCGTAGCCTTCTTTTCCTCTGGCTTACAGCTTATATCTTCTGTTGGATCACTTTCAACTGGCCAGTTTTTGATGTCTTTTTGAAGCCAAAGTGGCCCGTCCACCAAATCGGGTGCTCAAGAAGCTGTGAAGGAGGGATTCCACGAGAAGCGCAGTCTGCTGGATTTCATTCTGACCTTACATGGAACCATCTGTTACTTGGGATAGTGGTTAATATTTCCGAAATTCGGTTTCCTACGAATACATTGCAACGACGAGGCGGAGACGATTACCACGAAGGAGCAACTTTAGAGTCCGACCATGCATACACATCTGTAAACATTATACTCAAGGCCTTTTGCACTGCGATGATTAGCCTGGTAAGTAACAACGCTCTTCACAGCTCTAAGCGAGGAGTATTTAATAGTTTTCGTGGAGAGACCCGAAATTTAGCGGCTATGATATTCGTTTTGATTTATCCGTTCGGAAGTTGATATCGTGAGTAAATTACTGAGAAACCGTGAATTTGAAACGATGGGTTTTCTAGACCGAGAATGCGAGGAACTTCGATTTTTGTCAAGCAAGGAAGCACATTGCGATATCTTCTCCATTTACATCCTAGCGAATTTGGAATTGCCTCTTCCCAATCCAGTTTGAGATGCCACAATTCCTGGAATAGGATTTTGAGTAAAATGATCGAGGGTGCAAGGAAGCCGAGATACGTGATACGTCCTTAAGGATTTCGCGTTTTGTGATAATTTTATTAAGGGTGTGGCTTTAACGAAAATTGAGCACATCGGATCTTGAGTTCCAATACAAACCTAACACTTTTGTCCATAAGTTCGCACCACTGTCTAACGAAGATTTTCCGGAGATTCGATTTCGTTATTTGGTAAAAGCTCGACGCAGTTACTGTGCCATTTACTTAGCTCCATACCGCACTTAGATAAAAGTTTGATTAGAGAATCACGTTTGTAAATGGCTTCATCAATAGTATTCCCGCCTGAATTCACATCATCAACGTTAATGTCATTGAATACTGTTTCCGACGTGATTGGAAATTCTTCTGCTTAATCTTCAGCGATTTGTTTTAATTCCCGTACCGAAAAAATGGGAGCGCAAGAAGTACCATATGTAGCTGAGCGTAACCGGTAGTGTTCAAGTGGCGTTAACGGTGACTTTCGCCAAACAATACGTTGAAAATCTGAATCCTTTTCCGAAACCCAGATCTGCCTAAACATTTTAACTATATCCGCGGTAAAAACGAACAGATGGCGAAGAAATCTTACGCAAACTTGGAACAAATTGCATTGAATTGGTGTTCCTATCATGAGCGAAACGTTCAAGCTATTGCCGTTTGTGTCCTTAAATGAACCGTCAAATACGACGCGAAGTTTAATAGAAGTTCTGTTTGGCTTTAAAACAGAATGGTGAGGAAGATAAAAAACATTCGACCGTTCTATTTCTGCGTCAGGAACTTTGGACGTATGTCCTAGATTAAGGTACTCATCAAGAAAATGCGAATAGTTACAGAAAAGTTATTTGTTGTTAGAGAATTTCCTTTCGATGGATTTAAGACGCGCAATCGAACCATTAAGCGTATTGTAAGATCGAATCAATGTCCAAAAACGAATGGTGGGAAATAAGGCTAGGCTCTGAAAGGCATGGTAATTGTTCCGCCAAAACCCAACCGAAAATGGTTTGCTGTGCTAGTGGGTAGCCTTTGCTACTTTGAAGGACATTTCATTGTAAAATTTCCCAGATTTTATCTGCTGCTAATAAAATATCTATAGTTTTGGAAGTGTTAAAAGAGGGGTCAGCTAGATCCAGGCTCCGTAAATGCTCCGTAAATTTGCAGTAACGTTTGGTAATATATATGTATCAACGGTGA
Organism: Volucella inflata; assembly: GCA_928272305.1. NCBI lineage: Eukaryota > Metazoa > Arthropoda > Insecta > Diptera > Syrphidae > Volucella > Volucella inflata. The sequence goes on along the minus strand of OV743718.1, from coordinate 50,482,299 downwards.
TACTAAATAAATTGTTGCGTTAAGCTATTACCAACGAGATAAGGCCTCTGGATTTACCAGCGCTGGTAGATCCAATACCGCTTATGGGTATACGCGCATTTCTACGTTTTAGTCCTAGGCGTTGAACACAGGATTCTGTTACGAAGGATACCTGCGAGACCGAATCGATAAGAATACGAACAAGGTGTGTTTTACTGTTAAGATCAAAGACTTAACTGACTGCTGTTGGAAGAAGGGTTTGTGGTGTATGACGCACGATATTGATTGTGTGCGGAAGGTGTTGTGCTTGAATTTTGTCGAGGAACGAATTCTGGAATTTGATCTTGACCGAACGAACTTTCTGGTTGCGAACAAGATGTACCATTACTTATGTTAACTGAATTGTCATAAACTAAACTATGGTGACGTGAGTTACTGGACCTGCATCGGAACTTTGATTGGCACTGAGCGGAAGAGTGACCTACCCCTAAACAATTGAAACTAAGTTTGCTAGATTTAACAAAATCTCTACGCAACTGAACTTCCATGCCTAAAAACTCTGGGTACTGTGATAGACCATGAGCTGAATTATATTTTGTGCAATTTGTCGATGACGAAGCTTTTATGTGACTGTTGATCACGTGCCGCGGTTATAATACAGATTATCTAACCTAGCCCATGCCTGTTCATGAGTGGCATCACAAACCGGTAAATGGCTCAACAGATTAAGCGCTCCACTACGAAGGCACGATTTTAAGAAATGAAATTTTTGTGCCGGTGTTAGATTAGTTTTTTTTGCGGACTGTACCTTCGAACATATCCCGAAAGGCTGGCCATTCCCTGTAGTTTCCTGAGAATGGTTCAATACAAATTATTAGGAAGAAAGAAATCCGAATCGCTTTCAGACGAAATCGTTTTATTTGGTGTTTCGATTGGAACTTGCTGTTGAGAAGTTATTTTTGTAACAACATCTTTGCTTCTTTCCGCCTTTTTACGATCCCTAATGGTAGATAATAAAATAAATTTAACAATTAAAAATTTTATTTTGAATTCTTCAGAGCCTGAAAGTAGATCTACATAACCTTCTTTATCGGCGAACTCGTACATGTGCTTTTGCGAAGCATTGAACTCACTCCAATGATCTTCTGCTTTTTGTAGCCGAACTTGCAGACCACAGATCGAATATGTCTCATTAATTGATTCTGCATAAGAAGCTAATTTGGTAAGTGAGCCTTTTACATGACCACGTGTAAGACGGAGGGCAGAAAGGGAAACTGTGTCAGACATTTTTGCACGATTTTATTAGGGTTTAATTAGTTCGATCTGGGCGCAGGTAATTTCTTTTAACAATCAGGGTATCACTTTCTTGCGCGAAATGTTCTTAACAATAGTAAATACATGCCAAACACACGAAAGTTATCAAACCACGAAAAGTCCGAGTATTGCGGAGACAGAGTTCACAACAAAAATGTTTTAAAAGTCTGATAAACGATACACATATGAACCCGGCTCGATTCTGTACCACTAAATGCTAACGATATATACCAACGAAATTCGGATCGAACAACAAAACGTGAGGCAACGATGAAATCCGAATGCGAACAATGATTTTCAGCGATAAGAAACAAACTCCAAAAGGTGAAATAAAACGAATTAGCTTAAGTGTCTTATAATTTGTGTTATTTTCCGTATGGTCCAAATTCGAATGAAAGAGAAAAGCAAATGTACAATAAGACATAGTATTACATGATAGAAGAATCAAGGAACAAAGAAAAAATGCAAATGAAAACATAGAATGTACTAAATTGAATTCTATAGTGAATGACCCATGATCTTAGAAATCAAATGAAAGATTCTAATAAGCACTGATGTGTCTTCGAGCCATATTCCGCTACTTGCTGTGGCGTCCTGTTCGCTTATTATTGTCATGTCGGTTTCGTGTTCCAGCATGACCTGCGGCAAGAGCGAGTCGGCCGTCCTGCTTCTATGCACGTTGCCCTGCAGGGTCTTCATTACAGTGTGTGTTCTCTGAATGACGAGCACATCTTAGAGCCAGGGATATTTTCTGTGTGGTTGTGTCGTTTTTCCACGCGCAGGCAGCAGCTTGGTGTATTTTGGCATTCTTTGAGTTTGTGCCCAGGTCTTCCGCATCGTATGCAAAGCCCTTCCTCTTTTCTGTTTGGCCCTTTACATTCCCACTGCGGGTGACCAAAACCGAAGCATCGGTACATTTCTTCACCTCTTTTAAGGGCTTTATCCTACAATTTACCCATTCTATTTTAATCCGTTATTTCTTAAGGACCTCGTTCGCTCTGTCAATCGGCAGCGTCACGTAAGCACGCATGTGTTGACGGCTGTTTGACTTCGAGACCCTGACGATGACTTCTTCTGCGTGCTCCGCGGGGAAGCAGTAACCTTTTCTGACGTTGTCAAAGGCTATCTCTTGCAGGTGGCTTATGAGTGCGTCCCGGAACTCTGGCTTCGCTTTTTCTTCTTTTTCCATTTCGAGGGGTTTCACCTAGACGAAAACAACGATATAGCCAATTTAGACCAAGAAGAAGGCTACAAATATCTTCGTTTCTTACAACTGAAAGGAATTCAAGAATCAGGGCTTAAGGAGATACTGTGAGACAAGTTTCAGCAGAGACTTACTATTGTTCTGAAGTCTAACTTAAATCCTGGTAATATGCGGAAAGTTATCAATACCTGGGCTATTGCAGTATTTACGTATTCCTTTGGTGTTGTTAATTGGCCAAATACAAACCTTAATGAGAATCCTATATTACTAAGAACCACCTTATCTAATGGAACCACCTATAAATGGAAATGAAATAGTTTTTCATGAAGACAATGGAAGAGGATTCCTGGATATACCGAATCTACATTTTTCGCAAATTTAGAACTTAAGAGACTATTTCAGAAGCCAAGTTGAAACTTCGGATCTAATTATAACAGTTTGTCTAGCACACAAGAACTACACTCCACTAAACCTTAGATCAAGTGATATTGAAACACCACCCAAGCTCATGGAGGTATGGGAAAACAAAAGCATACACGGAATCCACCCCGACCAACTATCACAAAACTTTATCGACGTACACAGCTCAAACTTGTGGCTTCAACGTGGGTTTCTCTTTGCAAAAACAGAAGTCTTTATAATTGCTATTCAAGACAAGGTTATAGCAACTGAACACTACCGCAAGTTCGTTTTACGAGAAGAATTACAAAATGACTCATATCGCCGCTGTCAGAGCAATGCAGAGACTATTGACCACATCATAGGCGGATGTAAGAGCCTACCATCACATGATTATAACCAGGAAGTGAAAATCATAAACCAAGGCCTGGCGATGCAAAATAATCTTGTTAAGCAAAAACATCCATACTACAAGTACGAACCGCCACCTGTACTCGAAAACAGTAGCTCTAAGCTGTACTGGGACAGACCGATGCTTACCGACCGCACAATACGAGCCAACAAGCCAGGTACCCCTTTCTACTTTAACAAAACTTTATCGACATATCGAGCGCAAACTTTTGGCTTCAAGTGGGTCTCGCTTTGCAGAAACGGTTTTATTATTGCTATCCATAACAAGGTTATAGCAACTAAAAACTACCTCTAGTTTGTATTACGAGAAGACTTACAAAATGACTCATGTCGCCGCTGTCAGAGCAACGCAGATACCATTGATCACATTATAGGTGGATGAACGGGCCTAGCATTACATGATTATACAGCAAGACATAACCAGGTAGCTAAAATCATACACCAGGGCGATGCAAAATAATCTTGCTAAGCAAAACCGTTCATATAACAAGTACGGCACCTGTACTTTAAAACAGTAGCTGTTGCCTGTACTGCTAATCACTGATCGATAATTACAGACCGCACAATACGAGGTAACAAGCCAGATATCGCCTTATTTGATAAAGTTGTAAAGAAAATAGCGGAAGAAAAAAAGAAAAAATATACGAGTATATATATACTTTTTATGTAGAAAGAATGAATATCTCGCCAATAATGATATCCACCACAGCACAAATACCAAAACACCCTATTGTGCAACAAACCGATAAGAATGCCCAAGAACATGGTCTGCGACCCCAACAGAGCTAGCCCGGGATCGATTTTTTCAAGCCTCATAGAAGTTGAGAAGTACTAAATAAAGAAATTCAATAAAATAAGAAAAATAATATTATTAATATTAATATTAATATTAATATTAATATTATTATTATTATTATTATTATTATTATTATTATTATTATTATTATTATTATTATTATTATTATTTTCATTATTATTATTATTATTATTATTATTATTATTATTACTATTATTATTATTATTATTATTACTATTATTATTATTATTATTATTATTATTATTATTATTATTATTATTATTATTATTATTATTATTATTAATATTATTATTATTATTATTATTATTATTATTATTATTGTTATTATTATTATTATTATTATTATTATTATTATTATTATTATTATTATTATTATTATTATTATTATTATTATTATTATTATTATTATTATTATTATTATTATTATTTTCATTATTATTATTATTATTATTATTATTATTATTATTATTATTATTATTATTATTATTATTTTCATTATTATTATTATTATTATTATTATTTTTATTATTATTATTATTTTTATTATTATTATTATTATTATTATTGTTATTGTTATTATTATTATTATTATTATTGTTATTATTATTATTATTATTATTATTATTATTATTTTCATTATTATTATTATTATTATTATTATTATTATTATTACTATTATTATTATTATTATTATTATTATTATTATTATTATTATTATTATTATTATTATTATTATTATTATTATTATTATTATTATTATTATTATTATTATTATTATTATTATTAATATTATTATTATTATTATTACTATTATTATTATTATTATTACTATTATTTTTATTATTATTATTATTATTATTATTATTACTATTATTTTTATTATTATTATTATTATTATTATTATTATTATTATTATTATTATTATTATTATTATTATTTTCATTATTATTATTATTATTATTATTATTTTTATTATTATTATTATTATTATTATTATTATTATTATTATTTTTATTATTATTATTATTATTATTATTATTATTATTATTATTATTATTATTATTATTATTATTATTATTATTATTATTATTATTATTATTATTATTATTTTTATTATTATTATTATTATTATTATTATTATTATTATTATTATTATTATTATTATTTTTATTATTATTATTATTATTATTATTATTATTATTATTATTATTATTATTATTATTATTATTATTATTATTATTATTACTATTATTATTATTATTATTATTATTATTATTATTATTATTATTATTATTATTATTAAGATAATTAATGAATTATTACGATAATAATAATAATAAATTATAATATTAATAATTATTATTATTTATAATATTAATTGTAATAACAATAATTATTATTTATATTATTATACCTTAACCCCTTTCATTTTGACACATTATTGGTTTTCTACTTTCCCCATATTGTATAAATATTCGTTAAACAGTCAGTGGCCAGTTAGGAACTGGGTAATATAAAAGTTTATTTCTTGTCTTGTCGTTTCAACATTAGCGAGGCATGCGTCTTCTGCTTGAAGTACTCCTGGGTATTGTTGCATAGCACGCCATGTTGATGGACTAAGTTAGAGGTTGAGCTGAATTTTCTGCCGATCCTTAGACTAGCTTAACGAAATGGCGTCAGCTTCCAGCATTGTCGATTTTAATCATTACTGCTTGGTGGTCACTGTGAATATAAGCTTTACTGACACTCCATTTAATTTTTTGCAGGATGGAGCTACTCGTTAAAGCGATGTCAGTTATTGAGCCAATGCCTTCTTTGCGGAAGGAATTGGGCCCCACCTACGTTTGTGATGCCCACGTCGAGAATTGCAAATGAATCGAATGCGACAGACTACCCATCCGATCTTGCATCCTATTTCCAACAGTTTCTTCGTGCTTTCAGCCGGGAGATTAATGATTGCCGTTTGAGTTTCACCGTACGCGTTTTGCAAAGACATTATGTCGCTAGACATAACCATGTCCAAATCGAATTGGCTTCTGATCGCCGCGAATATGTCCTCTTTGATAGTGACCTCGTCAATGTCTCTGATCTCGACCATGCTATGGGGAATGAGGGTTTTTGTAATCTGTCGTTTAGTCTTCTGCTTCCTTCAGTTATATCAAAACATCTCCTTTCTTCGATCTCCTGATCCTAAACACTGCCTTGCCCACAGCTTCCAGCTTGGGGTCTGCTTAACGCTGCGGAATGATGTTGCCCTCATGTTTGGGTTTTGGTTTTCGACTGTCTAACCCTTGATTCGGTTGGGGTTGCAACACCTTTGCCGTAGGCACTTCTGCGATTTTTTGTACCCCTTTCTTCTTCTTCTTTTTCTCGGCTGAGGAGTGATTCTATTTGTGTTCACGTTCACGAATGATTGATTCGATTAGGTGATTGATTTATGTCTTTGGTTCCCCACTCAAAGCCGTTATCAATGTTCGAGTGTGTAGTAACCCAGATTGGTTCTAACGAGGAATATTATATCCTGACCTACTTAATGGCGACGATATAAGGAGCGTTCTTTGAGTCCTACCATGGTTTTAACGGGACGGAGCGCTTGCAGCATTAGCTTGAAAGCCATTTCAGCAGGGTTTCACTTCAGCTTACTCAATGTAACAGAATATCACAAGCGTGAGCATTAAGATTTTACTGGGCTCAGTCTAAGTGTTCTCCTCTTTGTTAGTCAGGCACTGATCTTGGTTTGTGGCGCAGAAGCTCGTCATTTGTCCCCTTCACTTCGTAATTCCCGGAGAGATTCCTAGATGACGCCACGGGAATTAGGTCTTATTAGAAGGGCTGCAAGATGTTCGACTGCAGAGGCTTTTTATCGCTCTTTACGGAATCAGCATCTGTCGGCATTATATTAATCGTTACCATTTTTTCATTTTCAATGCATCTTTATTCGGATTAATTCAGGAATTCTTACAAGCTAAAAACAAACGCTTAAAAATAGCTTAAATAACTTAAAACTATCTTATTGTAAATTACTGGCCCCATACTCTAGGCTTAACAAAATTCATAATCTATGTCTTTCGACGTTTCTTACAGTATTTTTTTTCTTTATATCAATTATATCAATCTCAAGGTACCTGATAACATTTCGACAAGCAAGTGGCTGCCCGTACTGTACCACGACCAAAAACTTTTATCAGTTCTTTCTGGCATCCGCAGAGGTTCCAGACAATGACGTCCTAAACAGATTGGTTTCTGACTTCTAGAAGTTGATCTTCAACTTCCAGTCGTCGCAATACCGTTTAATTTGCTCGAAGTCACGCTGCAAAGAATGTATATGACCTCGATCTTTGGACCTGATCTATCATTTCACTTGTGTAAGTTTTGAATATGATCGACGAATTAACCGCACCTTGTTGCAGACCGTTTTTAATGTGGAATGTGTCAATAGAAGTCAAATCGCCATTCTTCACAATGAACCGTCTATCTATGAGCATATTGAAAAGAATATACAGCAGTGATTTTCTAATACACAGTCTGTTCAGCTTGTAGGAGAATCCCTCTAGCCATACAGTATCGAAGGCTTTTCCAAGTCAATCAGGCAAGCACCCGTGCACTGTTTCTTGGCTTTGTTCCATTGGATATCAGAAACAAGTTTAAACGCAGTATGAATAAAATCATGGCCTGCATTGAAACCGAATTGATTATCCTAACTTTATTTCTGTCCTCAACCCAGTTAGTCAGGATTCTATGTCAGGATGGTGCTCCAGCCCACTACGGTTGTAAAGTTAAAAATTGGCTGGGTGAAGAGTACGGTAATCGTTGGATACGAAGAAATATAAGTAGATCAGTTCACTATATTATTATATTATATTAATGTTACATTCATAAGAAAAGGGAAATAAAACGTTAGGTTAATTATGCATTTTGTGGAGAAAAGTGACTTCAACGTAAAAATCAGCAAGAAAAGTGGAACAGGTGTAGAAATCTGATATCTAAAGACCCAAACAAGATATTGACTTTATTTCAGCGCAGTTACAAAGGCCAGATACTTTTCCAAAAATAAAGTTCGAAACGAAGTTTCTGCCATTAGTATTAATAGAGCAATTTCTGTTAACATGTGTCAGGGTACACCAACGTCAGTCTTTTCTTAAATCTTCGATAAATGATTTTAACATTAGAGATCATCCCTTACTTAAGAACCATTTTTTTCTATAATTAAACCCATTTATTTATTATATTACTTAATGCTTTTGGTTTTGTGTCTTGTTAAAGATGTTTTGGTGTGTTTGACTAAATCGAATTCACTTACAAACGTATTTTTTCAATTAGTACAATGTTTTTCTCTTGAACCGAATGGAGAGCGAACATTTCGTGTGCAATGACATTATAGTACTTATATGTTCGTTTTATAAAATAATGCATGTTCTGTAAGAAAGAGCCTTCTTTTAGAAGAGCAAAAATTCTTGCACATAGTTTATATTATTCATATATTGAACACATACTATTTTGAATACTAATTATTAAATAAAGAAATTCAAAAAATGTTGTATCTTTAAACGTTTAGTGCTAGAAACCGAGACTATTCGCGCCATGAATTTATCAACTACGCCTGAAGACTACGATCCATATATTTGCAAATTAAGCCCAGAACTAAAGGCGTTAGGGAAAGAAGAATTACATGAAGATGATAATATAAGAAGACAAGCCCTTGCTCAATTTCGAGAATGGATTTCAAAACACCCTCACATAAAAAAATGCCGAACGGATTCTATGTTTTTACTTCGATTCTTGCGTACCAAAAAATTTTCTGTCCCAGCGGCGTGTGAAATGTTGGAACGTTATTTGACTATTCGTCAGCTTTACCCACAGTGGTTTTCCAAATTGGATATTGAGGATCCTGCTTTAAACGAAATATTCGAAAACGGATACCTAGTACCTCTTCCAGAGCGCGACGAATTTGGAAGACGCGTAATTTTTTCTATAGGTGGCAGATTCGACCCATACAAATATACATCCGCACAAATGGCACGGATACACTCACTGATTTGTGAAGCATTATTAGATGAAGAAGAATCACAAGTAGCAGGATATGTTTATATTAACGATGAATCTGGAATGAACATGGGTTTCGTTAGTCTTTGGTCTTTAACTGATCTCAGAAGTATTATGAAATGTATACAAGTAAGTAGTATAATGTTGAATCATAATTAGAATTCCTAATGTAAACATATGTTTATTATTTAGAATTCGACACCTATGAGGCATAAGGAAACACATTTTGTAAATGTTCCACATTATGCAAACAAAATTATTGAATTGGGAGTTTCAATGCTTAGTGAAAAGCTGAAAAAAAGAACTTTCGTGAGTATAGAATCTACAATCAATCTACAATTTTTACCCATTAAAGAAATAGTCTAGTTAATATAATAGCCACAGCAAAAGTTATATTCAAAGAAGACCTCAAATGCGATCTAATGTTAGCCTTTTACCTTAAATGAAAGCAAAATTTTTAAATTTCGAACTCTTATAATGGTTTACAATTTTTATATACATAAGACTCTTTGCATTGCATTTAACTATTTGCAATAACACTTAACTTTAAATATTGAGTCATGAATTTAATTATTCCATGAGTATTAAATTCAAAATAAGTAAAAGAGCAATATAAAACAAAATTAAGGTGGCAATCTGACACACCAAACAAAATTACAAATACATTTTCTGACCTACCTACGTGGAGAAATAACAAGATAAACACAACACAGTTAGTGGAGAAAAATATCACACTAAATTATTGCGCTTTTTTATACATACATAACACATATGTACATATGTATATAAAAATAAAGTATTAAACGCTTTAATGATAAAATCATAATCTTTTTTAATAGATATTTATATAATATCTACTAAATATTAAATAAAATGGGTAAGGCATTCGAGAGAGCTTATGGTTTTTTTAGGAATCAAACGGTCGCACATGCGTAAACACATGTACTTGTATACAGCTTTGTATTCGTATTGTATTGCTCGATTTCATTTATATAATAATAATTTTGATTGAGTCTATTGTAAATATACTTGCTTAAAATGTTGTATTCGTTGATGTATATTTGTAGGTTCATAAATCAGTAGATGCCCTGAAGAGTAAAATAAATCCTGCAATACTTCCACAAGAATACGGAGGTTCGGTTCCACTTTCTGATATGATTGCAATCTTCAAGAAAAAACTTCAGAAAAAAAGGGCTCTGATATTAGCTTTAGATGAAATGCATATAGAAATTACAAAGGAAGCGGTGAATTTTGCTGGAAATGATATCGGTGACTTAGATGCAGGAGTTGTTGGAAGTTTTAGGAGGTTAGAGGTTGATTAAGATATAAGAAAAAAAAAATTAAAAAATATGTATTAACAAATTAGTTTAAATATAGTTTTTTTTTATGTGAGTGAACTCAAATAAAGTATGAATCATTAAAGTGGTCTAATAAAGTTATTATAGTAACGGGTTTTACCCCAAAAACAAACATATATTTGAGATTCAAGAATCAAGTATTAAAATAAATTAACAATTTTGTACGTTAAGGTCTCCAAAAATTGCTCAAATATCATCTTTAAAAATAAATTCTGCCTTAGTTTTACGTTTTTTCGGAGTAATAACACTAAGCTTTCATATTGATTGTGAACGAGAAACAAAACAAATGAAGATTCTAGTGTAATAAATGATGCGAGCTTTGTGCGTCATGTAAAGAATATGAAAGTAAATATAAGCATTATGCCAAATGTTTTCACTTCGTTTTTTAAAAAAATTATTCAAATATACTTTTGGTATGATGTAATCACAAAACTAATGGGGATTGCAATAAGCACCTATGAGTTAGCTGCAGCAAAGGGGAAGTTTTCGACACCATCGCGAAACCGCGAAAACAACCAAACCAATAGGCGCCGAAGGCAGCACCCAATTTTTAATGCTGAAATTGGGAAAACAGATGGAACGAAAAGCACAAATTTTCTCTTCTCCGGTGGGGAATTAATGGTGTATATTTGAGTATTTTTGGCGAGAGTACAGGGTATGCCAACGAATTACTAAGCTATGAACAATATCCTTAAAAATTGTACTGCAGAAAAAGCTTACTTTTATAACGGACAGCGGAAAGCATACAGATCTGCGTTGTTGCACCGTAGGGGCTAGTTGTACGGGCAATTTAATAATGTAACCGTCTCACGAACGGTACAAAATGTAAACCGGGAAAACGGATTACGAACGCGAATATTAATATGCATATATGTACATATATATATATAGCGATAGATCTGATTGGAAAGGGCTACATATCTGGTAAAAGTTTGGAATTTTCCCGTCTATGTGGGGCTGCTCTGTAGCTGGGGTTTATGATGGTAAAGGAAGGTAGGATGTCTCCGCCAAAATCGCTTTGTCTTTCGTCCGGTTGTCGTCCTGGATGTTGAAGGTTTTTTTTTCGGTTCGTATGCTGTTGTGTTTTTGTCCTTAGCTTTCTTCGTTCTTGTGTTCAAGAATGTTTTTATTATTTTTATTTTTTTCTCTTTTACATCAAAAAACATTTTATTTTTGTTTCTTGTATGTTTAATTTTTGTGATTCTGTTTATTCTTTGTTTTCTATAAATAAAACGTTGATAGCTATGATTGAGACGGCCGAATAGGTAGGAAAACTACCGCAACCTTCTTGCAGACATACAGAGAATTTTGCTCTTTCCTTTACAATGTGTTAGAATTTTTGGTGAGGGTAGAGGATTGTTTTCTCAAATCTCTTCTTTTTCCTTTTAACAAGCAGTCAGCATGCAGGTTGAGCGCTCGGCCATTGTTGTTATTGACTTCCGTCTCTATCTTTGGGGTGTGATCTGCACGCAATAAATCCCAACATTGCTTCCAAGGAAATGGGTCCTCCCTCTGCTTAGGGGCTTACTACCGTACACAAAGTTACCCGAGTCCAAAATAAAAGAAAAAGGATAAAGTCAACACAAAAGAAGAGACTACGGTCTAAACTACGGGGAAACATCAATCATTCCATCAGCATATTTGAAGGCTAAAATACATCATTAAGCGACTTGATGCTCCCGTTAACTCATTGCATTGTGGTCAGTTTTTAGCACGCGACTTAGGTCATCTATGGGGCCACCGGTGTCGTCGCGGTGTGGCTTTAGATCTTTGACATGCCATACCTTTTGAATGTCCCATCCTGGATTCCTAAGTCCAGGGGAAAACCATCTTCCTTATAGTGAATGACTCAACGTACTTTGGTGCCAATTTCGCCGCATAATAATTGTCCGCGTCAGGAACCATGGAACACAAAATACAACCTTGTTGGGTAGAAATTTTACATCTTTCTGACGTAAGTTATATGACTTAGAAACCTTCAACATTGCCTCAGCTAACTTTTTACTAATATCTTTCCTAAGCTATCTACGCCTGCGCTTTAGCTCAAACATTTCCGTTCGGAACTATATCTAGTTCCCTAGCTTCTGAAGCCGATTTCTTATCTCCTACTATTTCATTTTTATCTAATTTCCCTAATTTCCCTAAAGACCTGGCATTCGTCGTCCTAAGGAATAAAAGCAAATAAAGCTTAGTGTAGTTGTCTACGACCCTAAGAATGTAAACAGAATATCTTGTCCACTTTGGGAGCGGTATCAACATAAATCATTTCCCACAAACGTCTTCCTAACCCCCATGTGTCTTACCAACACGGATCATTGAAATTACTCAGCAATACCAGGGAAGAGTGTTCCGTCCCTATGGTAAATCGATCACTTTTGATATGCTTCGAAACTTTACCACTATTTACAGGACGGCCAAGAACTCCGTTCTGAATGAAATTCCTTTCGTTCTTATTCAACGACCTACTTAAATATCAAAATATCTTTTTTTTTTTCGATGAAAGCCTGGGTAAGGAATACCCCAACCCCATAGTCCAATGCATCCGTCTTAGTTAGGCAGGTTAGAATAGGGGCGTTTACCAAGCTCCCCTTGCACTCATCACCCCAGGCGAACTTCCTACTTTTTGTCAAAAGGTATGTCAACGGCCTTACCAAAATTTCAAAATTCGGTATACATCTCTTGTACCAGGATATTGCTCCTACAAAACTTTTTATTTCCCTCACATTCCTCGTTCATGAATCCTAATCATACTTTCTACCTTGACACGTGCAACCCGTTCCTTTCCACTACATGCGCTACAGAAGTTACACTACAATTCTTTGAAGACTTCCTCCGGAATTTCCACATGTTATTGAAAGCCATCCGTGATGGTCACAATGTCGTGTACGTATACAAACACATGCGGTTTCATAGCAGCACCAAGCATTGTGTCGATTAGTCTTTGTCATGATTAGTCTTATGCAGACCGAAAGGCATCTCCTTGAACTGAGAGAGTCCCCAATTGGGTACATTAAAGGCTGCATATTGGCTGGAGTTGCCCCGAAGGGGATCTGCCATTATGCGGACTTACCGTGCAGAGGTGACAGATACTACGTATCCCGGAGTTTGTCCAAGGTCGACAAAATATAAGAAAGTGAATAAGCATAACGTTCGGTGACCTTATTTAAATTTGTATTGTCTATACAAAACTTCAACGATTCGTCCTTCTTCTTAATCAACTCCTTAGCTATGTGATCTTTTAGCACCTTTTCTAATTCCCTCACAAGATACTGAGTATCAGTTATCCTTCAAGGGCTAACAACTAAATAAAGGCGTAAATACTTACTTACTTACTTTAGGTGGCGCTATAGTCCGGGTTGGACCTGGGCCTCAGTCAACAAGCTTCTCCAGCCAGCTCGATCCCTGGCTAGCTGCTCCAGTTTCGCACGCTAAGTTGGCTGAGGCACTCTCCCATTTGCGTGCGCCACCTGAGTCCTGGCCTTCTTCTACTGCGCTGTCCCTCGGGAGCGGATTCGAAGACTTTTCGGACCGGAGCATTGGTGTCAATGCGCTTTACATGACCCAGCCATCTCAGCCTTTGGATCTTCACTCTTCTGGCTAGGTCCATGTCGCTGTACAGTCTATACAGTTCGTCATTGTATCTCCTCCTCCACTCACCGTCAATGCAGACGGGACCGAAGATCGCCCGAAAAATTTTTTTCTCGAGGCACCCAAGAACATCATCATCCATTTTTGATAATGTCCATGCCTCTGTGCCATAGAGCATGACCGGGATTATTAAAGTCTTATAGAGGGTGACTTTTGTCGTCTGAGAGAGGGCTTTGGTACTCAATTGCCTTCTTAGCCCAAAGAAACAGCGGTTGGCAAGAGTTATTCTTCGCTTGATCTCAGCGCTGGTGCCATTGTCTGTATTTATAGCAGAGCCTAGGTAGACAAAGTCCTTAACTACCTCAAAGTTCTGTCTGTCGAGGGTGACGTTCTGTCCGAGACGTCGGTGTTGATTGTCCTTTTTGCTTGACAGCATATACTTGGTCTTGCCCTCATTGACCGCTGAACCCATTTTTGCCGCTTCTGTCTCAATACTCGCGAAAGCGCCACTGACATCACGCTGCTTTTTCCCGATTATGTCAATATCGTCGGCGTATGCGAGTAGTTGGACGGACTTTTGATTGATAGTTCCTCTTGTCTTTGCTCGTGAGTTTTGCACTATTCTTTCAAGTACGATGTTGAAAAATCGCATCGCGTTGTCTAAGTCCTTTCTGGACATCAAAGGCCTCGGTGAGGTCTTTACCGACCAGATATCCATGGTTGATCCTCCAAAACATTGCGCGCCTCACGAAGCTCTTCAACACTGAACAATTTCGTTGATGAACAGCACCGTTTCTCAGTGAACTTGAGGTCTGACTTGCCGATGACACTTTCTACCTCGGTCAACAGTGTATATAATTCTTCGAAATTCATCACTGCTCTCCTGAGTATAACGTTCAACACTCTCAACGATCAATTTCCAACGAATTCGCTCGTTGCTTACAAACCGCTGTATGGAATCATTTCCCATCGTGTGCCTTTAGCTCCCTTCAAGCTGCCTACCTATACTAGCAAAGAATCATCGTAAGGCAAGCAAGCAGCACTCTGCCTTTACAATCTCCAAATGTACGGCTCTAACTGAACCGCATGACAGCCAGAGAATGTATACCTTCCTTATTGTGGTATCCTGAATATATAACGGTTCAGCGTAATCTACACCGGTTATATCGGAAGGTTTCGAAACAAGCATCCGGTCACGAGTTAACGGCATACAAAACACCGAGAAATGATTGACTTCACAATCTGTCGACCGCTTATTATGCAAAATCTATTCCTTATCTCAGCAAGTGTTGTATTTGTTCCAACATATAACATGGTCAAGTAAGCATTAAGGACAATAAGCTTTGCCATATATGATTGCTCGGCAGAATTATAGGAAATGCATTAATATCCGTCCGATCAGCGTCGCCAAGGCTACTATTTACTTGTAGTAGTCCATTCTCAAGGATTATATTCAAAGTATATATAACAGAAGACTTACCGACCGTATTACCCCGGTCAATTTCTAGAAATTCTTTGGCGGAAATCAATGCTTTTAACATCCTTCAACCAGTAATCCTCAGCAGTTTGGAGTTCTTGAGCAGTTATATTTACAAGATCTTTATCCTTGATCTTCTTCCTCCAAATGCCAACAAAACGCATGACAAGCGCAGTTATCTGTAATAACTGTCTCCAAGAACTGTATCTTTACATTCGCGGAATAGGCTTCATTGTAAGTACATTGCTCGAATCAGTAATGGACACCTGTATGGAAATAAAATTGTTGTCAGTCGTTCATCGGTCTCCGCGGAGAATAGACGTGTTTCGGCTTTGAAATAGTGAACCAAACATTTAGTGTAGAACCGTATTAGAGACAAATTTCGCAAGTCAATCGGTAGCCTGGTGGTAGTGGCAGTGAACCAGTCGTTCATTGATCTCTGTGGAGAATAGACGTGTTTGTCTCAGTAGTGGCAGTAGTGGCAGTATCAAAACAGACATTGAACGCATTTCGAAAAGAGCTCCAATCAGCCCAGTGGTAGTCTGCCAGGTTATCAAACCAAAGGTTACGGGTTCGACTCCAAGTCGAGTCGACGTTACTTTTTGTTTTTTTTTTTGCCTTCAAAATAATCATAAATAAAAATCATCAACAAGTGCACAAAACATCACGTGATGGAAGCAGGAAAGCGGTCCGCTGCGCTAATAATGGGATCAGAGGGTGGTACTTTGTCATCAGATGATCAGGCCGCTAGGCCAACCAACAAAACAACATCAACAACAACAACAACAGCAGCAAGAACGGAAATTACGACAAAGAGGAGGAGAAAACTGAGGCCAACTCCAAACCTAGTAAAGCGCCTTTCCCTTTCAACCTCTACCGAAAAGCTGCCCGGTGAAGCTAGAGACGAGGCGCTAACAAAGTCAAAAAGGGCGGCAGCTGAATCTGACCGAGATGATTACCCATATGTGTCTGATGGTGGAGAAGGCCACTATATGGGTAACAATGCCTTCGCATCTCTGGCGGGTTCCGAGTCAGAGGATGAAGAAGAGGAAGTCCAAGCTCTTAACGATAGCATCAAAGAGCTACAACAAAAAGCACTCACCATCAAAGCGAAGCAAATGGCAAGGAGGGAGAAGGAGCAACAACAACTCCTGAGCTCTCAGCAACAGCAAAACCATTCTCCAACCCAACAACAAAACCAATACAAACTTTGGTGCAAAGACAAGCACAAGGAAAACAAAAAATCCAAGCACACCAAAATTAACAACAACAGCAGCAGCAGCAAAAACAGCAACAACACCAGCAGCCCAAAAGACAACATCAGCAGCAGAAGCAACAACAGCAGCAGCAAAAACAGCAGCAACAACAACAAGAGCAGAACAAGAAGCAACAACAGCAGCAGATAACAACCATACAAAAAGTTCCACCAATCAGCACGTACAAAATAGAATTGAAGGACACCATACAATTATGTAAGTCGGCCATAGGATGTAATTTTTTCGTTAAGAGATTAAGTGCAGATAGGCATATCCACTGCAATACAGTGGAGCGCTACCACAAAATAAAAAATGTACTTACTGATTCGACGACAGAGTTCTTCTCCTTCACCCCGAAGGGGGAAAAGCTGCAAGCAATGCTGCTGAGGGGGTCTCCAACTCGTGCGGGTTAAGCCGTTCGTCACAGCCAGAGCCAAAAGAGAGAAATGGAAGCTACCGTTCTTCCTGGTTCAGCTAAACTGGATGGTCTAAGGAGTATTAAAGTCCTAGACTACCAGATTGTACACTGGGAAAAAGTAAAAAGGCACGAAAACATTTTGCAATGTGTTTGCTGCCAAAGGTTCGGATACGCCTTGTCGAACTGCGAAATGCAGCCTCGATGCGTTAAGTGCGGCAGGAACCACAAGTCTGAAGAATGCGGTCTAGGTAGGGATCGAGCGTCAGCGTCAGAACTCTCTTGTGTTTTATGTAAAAACACGGGACACAACGCAAACTATCGGGGTTGTCCCAAGTTCCAGTACATAAAAATAGTAAATCTGGCTCGACAGCAAAAGGTGGAAGTTAAGCGTTCACTTGTTCTACTACAAACACCAGCCGTTACTCCCCAGGTTACCTACGCCCAAATGGCGGCAGGTAGGGGAAATACGGCACAGCAAGCGAAGATTGACTCTCAGGCCCCAGCGCCTAGAGCACCGGAACCGGCAAATGACATGCTAGCTATATTGCTCTCTTTCCAGGGGCAGATGGCTCAGCTGCAACGTCAAATAACCGAGCAAGCTACGTGGGTAGATCAAATATACGCGCTGCTGCCGAGCCTAACGCACCTTGAGTCGTAATGGGTACGTACATGGCCCTGCTCATGATGTGCTGTTGGTTAGCGAAACTAAGCTAACCAAAAGACACAAAATGAGGCACAGAAGGTATAAAAGCATGCGAAGAAATCGACCCAACTCCATATAAGGAGGAGGCGTTGCAATCTTCGTAAGAAAAGGTATACGTTTTAAAAGAATATTCAGTCGTGTAGTGCGTAGGTTTCGGGTGCTAGAAGCATGCATCATGTATATCCCTCTCCGTAGTGGAAAGCGGCTATACATTGTGTCTGTTTATGCTAAGGCTACTCAATCCACCCTATTCATCTCAGAGCTCGAAACACTTTTTTTTTTCTGAGACTGGAATTGGAGGAAAACTATTTTATTATCGACGGAGATTTCAACGCCAAACATAGCGATTGGGGAAATAATATACTAAACACTAGAGGGAACTTACTATTTAATTGTTGAGTTTAGCATAGTGTGATGTATCGACTCGGCCTTAAGGCGACGGATAGTCCGTCGCTCCTAGACACGGCTCCTATTTGGATCTCCTGTTGTTCGACACACGAATACAACGGACAGGTACGAACCAACAAACTGTAAACTGTCTTCGCACTTTTATGTATGACAGTGACCTTTGCGATCTTAGCACCGAAATAACCGCTCCGAACGAAAATGGAATTGGACATAAAAGTAGACTACTCTCAAGACTGAAGACCTTGTACAGACAACTTACTGACGGACACGACCCGGAGATTATTACATTAAAGTCGTCGATCAAAAACTTCCAAACATTAATAAAAGAAAATTACAGGGCTTCTGTAAGTTTGTATTGGAACAACAAAATTCAGGCTGTAAGCACCAGCAACCCGAAAATGTTCCCGCAAATGAATAAAATATTTCGGAGGAAAGATCAAAACGACATTTCATGTCTAAAAATCGCCCGAAAGACTGACAACGAACGCATGCTCTCGACAGCAGGCATAGATCCAAATGAAGCTGTTAATGATGACAACTTCTTTGTGATCGAAGATCCACAGGAGAAGGTAAGGGCCATAGGAGCGACTTTCCAGAAAGTGTACGAGACAAATGACATCATTGGTCCCAAGTACGACCTGGAAAGTCGTACTTGTCGTACTTGTCCACAATTTCTACCTTCGAAATGAAATAGCGAACTGGCAAATCGAGAACTCGGGTTCCTCCCTGTTCAGCGACGAGAATATGGCAAATAATGTCATCGCCAATTAAAGGGAACAATCCCCGTTCCTTTCGAAGGAAGAGATTCAAACTATTTTCGACACAATTAGAAGTAAGAAATCATTGGGAACCGATGGAATACCGAACATTGTGCTTCGACATCTCCCACTAGAAGCGGTGGACATTTATACCACGCTGTTTAACAATGCAATGAATAATGCACATTATCCAGCGCGTTGGAAAACTGCGGTGGTACATCCCATCCCCAAAAGGGATAAAGACACCTCCAATCCGGCGAATCTTCGGTCGATCAGTCCCCTTCCAAACATCAGTAAGGTTTTCGAAAAAGTTATCAATAGAGTCCTGACTAAGTGTATTGAGGACAGAGATATAGTTCGGGATAATCAATTCGGTTTCAAGGCGGGGCATGATGTCATTTATGCAGCGTCTAAGCTGGATTCTGATATCCAATGGAACAAAGCAAAGAAACAGTGCACGGGTGCCTGCCTGATTGATTTGGAGAAGGCTTTCGATACCGTATGGTTAGAGGTACTCTTCTACACGTTGAACAGACTGGGCATTAGTAAACCACTGCTGTATATTCTTTTCAATGTGCTTACAGATAGACAGTTCATCGTGAAAAATGGCGATGTGACTTCTACTGATACATTCATCATTAAAAACGGTCTGCAACAACGTGCGGTCAATTCGCCAATCCTTTTCAACATTTACACAAGTGATCTGATAGGTTCACTTCACCATGCCATAGTGTACGCAGCCCACTTAATCGCGTACAAATCAGGTCCACAGATTAAGGTTATAAACATTCTTTTGCAACGTGACTTCGATAAAATTAAACAATATTGCTACAGATGGAAGTTGAAGATCAACTATCCGAAGTCGGAAACCATTCTGTTTAGGACGCCTTTGTCTGGGGCCTCTGCGGACACCAGAAAGAATTGGTAAAAGTTTCAGATCGTTGGAAAACACGGGCAGCCACTTGTTTGTCGAAATGTAGTCAGATACCTTGGGAATTGGCTAGATCAATATCTATATTTGAACAAAGAGACAAAGGAGCTTTTGTCCTTACAAAGACACTGTTTTATAGCAGGCAACTCGATGCGAGGGCACAGGTGATCTGCTACATGGCCCTTATCCGGCCTATGCTTGTATTTGGTTGTCCCGTGTGATTCAACGTGAGAGCAAGTCTTTTGGAAAAGATTCGGGTGTTTGAGAGGGCTTGCCTTAGGGCTTTTCTTCGTCTATACAGAACACCAGAGTCTGAGTGCATAAAATTCTATCGTAATGAGGTCCTGTTCAATAGGGCGAACCTAATAAGAGTGGACAATTGTGTTATTAAGTTGACTCAAAGGCACATTGCAAGAGCAATGACCTCGTCGAATAACCTGATCTCTGGTTCTTACTACCCCAGTTATGTGTATCACGAGAGAGTTCGCTTTGACGGCTTTATTTCTCCAAAAGCATTCCTCTACTCGACATGAAAGGTCTGATCCAGGATAGATTAGCGGTGCTGTTAATCTTTCATTTCGCTCGAACAGCTGCGGAGATGCGACTTAACTGCGATAGAGACGTCGCACACGGCAGTGCGGAGCGTCTCCGGTTCAGTAAAGCGGTAGGGAAACGCGACATGAGGGATGTTGCTCGGCAGCACCAACTATTTTGGTGGCTTGTGGAAGGAGCGGAATCTACGTCGTCGAATTCCTCCAGCACCAGGTAGCTTCGCTAAGGAGCAGAGTCGGCAGCCTAATTTTTAGCCGTAGCCGACATACATAGATTTAGGTAGGATTAGAATAGTTTTTAAGGAAAAAAAATCTATATACGTATACTATATATATACGAGGGCGGGTCAATAAGTCCGTGACTTTTTGAATTTCTGACCTCTTTACTGAAACAGCAACACTGCTCCTGTCAACAGGCATCTGTCAGTTGACTCCTGTCAAAATTTAAACTTGCTGCGTCAGTTAGTTTGTGTTTGACAGCTATTTTTATCAGACTACTCACTAATTTGAGGAGAAAATGGAAAAAAGTGAATTTCGTGTGCTTATTAAGCATTATATCTTGCGAAAAAAAACCATTACCGAGACCAAGGCTAAGCTTGATAAATACTATGGGGGCTCTGCACCATCGATTTCAATGGTAAAAAAGTGGTTTACTGAATTTCGTTGTGGCCGTACAAGCACTGAAGATGCCGAACGTCCTGGACCCCCAGTTGAGGTCTCTACACCCGAAACAATCGAAAAAATTCACGATATGGTGTTGGCCGACCGAAGATTGAAAGTGCGAGAGATTGTGGAAGCCGTAGGGATCTCGCATGGCTCAGTGGTTTCAATTTTGAATGATCACTTGGGCATGAGAAAGCTTTCCACAAGATGGGTGCCGCGTTTGCTCACAGTCGACCACAGACACATGTGCAGTTGCCATGGCAAAAGTCCATGAATTGGGCTATGAATTGCTCCCTCATCCACCCTATTCTCCAGATTTGGCTCCGAGCGACTACTTCTTGTTCCCAAACCTGAAGAAATGGCTTGGTGGAAAAAGATTTGACTCCAATGATGAAGTCATCTCGCAAACAAAGGCCTATTTTGAGGACCTCGACAAATCATTTTTTTGGAAGGGATAAAAAAATTGGAGAAGCGTTGGACAAAGTGTATAGAGCTCAAGGGAGACTACGTTGAAAAATAAAATTATTTTTTTATCAAAAAATCTGTGTTTTAATCCAAAAGTCACGGACTTATTGACCCGCCCTCGTATATATTGTATATATATATATATATATACAAAAAACAAAAATATAAAAAAAATTATAAAAACAACAAAGAGATGGGTAACCTTCGGGTAACTTCTCAACAAAAAAAATAATACCTAAATGATGATGGCGATGGCGATGGCGCGACAGTTAGCTCATTGGACTATCACGCAGACAGTCTGGGTTCGATTCCTGGCTGGGTCACCAACAGTTTTTCAAATCGCCATCACCCTTTCGGCGGGCAATGGCAAACTCCCGAAAGTAAAATTGCCTTCGAAAAAGCTTCTAAGGAGTGCCGTTCGGACTCGGCGATAAACCGTAGGCCCCGCTCAGATGTGACTAAAATGACAACATGAGCAACACAAATGAGTGTTGGCCCATACCGGGCTGCCAGCGCCACAGTGTTGTTTTTTTTTTTTTTTTTTGTTAAATGATGAAATAATTTTAAGTAGCTTAAGTAGCATAAGTAGATTAAGAATAGTGTTAAGTTAGTTCATAAGTTTTAGTTTTAAGTTTTAGAAAATGATAGAAAAAAGTCAATTTACAAAGTTTTTGTTGTAAAATTATTTTCTTAGTTTTAATTATGACTAATACAAAATAATTTAAAAATGGATTGTACGAAACGTCGAAATACAAAATTTAATTGTTAGGTTTAACTAAGAGTGTCCGCATGGGGCCAGTAAGTTAGAACAAGATAATTTTAAGTTAATTAAGCTAATTTTTAAGCGTTTTTTGTCTAGCTTGTAAGAATTTCTGAATTTAATTAAATAAAAATGCATTAAAAATGAAAAAAATGAAATGGAAATAAAATTGTTAGATATATCGGTATAATTTCCTGCATTTGGGCAATGGTTTATGTCAGACTTAGGGCAAACAGGGCCATGCATCCATAGATCCGAAGTTACAAGAAACATTGATCTAGCACCTCTGGCTGACAGATCAACGGGATAGCCTCTCCCTGGGAAATGATTCCATTTGAAAAGCTCACTCAATTCTCTCATTTCAACAATTCTGTTTTCAATGTAGGGTTTTCACTTTTTTTTGCGCCAATTTGAGTCCAGCAAAGAGTTATTTTCGAGTCTGTCCTAGGAACAATGTGCTCAAAACTTACTTTTAGATTTTTAACTAGATATGCACTCAACCTAGATGCAATAAGAGCTGCTGTAAGCTCCAGTCGAGGAAGGGTTATTTCAGCCGATGTATCAAATACCTATAACGGAGCTACTCCGTTCTTCGCGCGAAAAATGAAGCAAAAATATGAAGTTCTCTTTTCCCATCCTCAAATTTTTGGAAAGCACATCGGGAAATTATTATTTGTTTGAGTTCATCAACATCGTCAAAGTAAAGACACAAGACACCAAAAAATCTGACGGTAACTCTTCATCCCACTCCAATTTCCGTTTCCAAATAGTTTGAAATATTATTTTGAAGTTGATAACAAATGGACCTACGAACCCTAATGGATCCAAGAAACGAGATATGACTTGTAGTACACTACGCTTTGTTGGCTTGGCCCTGGCTGAATCGTTTATTTTAAGAACTGGAGTTACATCGATTGCTTAGTTTAGTTAGTTTTAAATGCATTTTATTTTATTAATCAATAACTCTTACATACTAACAAAAAATGCTTAAATGCTAGTTTAAAATTACTAACAATCTTATACAAACTTACTGGCCCTACACAGGCACTCTAAGCTACTCGAAATTGTCATATTATGTCTTTCGACTTTATTTACATTTTATTTCGGATATTTATTTTCTATTCTTAAGGCTAAGAAAAAAATGGTTAACAAAAACTTAGCATATGGATACAATCTTTATTTTTTATAAAAACTTAATATCTAACTTAAAATAAACCTTAGTCTACCTAATCTACATACACAATACACACATATATTACATAGACATTATACACAATAATATACATGTGTTAGTATATACCTTTGTATATACTTATATATATATATATATATTACTTAAATGCTAATCTAAACCTATGTAAGTTGGCCATCGCTATTTACAGAGCAAATAGATTGGTCAGCTCTGCCTCATTAGTGAGGGTCTGTATTTGATCCTGAATCAACCCTATCTGATCAAGCCTACTCTCATGATAAAGGTAATTGGGGTAGTAAACCCCAGATATCAGGTTATTCGTCGAGGCCATTGCTCTTGCAATGTGCCTTCGAGTCAGCTTAATTACGAAGTTGTCCACCCGTATTAGGTTCGCCCTGTTGTAAAGGACCTCATTAGGATAAAAAAATTTGTACTCCGACTCTGGTGTACCCTAAGGCAAGCCCTCTCAAACACCCGAATCTTTTCCATTAAGCTCGCTCATACATTGAACCACACGGGACACCCAAATACCAGCATGGGCCTGATAAGGGCCATGTAGCAGATTACATTTACCCTCGCATCGAGTTGGCTGCTATAAAACAGTCTCTTTGTGAGGGCAAAAGCACCTTTAGCTCTGGCTAGAGCAGCATCTAGATTTTTGTTAAAATACAGAAATGGATCTAGCCAGATCCCAACGTATCTGACTACATTTCGACAGGCAAGAGACTGTCCGTGTTATCCAATGATCGAGAAAATTTTTTCCGGTATCCCTAGAGGCTCCAAACAACGGCGTCCGGAAAAAAATGGTTTCCGACTTCTTATCGGCAAAATCGTCTTATCTTATCGAAGTCACGCTGTAAGAGAGTATTAATGACCTCGATTTTTGAACCTTTTCTGTACGCTGTCAAATCGTCTGCGTACGCAATAGTATGGGGAAGTGAACCTATCAAGTTGCTTGTATAAGTGTTGAATAGGATCGGCGAATTTAACGCGCCTTTCTGAAGACCGTTTTTAATTTAAAATATTCCAACAGAGGTCACATCACCATTTTTGACGATGAACTGTCTGTTGGTTAACATATTATAAAGAATTTAAAAGTGTGGTTTACTGATCCCCAGACTAGCCAGCTTGTAGAAAAGACCCTCTAACCATACAGTGTCGAAAGCCTTCTCCATGTCAACTAGGCAGGCACCAGTACATTGGGGTTTGTCTTTATTCCATTGGATATCGGACAACACTTTAGACGCGGCATGTGAGATAGAATGTCCTGCTTTAAAACCGAATTGATTATCTGGAACTATATGTTTGTCCTCAACCCACCTAGTCAGAGCTCTATTGATTACTTTTTCGAACACCTTACTGATATTCGGAAGGAGACTTATCGACCGGAGATTCGCCGGATTGGATATATCCTTTCCCTTTTTGCTGGATAATGTGCATTATTAAACAGGGTGATATAAATGTCCACCGCTTCTGGAGGAAGATGTCGAGCCACGATGTTCGGAACACCATCGGTCCCCACTGATTTCTTACTTCTGATTGTGTCGAGGATCTCATGGAGTTCTTCCTTCGAAATGGCAATGACACTATTTTCCATATTTTCGTCGCTGAACCGGGCGAAACCAGAGCCCTCGGATCGTCAGTTCTCTACTTCATTTCGAATGTAGAGGTTTTGCACCAAGACGCGACTGTCCAGGGCCAATGATATCAGTGCCCTTGTATACTTCCTGGAAAGTCGCCCCTATGGCCTCAACCTTCTCCTGTGGCCTCATTTGTATCAATGCCTGCTATTGCCAGTAACCGTTCATTGGCTGTTGTCCGGGATATTTTAAGACACTGAAGGTCGTTTTGATTTTTTATCTGAAATAGTTTATTTATTTGCGGGAACATATTCGGGTTGCTGGTGTTTACAGCCCGTACCTTGTTGTTCTAATAAAAACTTACAGCAATTCTGTAACTCTCTGTGGTTAACGTTTGAATATTTTTAATCGGCGACTTCAGTGTCCTAATCTCTGGGTCTTGTCTGTCTATAAACTGTCTGTACAAGTTTTTAAGTCTTGTCAGAAGTCTACTTTTCTGTCGGTACAGTGCGTCAATAGTTGGATTGCGGAACAGATCTTCGTTAGTCGTTTTTTATACCGCGGTATTGTAGTGTCCATAGATTGTTTAATTGTCTCGTCCATTCGTTTTAGGTATTTGTCGTTCACCTCGTTTGACAGATTCCTATTGGACGGTAGGTGGAGCGTCTTCGAGGAGAGTGCTCTTGACAAGGTTGCGGAGGAACGTGTAAGAATATCTTTGGACAGACTCCTCCAATTCCGCAATTTCGTTGGGAACTCTAATTTCGGTGCTAAAACCGCAATGCTCACTGTCATACACGAATATGCGCAGACAGTTTAGAGTTTGTAAGTTCGTACCTGTCAGTCGTATACGTTCGACGTAAAGCAGTAGATCCAAATTAGAAACGTCTGGGAAACGACAGGTTATCTGTCGCTTGAAGAGCGAATCTGTACATAACATCGTGCTGACCCCACCAATCGAGTAGTAGGTTCCCTCTAGTATTTGGCAAATTATTTCCCCAATCTCTCTGTCTAGCGTTGAAGTCCCCGCCGAAAAAGTTTGTCAAGCTCTGTAATGAATAAAGTGGATTATGAAGCCTCAGATGCATAAACAGAGGCCAAGTACCGTCGCTTTCCACTGCGGAGCGAGATGCAAATGACGACTGCCTCTAGCACCCGGAACCTGTGTAACACTCCCTTGTACACTCTATTTTATGCCTTCTTTAATGAAGATCGCGACACCGCCTCCACGTTGGGATCTAGGCCGGTTTCTTCTTCTTACAATATAATTATTGTACTCCAGTTCGTGCTTATCGGTTAGCTTAGTTTCGGTAGCGAAAAGCACATCAGGAGTTTGGTCTTGTAGCAATTTAAACATCGCGGCTCTTCGTTCGATCCTAATCACTGAATTAACATTCACCGCAAGGACCTTCAAAGTTTGCTCCACCATGTGCGTACCCGGCAGCAGTGCGTAGATCTGGTCCACCCGCTTGGCCTGTACTTGCACCTGCTGTTGCAGCTGAGCCATCTGCCCTTGGATTGCGTGCAAGATGGCCAGCATGTAAGGTGCAGTTTCTGTTGTTCTCGGCATTAGCGCCGGAGAGGGTTTGGGACGTGATGGCTGGAGTTTGAAACCTGAAACCGCATTGTATAACGCCTTGGCTCCTTTTTAATTTCTCCCAGTGAACCACCTGGTAGTCTAGGACATTGATGCTCCTTAGACTATCCATACGGCTTTCGGGACGAGGAAGAACGGCAGACCCCGTTTCTCCCGTCTGGCTCTAGCTGTGGTAAATGGCTTTACCCCCACAAATTTGAGTCCTTCGCACTCCTTCTCTTTGAGCAGTGCCAGGATCTACTCAGGGTCAGAAGGTCCCAACTCCTTCAGCGGCATGGATTGCCGCTTTTCACACTTCGGTGTGAATGAGTAGTCATCGTCGTTTCTTTTAGGACCCCTTTCACTTTCGCATAGCCCTCCACTGTATTACAGTGGATGGCATGGCGATCGTTCCCCAATCTCTCAATATTAAAATTATTACCAATGACCAACTAACACAGGTCCTTGGTTGCATTTACCTCTAATTTGTATGTGTTGATAGGAGGAACCTTCTCCTTCTTCTTCTGCTGTTGCTGCTGTTTTTTCAGCTGCTGTGGTTTCAGCTGTTGTTGTTCTTGTGGCTGTTTTTGCTGCTGCTGTTTTGTTTGCTGCAGTTGTTGTTTCTGCTCTTGTTGCTTTTGTTGTTGGGAGCTTTCTGCTTCGTATTGCTCCCTTTGCCTGCGTGCAGTTTGCGTTTGCCTAATAGCAAGCACTTTTTCAGCTTTTGAATGCTGCTTTTAATGATTTCATCCTCATCCATAATGAACGTCTTCCGAGATGTGCATCAACGCATCATCTGTTTGTTTTTTTTTTTGGTTTTTCTTTTGCTGTTTCAGCTGTTAAAGCAAGACTTATTTTAATTTTTGTTAAATTATGAGTGGTTTTTAACCTCCTCCGCCTTTTAATGGCTTTCGCCACGGTACCTCCCGTAATGGGAAGAGCGAAACGCTCTCGACCATCCATCGCGTGATTTCTTTATTACGAGTACTTGTTGGTATTGTTTTTATATTTACAAAATTTGCGAAAAAAAAACACAAAAAAAGAGAAGTTCCAAGTTTGGCCCGGGTTCAAAACCGTGTCCCACTATCTGATGACCGATGCCGCCACTTGCTTGGCTACCGAGTCGGTTAATAAAAGTGCACTAACCTCAGCAGAAAACTGAAACACTATTTTTTTTTAACTGTACGAAAAACCGAAACACGTCTATCATCAGCCTAATTCTGCGAACGACTGTTACATCGATTGCTAATTCATCAGAATGGACGGACCACAGAAGATCTAAGACCTTTTGAATATCTGGTGGAACTTCTGTGAAGTTTCACCTTACAGCTTGGTGGTTGGTACTCCACTTTCTAAGATTAATCTTTGTATCAGAAAGGACCATAAGCGGAATAAAATTGAACAGCTGATTTTATATCGTTTACGCTACGAACTACATCGTCCATATAAAAACCTTTATCTAAAATAGCACACGTCTCTGGAAACCTTGCACATTCAAAATTATGATGTCATTTTAATGCTACTCCTAAAAGAAAGGGGCTGGAAGTGATTCTAAAGCTGACACGAGTCATGCGAAAAGTTCTATCACTTGGGAGGGCTAACCTGGTATCTATTTTGTTGCAAGACCAATAAAATCCATGAACATTACGATATTTTTCGTTTAAATTTGTCTGAAGGAAAGTCTTTTCTATGTCTGCAACTAGTCCCTCCAAACCCATGCGAAATTTGAGTAAGATTTTGAAAATGTACGGCAAGTAATTGGAACTCGACAGCAAGTGTTCATTAATAAATGTACAATGTTCAGCATGCGCAGATGCATCGAACAAAATATGAAGGTTTTAGGTGGCCTTGCCCTACCGACATACACCTTTGTGAGGCATGTAGTACGTTCTTCTGTTATTAACATCTTCTTCCTCTTCCACCCATAACTCCAGTCTGTATAAGAACACTTGTCTTGTTGTGATTCGCATTTGAAGTATATAAATTGAGAGACTCGGTTTGATAAGAAAATTCTAATGAATGTGATGTTTTCTTTGGTACTCTGGGCACATTGATTTTGCCTGCCAACCTTTACACGCAATACGACGTATATTTCTAAAAGAGCATTTCTTAGCAGAATGCCCACGAGATGTACACGGGAAACATCTCCCATCTCGTTTCATTAAGTTTTTTGCTGTTTTAGAGTTATGACCCATTCCAATCTTCTATGGAGTAGAACAGCTGTACATACAGGAAGAATTTGGAAATTCGGACACTGAAGTCACTGATCTTTTGATCAATTAATAAACAATTAATAAAAGAAAATTATAAAAAATCAGTAAGTTTTTATTGGGGCAATAAGATTCGGGCTATAAAATCCAGTAGTTCGAATATGTTTCCAAACATAAATAAATTGTTCAGGCGGAAAGTTCACAACGACATTCAGTGTGTCCGAGTTCTACAAACGATAGGAAATAGACAAATATTGCAGACAATTGGTATAAGTCCAGAAAGTGCGGATGATGGCGATGATCTTTTTGTTGTCGAAGACCCAGAGCCCAGTGGATTTGCTTTGAGCTTTTTTCGAAGCCGTGTATACAGTGAACGATCCAGCTCACCGTAACCACGACATTAAGAATAGAACCTATGTAAACCATCTCTATCTGCGCAATGATGGTTTTACGTTATTCAGTGAAAAAAACGTTATCATCGCCTTTGAACGAGCTGCCGATCATTTGTTCGTGCGAAAAGATAAGCTTCTGTGCATCTTGGACTCACTGAAAAACAAAAGGTCTTCTGGAACCGACGAAATCCCAAACTTCGTATTGGGACATCTGACCTGGGAAGCAGTAGATATTTTTACTTTGAAACCATTTGGTTAAAGGGCTTTTCTATAAGTTGAACAGAATGGCCATGCCGAAACCCCTCTTATATATGATATATTTTTCAAGAAAAATATTTGGCACTACAAATGTCCAATAGTAGGTTCCCTCAATCATGCACAACAGACGATTTAGTGGCGTACAGATTAAGTTCAAAAAACCAGGGCATCAATACTCTACTGCAGCGCGACTTTGATCATATTAAGGCGTATTGGGATGATTGGAAATTGAAAATCAATGTTAAACAGTCGGAAACAATATTGTTTAGCAACTCAATTGAGATGGGTTTCTTGGGATACCAGAAATAACTGGCTAAATTTGGACTGCCATTAGCGGTGAGAAACGTAGTTAGATACTGTAATATTTCGGCTAGGGTTCGAAATGATAAAACGTTATTCTGTTTTTAAAATACTCTATTTATTATTATTTGAATACAACTTTCACTTAATTCGCAAACAATTTCACTTCTATTTCACAATTCAAATCTCTTATCTTTCACTCAGTAAGACTTAGGTCCTTTTCCATCGCTTTCCAAAAATCAACTTATCGTCCGCAGTTTCTCATCCTGTATTTATACCACATTTGTCGGGTTTTAGTTCTTTCTAGTAACTTCTGGTTTGAAACTGGGGTAATAACTGAACTCTCCAACGTGGAGAGTTTGTATGATCCTAAAACTATGCGACACTGGATCCTTGATTTAATCACATGTATATCACAAAATCCCCCTCTTAAAATTTTTCGTCCCGAACAAACTCTTCGCCATTCTGCCAAATATAGCGATGTATTCGATCCACATGAACCACTTTCATCTTGCCTCTTCCTCGTTGAATGCGATAGACAACATCGCTGATGCGTTTTACGACTTTACGACTTGCGGTGATACGCCTTTCCGTCTATAAGGGTTATATTGCCACACTAGATCTCCTTCCTGGAATCCCGTTGTGGTCGCCTTGACATCATACCTCGTCTTCATGCGGTCACTGGCTATCTTGATCTTATCCCTGGTTTTTTGGTGCACGTCCCTAATAATCTGTCTGAGGTCTGCGACATAGTCGTCTCCATTTCTGTTCTCTTCAAATGGCGGTGATCCAAACATCATTTCACTAGGTAACCGGACTGTTCGACCGAAAAGGATTTCCGATGGAGTGTGACCTGTGGTGTTGTGTACTGCACTCCGATAGGCTAATAGAAATATTGGAATTTGCCTATCCCGATCGCATTGCTTGTCGCCAACGACCTTTGATAGGTGTTCATTCAAGGTTCTGTTGAAGCGTTCTACCATCCCGTCCGATTGTGGGTGGAGCGGTGTTGTTCTAATCTTTTTAATCCCCAGTAGCTCCCACACCCCTTGGAAAATCTTAGACTCGAAGTTACGCCCTTGATCCGAGTGCAATTCCATCGGTACGAATCTGCTCACCCAGTTGTAAACGATCTGCTCAATCACGGTTTTAGCTTCTTGGTTAGGGATAGCAAAAGCCTCAGCCCACTTGCTGAAGTAATCCATAACAACAAGAATGTGGCGATTTCCATTTTCGTTTTCAGGAAACGGTCCTGCAATGTCAACTGCGATTCTCTCGAATGGCGCTCCAACGTTGTATTGCTGCATTTTGCCGTGATTTTTAACCCTCGGGCCTTTACTGGCGGCGCAGGTGACACACTTTCTTCACCAATTTTCGACATCGTCCTTGGCATGCACCCAATAAAAACGTTCTCGCACCTTTTCTAACGTCTTATTCACTCCCAAGTGGCCTCCGGATATTCCATCGTGCAGTTCCCTTAGCACGTCACTGACTCTCGACCTTGGCACAACGAGCTGCATCACCAACGACTTTCCATCCGAGCTTTCCCACCTTCGCCTCAAAACACCATCTTGAACATGAAGCGAGTCCCACTGTGCCCAGTATGCCTTTAGTTCGGGACTTTTATTAGATATTTCCTGCCAATCTGGTTTTTCTTCGTGTTCTTTCCAGGCGAGAATTGGCTCGATATCTGGATCCTCTTTTTGGGCGTTTCCCATTTCTCTTTCATTCCAACCCTCAGTGGGCTCAGCTCTTAGCCGTTGGGTGGATACCGCATCTTTTTCTTCTTGTCGTGCGCAATGTTTGCAATCAGATTTGCAAGGTCGCCGGGACAGAGCATCCGCATTAGAGTGAAGGGTGCCCTTACGGTGCTGTATGTCGTAGTCGTTACTGAATACTGTCCTAAGGCATGCGGCATTCTCATTCCCGTACACCATCGGAATCTCAACGTTCCTGTACTTAAGTACATAAGTTCCGGTGTCAAGCACTACATTAAACGCCTTCATAAAGTCAAGTCCAATGATGCACTCGTCGAGTATATCGGCCACTAGGAATACGTGGGCATTCGCCCAGTCCTGCCAGATTGATAGCAAGAAGAAGCTCTCCATACACCTTCGCCGTTGCTCCTGTTACTGTTTCCAGACAGTTGCTCCTGGTATTGTGCAGCCATGAATCAGGAGCGATGTCCCTTCTTATAATGGAAGCGGTGTCAATGGTGGCCACGTATTTATTCTGGCCAATGTGGGCTTCCACTGTAAAACTCTTCTTACTTCGTTTTGTTTGGGAGTCTTGGATTTTGATCTTGGGGGCGTCGATTCCAGAAACCGACTTCTGCCCCTCGAAGTTGGTCCTTACACGTATTCCCGCCTGTTGACTTGATGATGCGCTGCTTGCAGTATAGATGTTTTCCCTGCTACATGCTTCTTTGTTACGCCTCCCAGCAGCGCATTGTGAACAACTGCGTTCTTTAAGTGGAGCCCGGCACTGACGCTGCAGATGTTCTATTTTGTTGCAGTTCCAGCAACGGACTTGTCCTCCACGCACACTGTTCCGCTCCACGACGTCTGCTCGTTGGCAGGAGCATTCCACGGTTGTCACTTCTCTCACGCAGTGGATTCCTTGAGATGCTTGGTCGGCAGCTTTCATTGTCAGGGCAAATGCTAGGGCCTCAGGGAGGGTTCGTTTTCCAGACATTCTCACAGCCATTTGCAACTGCCTATCTTCAATCGCTTGGGTAAATGCCTCTACAGCCATCTCGTTGATAAGGTCTTCTCCGGCATTAGGATAAGATAAATGCGCCAACCGTTCAATATCGGCCTGCAACTGCTGAAGTGTTTCTCCCCTCTTCTGGACTCTGCTGCGCAGTTGGACTCTGTATACTTGCTGCATATGGCCATCTCCGAAGCGCATTTCTATGGCCTTAACCAAAGCGTCGTAGTTGAGTTGTTTATCTTCTGAGACAATTTGCAGCAATTCCGCAGCTGTACCTCTCAGTGCCAGCGTGAGCGCAATCGACTTTTCTCCGTCGTCCCAGTTGTTGGTCACTGCAGCTGCTTCAAATTGTCTTCCATATATTGGCCAGGATGTTTGGCCATCGAAAACAGGCGGTTGCATCTCTTTCCTTCTAGGGCTGTCTGTAGAAATTTCTCGGACCTTCTGTTTCTTCACTCTCTCTAGTTCTTTAGCAAGGTTCTCAATATTGTTTTCAACCTTCTCGAACTGTTGCTCGACTTTCACGAGCTGTTCCTGGAATTCGGTTCCAACCTTTGCGAGTTTTGCCTCGTGCATATTTAATTTTTGATCGATTATTTCGAATTTCGCTTCTAGAGAATTCTTGAACTCTTCAACAGTGATTTTCTGCGCGGCAACAATGGAATTCTTCTGTGCTTCTAACTTAGAATCCATACTTCTCCTTTGTTCTTCTTCTGCGGAATTCTCCTGTTCTTCAAACTTAGAATCCATACTTCTCCTTTGTTCTTCTGCGGAATTCTTCCGTTGTTCAAACTTAGAATCCATACTTCTTCTTTGTTCTTCTAACTTAGAATTCAATCCAAGGAGTAATTCCATCATGGCAGACATGTCAACCCCTGTGCTTACAAGCTCCTCTTCTACGTCGAACGACATGGATTCAGGATCTTTTCCATCTTTTTCGATCGCTTCTTGCAGCCGAAGAATCAAATCACTTTTCCCTCCAGCTGCGGAGAGATTCCGCTTCTCTAGCTTAATTTTCAGCTGGGGTATGCTTAGCTCCAGCAATGTACGTGGAATTTTTTTTTTTGTTTTTTGTTATTATTATTTTTATTTTTTTTTTATTTTTACAGCACTCAGAATAAGTTTTATCCCACTTCTGACACCAATGTAATATTTCGGCTAGGGTTCGAAATGATAAAACGTTGTTCTGTTTCAAAACACTCTATTGATTATTATTTGAATACAACTTTCAATTAATTCACAAACAATTTCACTTCTATTTCACAATTCAAATCTCTTATCTTTCACTTAGTAAGACTTAGGTCCTTTTCCATCGCTTTCCAAAAATCAACTTATCGTCCGCAGTTTCTCATCCTGTATTTATACCACATTTGTCGGGTTCTAGTTCTTTCTGGTTTGAAACTGGGGTAACAACTGAACTCTCCAACGTGGAGAGTTTGTATGATCCTAAAGTTATGCAACACTGGATAATTGATTTAATCACATATATACCACAATAAAATAACTTCGAAAAAGCGCAAACAAAGAAATTCTAATATTTACCCAGCCTACGATACTATTTTAGAAGTCAAACAAGAGTGTTATCCAACAAGTAATTTTATTGACTATAACCGAAGCGTTATGTGAAGTTAAACTACAGCCATTGTTGGACTTGACGTTACAACGTTTGTCTGCAGCACACCTTGAAGCTTTGGAGAACCAGTTAGAAAACGGTGATATTTTAGTATGTTCGTGGAAAATGAGCTCTGATGGTAGTGGAGGGCATTCGCGTTATAGGCAAAACTTTTTGTTAAATCCTGAGGCAAGTGACACTGATATTGTGCTAAATTGATTTTTTTTATTATTATAAGTTCTTCTGTAGTTTTTGTCGTGTACGATGTTATCAAACAGACTGTATTTTAGAGAAGGCAAAAAAATTTGTCAAGGACACAAGCCCCGAACGAAAGATTGAAGAGACGAACAAACATCGTAATAGAGTCGCAGTCTGTTTTGAATATAATTTCTGTAGACTGCACAACGAGCTCTTCAAAGCACCAGGGGATGACTTGCTAAGGAACATACACCAACTCATCTTTAAGATATTACATTGTTTGAAATGTTTCAGGAAAGGAGACCCACTGAACTGCTCCGACTATAGAGACATCAGACTTCTTAATATAAGTTCTTATCTGACGTATTGTGTGAACGCCTGAATCCGTTCGTCAACAACCTGATCCATATCAGTGTGGCTTCAGGCCAGGAAAGTCCCCCATCGACTTAATATTCACACTACCGCAGATCTTGGAGAAAACCCATGAGATTCATCAATGGGGACCTCAGCCAACTTAGCGTGCGAAACTGGAGGCAGCTAGCAAAAGATCGTGCTAATTGGAGAAATATGCTGAAATATGCAATGATTCTTATTCGCCTGCATCGCGGTATTTCACAAAACCGACAAACGGTATATCACGTTAATGTGCTGATTTGATAAGTGTAAAAGGTGAAATCTCTGGTGTTTAGTTTTGTTTTATAGGGATCTATGATTACACATGTGTTCAGCTCAGGTGTTCTTGGACGAATTTACAGAGTTCCTTAAGAAAACTTATTAAAACTTGATTTTGATGCAATTTTAAAGTTATTTTAAAATGAATAAAAATTTAATTTATTTGTACGTTGATCTTTTTCTTTTGAACTCGATTCATTATTGTTTGAGCGCATTGGTGATGTTATAAATTCAAGCACTTGTTTACAACACTTATTCATAAGGTTGCACAGAAACAATTGCTTAGCATATAAATCTACATTATACGATCTTAAAATAACTGACCATTGCCTAACCATCAATAAATTTAACTTAAATATCTCTTGACCAGAGCAATCCAGCGTCAAAAATCTTTCTAAAATAAATTTTATTGCTTTATGTAGAGCTGGTATGAAATCTATGAGGGAGATGGATGACAGATGCTTTGCTAAAAATAATACTTATGAAAAACTGTATTCGCATTGCCACGTACATGCACAATATTAGGCTTGCCAGTTATTAACAAATAATATATCATGAATACGGACCCCAAGTACCCATCTGCAGAGACACTTACTACCGTAGTAAATTGTCAGAAAACATAGGTAATTCAAAATGCAAGTCCTGAACGAAATTCTTAATAGAAAAAAAAACGATGTCTTATCCTTATATACGAGGGCGGGTCAATAAGTCCGTGACTTTTGGATTAAAACACAGATTTTTTGATAAAAAAATAATTTTATTTTTCAACGTAGTCTCCCTTGAGCTCTATACACTTTGTCCAACACTTCTCCAATTTTTTTATCCCTTCCAAAAAAAATGATTTGTCGAGGTCCTCAAAATAGGCCTTTGTTTGCGAGATGACTTCATCATTGGAGTCAAATCTTTTTCCACCAAGCCATTTCTTCAGGTTTGGGAACAAGAAGTAGTCGCTTGGAGCCAAATCTGGAGAATAGGGTGGATGAGGGAGCAATTCATAGGTTTAAAAGCGGAAGAGCAGTCCAAGATACTTTTTTAATAGGGTATGGCGAAATCAATTATGCCTTGAATGGTTCTGAAGTTGCTGTTGAATTATATATAGACATCACCAAGGTTTTTGACAGGTCTGGCTTCAGACGATCGATACATTCATGGTTTGTTTCTTATTGGATTATCCGTAAAGCTCAAATTGAAATTTGATCCCAAAACCAATTAATCAAGGTAAACTAAGCAAGGTCCGGTTTGGGCCCAATACTGCTTGGAATATAAGTTAATTCTTTCTTTATTTTATTAACTATTCAAAGGCAAAGTTACAACAAAGTTATAGTTTAATCACATCGAATTTTTTGTATTTCTTGATTCGTGATTTAGATTTCCTACGTAAGTGTTTAATTTTCATTGCCTAGTGATTAATAACACAACTAAATACATGCCAATTAGTTTCATGGGTTCAGTTGCAGAAGATATCTTCTTTTTATCATCTCCATCTGGTTTGAATAGCTCAGCTGGAAGACCGTCTAGGGCAACAGCTTTGTTTGACTTTAGTCTCTCTGCTGTCATCGTCCAGTGTTGAAGGTTCCATTTGCAGAAGTGGACTTTCCATATTTTCAACACTGATTGTATTTCTACTACTAGGTTTCCGTTTTCATTCTTCCAAGCTTCCGTTCTGACTTAGTAGTCCTGGCATGTTCTTTTTATCTTCTGGTAGAATTTTCGAACGTCATTCCTGCAGTACCATCTCTCTTTTTCCTCGCCCACGTGTTTCTCGTGCTCTTTCTTCTTTTTTTTCTAAGAAGTCTATGTACTTTCCTTCTCTTCAGTTCGTAGAGCTCACGAGCAGGTCTCGTCCTGCGATGCAGAGAAACTTTGCGTACCTGTTGTTTGGCTTCATGCGCCTACCTACATTCGTCATCGAGCCACAGGTTTCTTTGTGAAGGCGGTTTAAAACCAATTACGTCAAATGCAGCTTCTGTGATGACTCGTTGACAGCATTTCCACTGGTGTTTTATAGATTGTATACGGGGTCCCGGATTTTGAGAGAGTTTGGGGGAAACGCGGTCTATTGCGATTGCATCTTTTCAAAGTCGAAAATGGGTAGGCTGACTCAACTCTGTTGTGCTCGTGATATCCGCA
Organism: Volucella inflata; assembly: GCA_928272305.1. Classification (NCBI taxonomy): domain Eukaryota; kingdom Metazoa; phylum Arthropoda; class Insecta; order Diptera; family Syrphidae; genus Volucella; species Volucella inflata. The sequence continues at coordinate 50,444,964 of OV743718.1, read as the reverse complement.
TCCGTTCCCTTGCTTGCAGTAGTGATCCGAGTCTATATTGGCTCCTCGGAAGGTTCAGAAATTAAGGAGGAGTGTCTGGCGTCGATTGCAATGTTTTCAATCTGGTTGACGATTGATTGGTTCAGTGACCGAAAAGTCCCTTTGAGGATGTTAAGGTATGGAAGTTGCGTCCCGTTACTAAGTCTAAAAATATGAGTTCATTTTCAGATATAGTGTCGTGCAGGCTTTGTTTCCCAATGATGCGCTCAAAAACGACTTCTTTGCCCAGCTTAGCATGCAGGTCCCCTAGAACAATTGTGGTGTTATAGCTAGGGGAATTGAGCATATTTTTTGTCTAGGAGGGCATAAGCTTCGTACTTGACATCAGGCTGATGTTCCCAAATTTAGCCTTGATGCGGATTGTTACGAAGCGTTTTTTCATATCCTGTAAGCTCAAGACTATTTTCTTAATCTACCCCTGTTAAAAAAAATTCAACCGTCTTTTGTCTGGCCCGTCCTAGCAGTTATTGCTTAAAGGACCACACATTATACTTAAAACAATATTCTAGTGGAGTTTTGCGAAACAGATTTAGAACGGTTTACTTAAATCAAAATATCGGGTAAATGGCAGAGCTCCACGTTTTGATTTGTTTAGAAATCTAAAAATTCCTCTTTTACGACTCGTAAATGTATGCCTTCAAAATCCTTAAAACATTTTTCCTCAAATCCGAGTGTGTGTAGGCAGACATTATGATAATTATAACGTAACAACATCACAAAATATATATTGGGACTTAAAATCTGATTACCATTTTTTTAACTTTTTACCTTACACGGAACTTTGCTTATAAAATCCTCCTGACACCGTTGCCTATTGATACAGCTTACAAGGTCTTCACGCATACGTTAGATTTATGGAAGCACTGCTATGTGATCTTACAAAATTTAAAATGAAACTTGGCACGCAAGAGCAGCAATAAGTGCTGAAATAATGGACTTAGACCCGAAACGTGTAGAACGTTTTTCAGTTGTTTTAAGCACATTACCTTCAGGTTTAAAAATTGATACCAATAAATTCCGTACTTACTGTTTGGACACGGCAAAATTGTTTGTTTCAAAATATAATTGGTACGAAATGCTTGTAAGTGTCCACAAAATTCTGTTGCACGCAACAAATACTGATGTGCTCCGTACCATGTTGATATCTTCTGACCCAAAGATAAGCGAATTGCGACATCTACTAACCCGACAACACAAGATACCACCCCGTGAAGTCATGGAAGTGATTTTAAATTGATTTATACATACATTTCCAATTAAACATAATGAAGAAAATTAAAACCGAATGAAGTCCAGCTTTGACCCTAAATCGACCACTGTATGGCGTTGAGTTCCTTGAGCTAAAATACTATGTTTTTCGGATTTAGACTCCTCGTCGTCCTTCTTTGGTGAAAAATAAGGATTATTAGCAGCAGGACGGCAAATTGTGATAAGTAGCCAATGGAGTAGTGATGTATGTCATGATGTGTAATTGAATTCGGCAATATTTGATGAGTTTTTTGGTCAGCGATTCACTTCATTAGAAATGGTAAAGCATCATCGACGTAAATAAGGAGTTTATTATCATTTTTTGTTTCTGAAAGCGCGCCTTGGTGCAGTTCTTAATGTCGTAGCCTTAATAGTCGACTTAAATTGAGGGCTGTCAAAACTGATGCACCAACGTTCGTCGTGTAGAAATTTTGTGAATTAATAATCATCTTTGGTTGTTTGATGACATAATTTTGAGTTGATTTTAGTAGTCCAAGTCCCAGTTATGCGGTGCTGAGTATTTTGGATCCACATACATTTGAAATAGTTTCTTTTTATTGAAAGGCAAATATCCAGTGATTCGGATTATGTAACTGAATCCACATTTTTCCTGGATTGGTAGTTTTGAGAGAACAATAAGGCGATATTTTTTTTTCTGTGGTTGAGTAGATGGATTTTCCGTAGACCGTGTATTAAAAATAGGATTTTGTTAAAACAAAAAAACACACTGGGGTGCTGGCAGCCAGGTATGGGTCATGGCCTAGCTTTTTGACACTCATTTGTGTTGTTCATGTTGTCATTTTTGCCACATCTGAGCGGGGCGCCTACGGTTTATCGCCAAATCCGAACGGCACTTATAAGAAGCATTTTCATAGGCAATTTTACTTTCGGGAGGGGTGATGACGAATCGAAAAATGATGCCGGGGATCGAATCATGGACCCTCTGCGCTATAGTCCAATGAGCGAACCATCGCGCCATCGCCATGTCGTTCCGTTCATCGTTTTTCAGCTCGTTTTTTGGTATTCAGCCTGTGATACTTGACAATATTGGTCTCTATATGGACTTATGGCAAGACACTGTGTGGATTGTTTTATAAATACGAAAGGATTGTTGTGTTAAACTGGTAATAGTATTTGTTTGAAAAGCTGAAATACCTGACTGCGCAATAGTGGAAGCTTGATGAGCAACTGAATGGCAGATGAAGTAACACGGGTCTTCACTCTTAATAGCTCGTACAGTTTTGGTAGATTGTTTTCATTATATCCGGGAAATATTAATCTAGTTGGTATATTTTCCGAATTTTGTTAATCTCATTCAGAAGCTGTCTTGGTGATAAGATTAGAGCTAATTCTACCTTTATGGATATCCGTAATGGCTTCCAGAAGTAATAGTTGGGTTCACTGAAAACTTTCTACAAGTTTAGACACGTATGTAAATATTGACGGAGTTGAATGCTTTTGATTCCATTGCTGTCTGCTTCAGGTTGTCAATAACGTGATTAGCTTCCGTTAGCTGTTGCATTATTACAATAAATTGTGCCTTAATTGATGTCATAGATTTATGATTTTGGCTGTTGATTCAGTAATAGATGTTTGTTATTTCCTCAATTTTAGGAGATGGTTTTCGTTCTTGTTTGCCTTTTCAATGTTAGCTTCCATGTAACATGATACATATGAATTTGTAGCTCGTTCGCCCCTTATTTTGTAGTGGATACTAACTGGTCCAATAAGGTCCACACCAACAGAATCTCTCAGAATCCAATACTTTAACGAGTAATGCTTGTGGTACAGCATGCAGATTATCGAAGCGCAATTCATTCATTAATAATTTCGTGAAAACGTGCGAGCTTGGTAGAATCATATGATGTTTGGCCTCATATGGGAGTGCCGAAGCGTCTAATCGACCTCCAACTCTAATTATATTCTTGTCCTCTAGGAATGGTGACAATAAGCTTAAATGACTATTTTTGGACACATATCTTGTTTTCATAAGTAATTTAAGATCTTCTGTTGTTCTATGCAGATAATAAACTATAACCGTTTTTGCTGCGTTGAGTTCCTGCACTGAAGGAACGTTTCCAGAAGCCTATATCCTCTCGCCATTTTTAAGTTACAAATAAAGCGTATGACGTATACCATTATGTTTTGCAAAGCTTGGAACGAATTTCTATGATTGATGCACTCAAGAAAATAGTAGTTTGTGTTCTTCACAATTAGTAGTTAGTTTCGGTAATCTCACCTTCTTTTGCTAGTTTGGGTTGGGTCATCCAGTAAATCGAAATTTTCAGTTTTTGGTATATCTTTTATGAGGGTAGGTGCATTAACACACCATTTTCTTAGATTAAATTTTCCTTCTCTAAGTAAGTCTTTGAGGTCCATTTGGATTTGAAGAACTTTATTCAAATCATTGCTGCTTGTTAAGACATCGTCCATGAATTTATCTTGTTGTTTAATAGCTGCTGCCAGTGGATGTCTTTCATTGCTTGAATGAGCTAAATCTTGAAGACATTTTATTGCTGGATAGGGTGAAGATTTGTATGTTACTGTGTTGAGTTGGCGCAGTTATAAGGGTTTATCAGCGGATTCCCTCAAAATTATTTCCTGGGACCGTTTGCTGTAATCAATTTTTTAATATTTGGCGGAACATCTTAGATATATCGGCGGTGAATACATAAGTATGGACTCTGAAATGTAAAAGAATAGAGAGAAGGTCATTCTGTACGACTGGTCAGGTATGTATGATCTCGTTAAGTGACCACCGTCGAACACCACTCGTAACTTATTTGAGCTTTCTGGGCGAAGGACACAATGATGTGGTAAAAGGAAATGTAGGGTCTGAATTGATGTTGGCGTGTAACTAATCTCTTCCATGTGGCGTAAATTAATGTATTCTTTCATAAAATCAATGTACTGTTTACGCCAGTAATTTTTGTAGCCTTTTCTTTAAGCTCAGTAATCTTTAAGTAGCTATTTCCCTTGATTCTCCCAGGATAGATGGGCTATTTTTAAAAGGCATCGTTACGATATAACGACCTGAATCTCTTCTTGCTGTAGATGTATTAAAGATCTCCTCGCATTGCCTTTCATCGTTAGTTAATTATCTCTTGTTAATTGCTGAAGCAGATGGGATTTCCTCTAAGCTCCAAATTCGTTCAACAAGATTTTGCAGGTTGGTAAAAGGTTTGATCTGCCAATTTAATAATTTTTGATAAGAGCCATTGACTACTGTCAATATAGATATATATATATATATTTTTTCTTCCATATTCTTCATTTTAACAAAACTTTTTACTAAATCTATTTTTAAAAATTTTTCGCTTAAGAATAGTAGTAACGTTTGAATAATGTCACTTCTTAAGGAGATATTTCAGGAAGTGGGGTGGGCACTACTTGTAGTTATTTCATTCTCAAACGATAAAAGCAAGATATATGATTCCGGCGAAAAAACTTAAGCATAGATTCAATGAGAGTATGAAAATAAAAACAATGATAACCAGTAAGAACAATTTTCAATTCAAACAACATAGGGCAGCAGATATTTAATTTCTTTGTGATCAAAGCTGAAAAGCCATATTTTAACTTTTTTTAAGAAGACAGGCAAAGATCTAATACTACGAATATTTGAAGGAAGCGTATTAACCAATTCACAGGATGCAGTTCGGACTATAGGTAATAACCACCTCTTATAAAGAATATTTTCAATACTTTAAGGTAATAATTACAAATGTTTAAGTGGAAGAATTTTCAATGTTCTGAATAAAACAATAGAATGAGCAAAACTATAGACTCTAACTACTTTTCGAATAGCGCGCTGTTGCAAAACTACCTGGTCTGGAAGGCACCACCGCAAACGCTAATTCCGTACGATACTTTAGATCCAAATATTCCAAAATATACAATTTTTAAAGTTCTCGTGTCGCAGAATTGCACATCGTTAATATTGTTTTACATTTAAAATATGTTCAGACCAACCCACATGTTGATCATTGATCATGAATTGATCCTAAATTCTTAAAATCGTCTACTACTTCAATTAAAACACAGTTCAGGTCACAGGAAGACTGGGCAAACGCAATTTAAAATGCTGGAACTTGCATAATTTTTTACATGAAGATAGATTTCAAGCGTAGGTAGCCTACAAAAATTAAGGAAGTTCATCAATTTAGTTTTATTACTGACAACTAGCTTCGCAAACCAAATTCTAAGACTGATTTTTGTCAGCACTTAGATTTAGACTAGGGACTCCCAAAGTGGTCGATATCGACCCCTTTTGGTATAAAGTGTGTTACATGTACCAACTTTTTATAAAAATTACTATATTTTAGTAGGAAGTATTATTGTTGTACATATTTTAAAAAACTCCTCAACAATGTATTGCACAAGCCTGCACATGATATTATTAAGAGAATTCCTTTGAGCAATAACACCGTTCAGAGACTAATATACGAGATGGGTCACGACGTGGAAATTAGTGAAATTGGCCTATAGTTATTTTTGTTACTTCTACTACCCTTTTTGAAAAGAGGTATTACTTGGACACACTTTAGTTTATTTGGAAAGATTCCGGAGATAATGCTAAGATTAATAATGCGGGCAAGAATGTCCACTACATTCAGTGCTATTTTTTTAAGGGTGATATTGGAAATACCCTCATTTCCACATGAATTTGAGTTGTTAAGAGAGCTTATAATTTTGAAAAGCTTATGGCCTTTTTTTTTGCAAAGTAAAAGCTACTATTTATAACATTGTCGTTAGCTAATTGAGACCTAGGGCATAGGTTACATTAAGTAGAAGACTCCGAATCAGACATCAAACCAACAGAAGAAGAAAAATCATTAAAGATATGTGATACTGCTGTAGGATCATCAACAGCTGAACTGTTATTAAACAGTACAATAGATTTATTTATTCATGGAGAGTACCCATCGATAAAACTATTTATGATCTGCCATTCCTTCTTGGTGCTACAAAGTGAACTTTCTGCTTTAGAATGGTGGAAACAATTTCGAGCTATCCTAATACCTCATTTACTTGTTTGCACACAGATTTATATCTGTTTTTCAGACTCAAGTTAAGTGGACATTTGTAGCTTTTTCCCTTATTTTATTTGTAAGCTTAATTTTTTTTTCCCTTGCACCAATAACTGCAATTATCCCACGCGACTCCTACACATGGAGTTGTTTCACAAGTTTCACTTATAATTTGTACTCAGTCTAGCAAATGCATTAACCAATTTTCACACGAACTTCTCAATGCTCACACCATATATTATGTACATACTCCGTTTAATGAAGATTCACATAATAACTTCCCATTACCCATGCATACATCACATATGCACTTCGTACAATAAGATCCAAAAAAAACTCCGCATATACAAGTTAACACCAAAAAAGTTCACATTCCCACGTGAACACATATCCCCTCGTTTACAAACGACACCTCGAATTCCAAACAGAATACAACACTTAACATCCGCCGGTAGCATATAAATAGCCGGGCTGACGCTGCACATAACATCAGTGTGAACGTGGAAATGTATGCATGGAGGAATTTTAGTCTTGTATTTTAGTCTTAAATCAGCACTCGAATAAAGTATACGGGACTTCTCCCGTGTTGTAAAAAGGATTATTTTATCTATTAAATCTTAATTAATACTCCTTTGGTGACCATCGCGAGTGTGGAAAAAAGTGTGTATTTCAAGAAATATTACAAAAGACCCTAGAGTAGCCGGTAGCAGCTAGCCGCTCTTCTACCGGAGTAAAAGGAAGTTTTGAACGCTAGTCGCACCACCAATTAAAGTCAGGACAATGAAATATTGCCTGCAATTAATTTTTTAAGTCTAGAATTTAACAATTTTATTCTTTTAAAAAGAAAAACAATATTAAAATAAATGTGGAAGATTATAATTAATAAAAAAAAAACATATACTATAGCTATTATAGGAGTGGAGATTTTTAAAGAGTAAACCAATAATTTCAAGGAAATTTTGTCGCTATTAAGTTTTGAGTTTTTCTCCCTTTAATTAAATATGGAACGGATTTCACCAGTTCCCTTCAGGGAATCCGAGATCGAGAAAATCTCTTTCTCCATCAATAACGGAAGGTACAAGTTCGCGAAATTTCCGTTCGAATTTAAAAGCATCCCAGCTATCTTTCAGTGAACCTTTAATAATATACTGCACTTATATATTGGGAAGTTTTGTCAGGTGTATATCGATGATATCATCATTTACAGTGCAGACTAACTCCAGCATGCTAACACATTGAGCAAATTTTCAACACTCTTCAGGAGCCAAATATAAAAGACCAGTTGGACAAGTGTTAATTTTTCAAAGTAGAAATAGAATTTTTAGCGTTCCTTATTTCAGCTGATTTCTCTCTAGCGCATTTCTCCATGAATCTAAGGCGTTTTGTAAATCTTCGACGTTATCGCTAAGTATAACTGCGTCGTCAGCGAAGAGAATTGGCGTTAAATTTGCTTCGCGCATGCAGTCGTTTAAAAGATAGTCGAATACTACGTTAAAGAGGAAAGGGCTAAGTACGCTTCCTTGATGCACTCCGACATTAACTGGAAATTCTCTCGTTAGCCCAGCAGAGCTTTTAACTGCAGTTTTCACGTTTCCGTACATGTCTAGTATTATTCTTACATACGTTTCCGGTACGTTCTGAGACCTCAGCGCGGCCCATATGAGATCCCTAGGCACTCGATCGAATGCTTTCTCGAGGTCGATAAATACCATATGTAAATCCTTAGACGAATCACGGTGCTTTGGATTGCGTCCACCACCGATCTTCCTTCAACAAATCCACACTGGCTATTATCGAGCTTTATTATATTTAAGACTCTTTCGACGATTTTCATTGTGTGTGACATAAGCTTGATTGAACGGTAGTTGTTGCATTCTCGAGTGTCGCCTTTTCGTTTGTATAATTGAACCAAGAAGCTACTTCTCCATTGATTCGGCATAGGTTGTCCACATTTTAATTTATTTAAAAGTTTCGATAGCCAAACGCTGCCGATCCCCTCCATCTTCGACCAAAACTCTGATGGAATGCTATCTGTTCCCGCCGCTTTCCCCCGCTTCATTTTTCCAATTGCTATACTTATTTCTTCGATTGAGAAGTCCGAAGTTCCTAATCGAATAGACCAGCTGTCGGCACAATATCACGTGGAAACTGTTCGTTAAGCAACTCCTTGCAGTATTCAAGCCACCGGTCACAAATTTCCTTTTCATTTGTTAGTAAGCGTCCGTCTGCGTTTCTGATGTATTTCGAGCTTAAAAATATTTGGCATTTTAATATTGTACGACGTTTGAACTTCTTGGATAGCTTGTCTTCTATCCGCCGATCGTGAGGATATTTGTTCCAACTCCTGGTACAGGTTTTCCGCTGCTGCCGCTCGATTTCGAGCCAGGACTTTCTTTGCGATCTTTTTAAGACGCTCGTATTCAAGAGCCAGTAGAGCTTTTCGATATCGTCGCTCCGATCGCAATTTGTCCACGCTTGGAATGCACTCTTCTTGTCGGCCACAGCTCGTTTGGTTTCGTCATTCCACCACCATGTTTCTTTGCCGACGTGATGGTATTTCGATATAGTCCCCAGATGGGACTTTGTAAAACTAAGAAAATACATTTTATTGAATGAAAAACTTAGTAAATGTACCTTTTTTTTTGTTCTTATAATAAAACGTAAACACTAAAACTTACAGACTAAATCCTAAGCCTACTTAACACACTTAAGTTAACGTATTGTACAATATAAGTATTACTTCTTTTTTTGGTGTGGATTACCACTTTTATTAGAGAAGGTTACCCATCTCTGTTGTTTTTTATTTATTTATTTTTTTCAGTTTTTATAATTTTTTTTCCTTTCTTTAGTTTTTATTATTTTTACTCTTAAATCTACCTTAACCCTACCTACACCTATGCCAGCCGGCCACGGCTAAAAAAATTAGGCTGACCAACTGTGTCCCTACTGGAGCTACAGTGCACTTGCGGACTTCGACGATGGAGCTTCCCCTTCTTCAGCAAGCCACCAAAATTGTTGGTGCTGCGGAGCAACATCCCTCATGTAGCGATACCCTACCGCCCTACTAAACCGGAGACGCTCCGCACTGCCTTGTGCGACGTCTCTGTCGTAGTTGAGTCGCCTGTCCGCAGCTGTTCGAGCGACCTCATTAGGCTGTAATATTATGTACTCAGACTCTGGTGTTCTGTATAGGCGAAGACAAGCCCTAAGGCAAGCCCTCTCAAACACCCGAATCTTTTCCAAAAGACTTCCTCTCACGTTGAACCACACGGGAAAACCAAATGTAAGCATAGGCCGAATAAGGGCCATGTAGAAGATCACCTTTACCCTCGCATCGAGTTGCCTGCTCTAAAACAGTCTCTTTATAAGGGCAAAAGCACCTTTGGCTCTGGCCAGAGCAACATCCATATGTTTGTTAAAATACAGATATTGATCTAGCCAGATCCTGTACCTGACTACATTTCGACAAACCAGTGGCTGCCCGTGTTGTCCCATGATCTGAAACTTTCGCCAATTCTTTCTGGTATCCGCAGAGGCCCCAGACAAAGGCGTTCTAAACAGAATGGTTTCCGACTTCTGAAAGTTGATCTTCAACTTCCAGTCGTCGCAATATTGTTTAACTTTATTGAAGTCACGTTGCAAAAGAATGTTTATGACCTTGATTTTTGGACCTGATCTGTACGCGATTAAGTCATCTGCGTATGCTATGGTATGGTGAAGTGAACCTATCAGATTACTTGTGTAAATGTTGAACAGGATTGGCGAATTGACCGCAGACCGTTTCTAATGTTGAATATACCAGTAGAAGTCACATCGCCATTCTTCACGATGAACTGTCTATTGGTGAGCATATTGAAAAGAATATACAGTTGTGGTTTACTAATACCTAGCCTGTCTAGCTTGTAGAAGAGTCCCTCTAACCATACGGTATCGAAAGCCTTCTCCAAATCAATCAGGCAGGCACCCGTGTACTGTTTATTGGCTTTGTTCCATTGGATATCGGAAACCAGCTTAGACGCGGCATGAATAACATCATGCCCCGCCTTGAAACCGAATTGATTATACGGAACTATATTTCTGTCCTCTACCCACTTAGTCAGGACTCTATTGATGACCTTACTGATGTTTGGAAGGAGACTGATCGACCGAAGATTCGCCGGATTGGAGGTGTCTTTATCCCTTTTGGGGATGGGATGTACCAGCGCAGTTTTCCAATGCGCTGGATAATGTGCATTATTCATTGCATTGTTAAACAGGGTGGTATAAATGTCCACCGCCTCTAGTGGGAGATGTCGAAGCACAATGTTCGGTATTCAATCGGTTCCCACTGATTTCTTACTTCTAATTGTGTCGAAGATCGTTTGAAGCTCTTCCTTCGAAATGAACGGGGGTTGTTCCCTTTCATTGGCTATGACATTATTTGCCATATTCTCGGGACTTCGCCAGTTCACTATTTCATTTCGAAGGTAGAAATTGTGAACAAGGACTCGATTTTCCAGGTCGTGGTTGGGACCAATTATGTCATTTGTCTTATATACTTCCAGGAAAGTGGCTCCTATAGCCTCTACCTTCTCCTGCGGATCTTCGATCACAAAGAAGTTGTCATCATCAATAGCTTCATTTGGATATATGCTTGCTATTGAGAGTATGCGTTCGTTGTCTGTCGTTTGGGCGATTTTTAGACATGAAAAGTCATTTTGATCTTTCCTCCGAAATATTTTATTTATTTGCGGGAACATATTCGGGTTGCAGGTGTTTACAGCCTGAATGTTGTTGTTCCAATTAAAACTTACAGAAGCCCTGTAATTTTCTTTTATTAATATTTTGAGGTTTTTGATCGACGACTTAAATGTCATAATCTCCGGGCTTTGTCTGTCAGTAAACCGTCTGTGCAGAGTTTTTAGTCTTGACAGCAGTCTATTTTTATGTCGGTGCAGTGCGTCTGTAGTTGAAATGCGGAATAAGTCTTAGTTGTCAGTGTATTGATACTGTTGCGCCGCTGACCTGCAAAAAACCAAAATATAAAATGAAAGTTTTGCAAATTTTGTGAAGGTCACGAAATTCACGCAGCACGCTTGTTTGTTTACCTTTTTTGACAGCAGAGAAAGGTGAGTTCTGTTTGACGACCCATTCAGTGCACCGACGAGCTTGTCAGCAATAGGATCAAGTAGAGGAAGGGAGAAAAGAACACAGATACCTAGAAAGGTTTAACGAAGAAAAATCTGCCGTTTCCTGTGACGTAGAACTTCTCCAAATAGAAGCAGTTCCAACTTTGCAGTGAATTTCAGCGTTACAACGGCAGTAAAACAACAGAAGCAGAAATAAACGGCAAACGTTGGCATTGGATGGCATTTAAAAAGTAGCAGAAAAATTGGAGGAGGCGAAGTCTTTCACGGGCAGTCGACAGCAGCAACTTTCTAATACATTTATAAAAAATTTAAAATAAAAAAAAGTTTAACCTCTCGGGAACCAGAGATTTTGTTATTTTTATTCGTTGTCGTGTTGCAAGACGTTGTGGGGGTTAATTGATTTCTGTTTTTTTTGTAACACTGGTGTCAGGTGTAGGGTCTTGCTTTATCAGGAGATAGGAGAAGGATTCGAAGAAAGTTACACCAGAGAAGAAGACAACTCCCTCAGGGTCAAGTGAGATGACAAACCTGCGCGCGATGCTGCAAGACTTTACAATCAACCAGTCAGTTTTGGGACCAAAAGCTAGCCGAATGGAAGCAAGAGGTCGTAGCTAGGAATTCGGAGTTTGAAAAAAGGATGGAAGAGCTGGAGTTGCTTATCCTTCGCTAATACTGTCAACAAAGGACCACAATCGTCCCCTAAGCAGGGCAGCAATGAGGTGAGAGGGGATGAGCATGTGCAGCATCTAGTTACTGTTGGGGAAAGGACAGATCTCAGGCATATAGAGATGGACTTAACTCAGCCGAAGGCTGCTGATATTGTGCTACCTGCAGCGGCAGTCGAAGTACCAGAATCTTCGTCAAAGCGAGCACTTGTACCGATTGCAGTGCAACCGTTTGATGGTACGGGTTCATGGACAGACTACCAACGGCAATTCGAAATCACTGCAAGGTACGCTAAGTGGACAACAGAAGAAAAGGCGAATGTATTGGCGATGCAGCTAAGAGGGGAAGCACTGTCTGTGTTAAGTGCTCTGCCATTAAATTCGGATGTAGACTACGAGCTTTTGACAAGTTTGTTACGCCAGCGATTTTGTGAGAGGGGTGAATTGAGCTTCACTCAGTTACGAAGCCGTACACAAGGTGCGAAAGAGAGCTGTGCTGAGTTCGCTTTGGGTCTGCAACGATTGGTAACGTCAGCGCTTCCTGGATGTCCAACGAACGTGGTGCAAGAGGTTCTGGTGAGTCAATTCATCGAGGGTCTGACGGACGAATCTGTTCAAGATCTAGTTACCGTTGGACGCCCGACAACACTTACTGAGGCCCTTAACCTAGCTCAGGATCTGAGTTTAAGGACCAGAAGAAGGAGGGTGTTTACGGTGGAAAATCGATCCGCACAAAGAGGAACAAATTCAAAAAACTGGAAAGCGTAGACAACAGGGAGCGGTTGCCTACTGAGGTAAACAAAAGCGCTTCACAAACGACGAACATGGCCTGTGCAACGGATAACGAACAAGGAACTGCAGTTTGCAGAAACGAGACAGAAACTGAGGAAGAAAAACCAGAAGCGATATTTGTGGGAATTACTCGGTACTAGTCTTTCTGTGGAAGGATTTATCGGAGGGCAAAGTTGCCCATTTGTGGTGGACTCTGGAGCGAACATATCTGTTCTGGCGGAACGATTTCTTCCCGAGAACACCACTATGGGCGGCTAGCCAATCAGGATGGTGGGTATTTCCGGAGGCACAATTCTAAGCGAGGGAATGGCTAAGGTGAGATTTTCTATTAATCACAAAGAATGTTATCACTCTTTTGCGATAGTACGACATGAAGTGCCGAACATCCTCGGGGTAGACGGGCAGAAAACATCCATTGCGCCTTCCGCCCGGATCAGCCACTCAACTGCTAACAATACCAACCACAGAGGTTCTTACAGCCGGAAGAGAAACATGGGTTAAAGTAAATTGACCGACTACCATCAAAGGCAGAATGGCACTGGTTGAGCCTGTGCCCAGTTTTGAGTTGCCGAAAGGTGTAGCCATCGGAAGGTGCCTTATGGGCCCAGAAGGGGAATCATGCTACGTGGGGATGACCAACACCTCTTCCAGTGACGCTTTCCTACCTAAAAACACCGTGGTAGGACGAATGGAAGCGGTAGAAATTTGCGAGGTCCCAACGGCTTCATACAAAAGGGGGTTCGCAGGGACAGATGAGTTACTTCAAAAAGCTCGTTCTGAATTGTCTGAAGAACAGCTGAGACAGTTTGCGAGACTGCTCAACAAATACAAAGGGATCTTTTCAAAAGGACCAACAGACTTTGGACGCACTGGAATAACGAAACAACGCATTGAAACAGGGGAAGCAAGACCAGTTAAGGTACCGGATAGGAGAGTTCCTATAGCAAAAAGGGAGGAGATGGAAGACCTGATTCGCGACATGCACAGCAGAGGGATTACAGAACGTTCGAAAAGTCTGTGGGCTGCACCGATCGTCTTAGTAAAAAAGAAGGACGGTACGTCCAGATTTTGCGTGGACTATAGACAGCTGAATGAAGTGACAAAAAAGGATTCCTATCCTTTGCCTCGCATGGATGAGCTCTTTTCAACAATGGCTGGAGCGAAATGGTTTTCTGCAATGGACCTACAGAGCGGCTATTGGCAGGTGGAAATAGATCCCAAGGATAAGGAGAAGACCGCGTTTACAAATGGAAATGGACTATGGCAGTTTAATGTAATGCCATTCGGTCTCTGCACCGCGCCAGTGACACTTGAAAGGGTAATGGATGAAGTATTTCACGAACTCTCATGGCGCACGGCTCTAGTATACCTGGACGATGTAATAGTGTACTCCCGCACTTTTGAAGAGCACCTTAAAAACCTGGAAGAAGTCTTTGAACGTTTGCAGAGTGCTAACTTGAAACTAAGCCCAGGTAAATGCACATTCTTTAAAACAAGTGTTACTTATTTGGGACACGTTGTTTCGTCCAGCGGATTAAGTACCGATGAGCAAAAGATACAAGCAGTCCAACGCTGGCCAAGTCCGAAAACGAAAAGACAAGTTAGGGGCTTCCTAGGTCTCTGCTCCTACTACAGGCGATTTATTCAAGGGTTCTCCACACTTGCTAAACCACTTTCGGAACTTACAGAAGAGAAACGCAGATTCGTGTGGAATGCAGAGTGCGAGAAGGCTTTGTGTACGTTGAAAGACAAGCTCACTTCCTCACCAATTCTGGCATTCCCAACATCGGAAGATCTATTTATTTTAGATACAGACGCATCTAACGTGGGCATTGGGGCCGTACTTAGCCAGAGACAAGGAAACTCGGAGGTGGTTATTGAATACTACAGTCGCACCTTAAATCGACCAGACAGAAATGACTGCGTCACGAGGAGGGAATTGCTGGCCGTCGTCTTAGCGACGCACCATTTCCACCACTATCTTTTTGGCAGGCGCTTTCTTTTACGCACAGATCACGCTTCTATTCGATGGCTTTGTAATTTCAAGCAACCAGAGGGCCAGATGGCTCGATGGCTGGAGCGGTTGCAGCAATATGATTTCGAAACTCAGCACCGGCCGGGTGCTCGACATGGAAACGCTGATGCCCTATCTCGAAGACCGTGCGGGGAGTGCAAACATTGTTCGAAAGCTGAAGTAAAGGAAGAAGAACAGATCGCCATCCTTAACATTGAACTCAGCAGACCGACCGTAGCCGAGGAACAGCGACAAGATGAGATGTTGGTAAAGGTAATAAAGTGGCTAGAAGAAGGAAAGCGACCCAAGAAAGAAGACATCGTCCATGAAAAGCCAGAAGATGAGTGCCGGCCAACTACATCGGGTGTGGGAAAAAGAAAAGGGAGAAGAAAAGATGCTGCCTGTAATACCAAGGAAACTTATTCCCGAAATCCTTAAAGATCTCCACGACAGTCCAAGCGGTGGACACCTAGGACATCGCAAAACGCTGAGCAAAATCAAAGACAGGTACTACTGGATCGGAAGAGCAATGGACACCAAATTGTGGTGCCAAAACTGCATCGTATGTCAAGCTCGAAGAGGACCCGCTCGAGTAACAAGAGGAAGACTGAAACCCAGCCGACCGGGATACCCATTTGAAAGAATTGCAATCGACGTACTTGGACCACTCCCTCGAACAAAAACCGGAAATCGCTATGTGGTCGTAGTTATGGACTACTTTACCAAATGGGCGGAGTGTTCTGCTGTACCGAACCAAACAGCCGAGGTAATTGTAGAGCAACTGATACAAAATGTTTTCTGTTGGTTCGGAGTCCCCCACTTCATTCACTCTGATCAGGGAACAAATTTCGAGTCAGAGATCTTTAAAAAAACGATGGACATCCTAGGCAGCCGGAAGACCCGAACAACTCCCCTGCGACCACAATCCGATGGTATGGTCGAACGCTTTAATCGAACGCTGTTGGATTACTTGGCGAAATTTGTAACTCCACATCAAACCGACTGGGGCTCGCCTCTGTAGCCAGCTTTGTTGGCATATCGTGCAGCAGAACACGAATCAACAGGGTTTTCCCCAGCTATGCTTAACTTTGGAAGAGAACTCAAATTACCAACCGATATAATTTACGGATCTCCACAAGAAGTAGGTTACGAGAGCCAGGAATACGCCAGGGATCTAAGAAATCGACTTCGATGTTGCGCGGCAGAATTTAAAACCTACGTCAGAAACAATGGAAGACAGGTACAACTTCAAAGCTAACGTAATTACCTTTACTGCAACAATGGAACACAGGTACAACTTAAAAGCTAAAGTAATTACCTTTACTGCAGGAGACAACGTTTGGTTTTACAAACCCAAGAGACGCAAAGGTCTTTGCCCCAAACTTCAAAGTGATTGGGAAGGTCCTGCTAAGGTCGTGAAACCATTATCGGATCTTCTCTACCGCATACAGGCGCCAGGAAAAAGGAAGCAGAGAGTTGTGCATGTCAACCGCCTTGCCCCATATATCTGCTAAATGGAAACTCAGACAGAGCTTTGAGTTTTAAGAGGGGGGCAGTGTTGCGCCGCTGACCTGCAAAAAACCAAAATATAAAATGAAAGTTTTGCAAATTTTGTGAAACTCATGAAATTCACGCAGCACGCTTGTTTGTTTACCTTTTTTGACAGCAGAGAAAGGTGAGTTCTGTTTGACGACCCATTCAGTGCACCGACGAGCTTGTCAGCAATAGGATCAAGTAGAGGAAGGGAGAAAAGAACACAGACACCTAGAAAGGTTTAACGAAGAAAAATCTGACGTTTCCTGTGACGTACAACGTCTCCAAATACTCGTAAAAGCAGTTCCAACTTTGCAATGAATTTCAGCGTTACAACGGCAGTAAAACAACAGAAGCGGAAATAAACAGCAAACGTTGGCATTGGATGGCATTTAAAAAGGAGCAGAAAAATTGGAGGTGGCGAAGTCTTTCACGGGCAGCAACTTTCTAATACATTTATAACAAATTTAAAATAAAAAAAGTTTAACCTCTCGGGAACCAGAGATTTTGTTATTTTTATTCGTTGTCGTGTTGCAAGACGTTGTGGGGGTCAATTGATTTCTTTTTTTTTTGTGTAACAATACCCAGGTATCGTTGTGTCTATTGTTCGTATAATTGTCTCGTCCATTAGTTTTAGATACCTGTCAATCTCCTCGTTTGACAGATTTCTGTTGGACGGTGGGGAGAGCGAAGTCGAGGAGAGTGCTCTAGTCAGTGTCCTGGAGAAGTGTGCCCAACGCACTATACTATAGTTGTAGGAATACCTTTGAACATATTCATCCAATCCCGCATTTGCGTTCGGAACGGCTATTTCGGTACTAATACACACTGCCATACAGAAAAGAGCGAAGACAGTTTACAGTTTGTTGGTTCGTACCTGTCAGTTGTATTCGTGTGTCGAACAATAGGAGATCCAAACGACGACTCCTAGGAAACGACGGACTATCCGTCGCCTTAAGGCCGAGTCGTTACATCACACTGTGCTGATCCCACCAATTGAATAGTAGGTTCCCTCTAGTGTTTGGTGCATTATTTCCCCAATCGTTATGTTTGGTGTTGAAATCTCCGCCGATAATAAAATAGTTTTCCTCCAATTCCAGTCTCAGAAATCGAAAAAGTGTTTCAAGCTCTGAGATGATTAGGGTGATTTGAGTAGCCCTGGGTGCATAAACAGGCACCGAGTATAACCGCTTTCCACTACGGAGAAGGATATACCTGATGCATGCTTCAAGCACCTGAAACCTACGCACTACACGACTGTATATTCTTTTAAAACGTATACCTTTTCTTACGCAGATTGCAACGCCTCCTCCTTGTATGGAGTTGGGTCGATTTCTTCGCATGATTCTATACTTTTTGTGTCTTTTGGTTAGCTTAGTTTCGCTAACTAAAAGCACATCAGGGGCTTGGTCTTTAAGCAACTTAAACAGTGTGACTCTTCGCTCAATCCTAATCAGTGAATTAACATTCACTGCAAGGACCTTCAGGGTTTGCTCCGCCATGTACGTACCCATTACGACTGGAGGTGCGTTAGGCTCGGTAGCAGCGCGTATATTTGATCTACCCTCATAGCTTGCTCGGTTATTTGACGTTGCAGCTGAGCCATATGGATAGAGAGCAAGATAGCTAGCATGTCATTTGCCGGTTCCGGTGCTCTAGGCGCTGGGGCCTGAGAAGCAACCTTCGCTTGCTGTACCGTGTTCCCCTGTCTGACGCCATTTGAGCGTAGGTAACCTGGGGAGTAACGGCTGGTGTTTATGTTAGAACAGGTGGACGCTTTACTTCCACCTTTTGCTTCCGAGTCAGATTTACTCTCTTTATGAACTGGAATTTGGGACAACCCCGATTGTTTTATTGTGTGTCCCGTGTTCTTAAATAAAACGCAAGAGAGTTAACTTTTTCCGACGCTCCATCCCTTCCCAGAGCGCGCTCTTCTGATTTGTGGTTCTTACCGCACTTGACACATCGAGGCTGCATTTCGCACATCGACGCGGCGTGCCCGAACCTTTGGCACCGAACACATTGCAAAATGTTTTCGTGCCTTTTTACTTTTTCCCAGTGTACAATCTGGTAGTCTAGGACTTTAATACTCCTTAGACCATCCAGTTTGCTATCGGGACTTAGCTGAACCAGGAAGAACGGAAGCTTCCGTTTCTTCCTTTTGGCTCTAGCTGTGACGAACTTAACCGCCACGAATTTGAGACCGTCGCACTCTTTCTCTCTTAGCAGTGCGAGAAGCTCCTCCGGACTAGTAGACGGTTCTAACCCCCTCAGCAGCATAGTTTGCAGCGAAGCGATGGCTAGTACCACTACACCGCGGCAACCCCCGCGGACTCTGATTAGTTTGGTTTTTTCATAAAAAAAAAAAGGCGACAGCGAAGCTATGCTAGAGCCGTTGAACAAATTTTTACCCCTCTGCAAAAGTCATCCGGAAATTCCCTTTTTTGAACGTGTATCCAAATAAAATGAGTTCCACGTTGAAATTCCTCTAGTGTTAGGTACTTTCCATTTCTGAGTGACTTATGCTTTCTGCAATTATTATAAAATCGGAAGAAATATTTTCTGTTATTTATAAAAGGAGTTTCCATGGCTGACTTGTTCCAATAATATTTCGTTATTTCGTCTGACGCTGTCAGCACAGACCTCTTCCTTCGACGTTCTGCAATGCCTACCGGAACAACATATTGCATCCTTTCCCATGACATGTCATCTTTGAACAGAAAGTCTGGACCTTTGAACCAGGTGAACGTTTTCAAAAGATCTCTTATGTAGTTCCATTACTGTATATCTGTGCTTGCTTGGATCTTAGCCACCTTGTTCGCAACGTATGTTTCTCATGTGTGCGAAGGTGATCTTATTCATGCAGTACAGTACTATAGTTGAGTCGGTGTAATAGTACGAGTAAATATTTAGTTTATTATTTAGCTCTTGCAGCAGCCTCAGCACTAGTTAAACCATGAGAATAGAACCTTGTAATTCCAATCGCGCAATAGATGTTGTTTTGAGAGGCCCCATTCTTGATTTTGAGTACAGCAACTGCGAATACGCATTACGTTTGTCATCAATAGATCTGATGCATACGCATTTAGGCTGCTATCAAAAAATGCATGCACTTCAATATCGCTATAAGGACGGAAAATACATCGCGAAATGTTTAACTTTTTCAACATTAAAAATGTTATGTACAACGACCACTTGTCAGGTTAGTCTTTGGGAAGTTTGTATTCCACGAACTATTACTGGCCCCAGAAGACCTAACGGATGAAATACCATGATGAGATCAGCCAGTACACCTCGCTTGCCTACTCGATCATGTAATGTATTGGCCTCATCAAAATCAAATTTAAACTTAAATGCGTCAGAAGCTGGATCCAAAATTAGTCCCAACGTCTTATAATTTCCGATTGATGAAAAATAACCAGTTACTACTTATGTTCATCAGGAATTGTTTTTAAAATGTCTGGGTTATTGGCACAAAACTTTCTGAGTTTAAAGTAGCCCAGTTTCAACAGATGGCGAATTTCAGCTAGCAATTTCTGGGCATCTTCTATGCTTTCTGCGTCCGTAAGGCAATCGTCTACATAAAAACATTTCTTTATAACCTAAGAGGAGCGGTGATACCCCTCATTGTTGTCATCTGTGAGCTTCACCAAATATTTTGTAGTTTAATATGACGCCGATGCTGTGCCATAAGTGACAGTATTAAGTTGGTACAGTCGCAATGGGTGGTCATGATATGATCTGCATACAATTAATTGCAGCATTTTATCGCTAGAATCTTTTCAAATTTACCGGTACATTTTGCTTATATCTCGCGTAAACACATATTTGTGCACACGAAAATTGGTTATGATACAAAATAAATCTGGTAGGGCTGTGGGATCAACCAATTAAATATCGTTAAGTGAATGCCCCGAGCAACTAGCGGAGGCCCTAGACTGCTGCAAAGCAGACATAACCCCCATCCAAGAAATGCGATGGGATGGGCCGGACAAAAAGAAGATGAAAAACTGCGACATCTACTACGGCAATTGCTATCGACGGCAAAAGCAGCGCTTACTTGGATGCGGATTTGTTGTCGGAGGCAGACTAAGACGAGAAGTCCTCAGCTTCCGGCATGTGAGCGAGCGCCTCGTAGCAATCCGCATCAAGGCTAAATTCGCCAACATAAGCCTCATATGCGCGCATGCCCCCACAGAGGAGAAAGGTGACGACACCAAGGATGCCTTCTACGAGCTCCTCAACAAGACCTACGAGCAATGCCCTAGCTATGACATTAAAATTGTCCTCGGTGATTTTAATGCAAAGCTAGGAAGAGAAGGTATCTTTGGTGGAACAATCGAAAAATATAGCCTGCACAACACCACCTCCGATAACGGATTCAGGCTAATCGACTTTGCGGCGGGGTGAAACATTGTCGTGGCTAGCACGCGGTTCCCACATCTCGACATACTCAAGGGGACTTGGAGAACTCCTGATCAATCAACAGTCAACCAGATTGATCACATTGCGATCGACGCAAGACACTCCTCCAGCATTATGGATGCACGCTGCTCCATCAAGGTCGGTAAAGATCTCACCGAGACCTTTGATGTCCAGAAAGGATTTAGACAAGGCGATGCGCTGTCATGCGATTTTTTCAACATCGTACTTGAAAGAATAGTGCAAAACTCACGAGCAAACACAAGAGGCACTATCTTTCAAAAGTCCGTCCAACTACTCGCATACGCCGACGATATTGACATAATCGGGAGAAAGCAGCGTGATGTCAGTGGCGCTTTCGCGAGTATTGAGACGGAAGCGGCGAAAATGGGTTTAGCGGTCAATGAGGGCAAGACCAAGTATATGCTGTCAAGCAAAAAGGACAACCAACACCGACGTCTCGGACAGAACGTCACCCTCGACAGATATAACTTTGAGGTAGTTAAGGACTTTGTCTACCTAGGCTCCGCTATAAATACAGACAACGACACCAGCGCTGAGATCAAGCGAAGAATAACTCTTGCCAACCGCTGTTTCTTTGGGTTAAGAAGGCAATTGAGTAGCAAAGCCCTCTCTCGGACAACAAAAGTCACCCTTTATAAGACTTTAATAATCCCGGTCCTGCTCTATGGCGCAGAGGCATGGACATTATCAAAAATGGATGAGGGTGTTCTTTCTTGGTTGCTTCGAGAGAAAAATTCTTCGGGCGATCTTCGGTCCCGTCTGCATTGACGGTGAGTGGAGGAGGAGATACAACGACGAACTGTATGGATTGTACAGCGACATGGACCTAGCCAGAAGAGTGAAGATCCAAAGACTGAGATGGCTGGGTCATGTAGAGCGCATGGACACCAATGCTCCGGTCCGAAAAGTCTTCGAATCCGCCCCCGAGGGACAGCGCAGTAGAGGAAGGCCAAGACTCAGGTGGCGCACGCAAGTGGAAGAGGACCTCAGCCAACTTAGCGTGCGAAACTGGAGACAGCTAGCCAGGGATCGAGCTGGCTGGAGAAGCTTGTTGACTGAGGCCCAGGTCCACCCCGGACTGTAGCGCCACCTAAAGTAAGTAAGTAAGAATGCCCAGATGTACTTTTCACTGAAGCATCAAACACTACCCTCAGTTTTGTCGATGAACTTTCGGGTTTCATAATGCAGTGATAGGGAGTAATGAGTGATGCATAATTTATTCTCATTAAATAAACTCATATGACCTATATATGTGTCAGTCACTGATGCACTTCCAGCCACAATATATCCCAATTTGGAATTGCGCAATACTGGAAGGTCATTTGATATCTTCCTATCCCCTGGTATGATAAGATCAAAAAATATTTCAGCTCCTAGCAGCATATCAATATGTTGGGCCGAAGAGTATGTAAGATCTGCAAGTTGCACATCCGGCGGTAGCCTCTAAAGCCTTGTATCTATTTTGTGTGTAGGCTGATGTTCGCTAATTTGGAGCATGATGTAGGCCTCAAGTCTGGACTTATACGATGAGGTCCTTGGTTATATTAATGACAAGCTCGTCTTTGTACTCACTACCCCCAATACCACTAATTCGAGTGTTAATACGACGTTTTTTATGGCATTACTCGTGTGCAAGATTCGATGTTATAAAATTTAATTCTAAGTCAGAGTCTAATACGACATGACATGATTGAATACATGACCCATTGGAAGAGAAGACATTTACAATCGCAGTAGCTAAATAGACATGACTTTTTCTATTTTTGCTTAGTACGGCTGTATTGGTAGATGTGACAGGTGGTAGATCGACACTTAAAATATTCTTATCTTTATAACGCTTACCCCATTGATTGTATTGAAGGTTATCACAATTGCTGATTGACTGCTGTTGACTACATCCTTGCTGCTGATTAGGTTTCGTTTTCTTATGCTGACTGTTAGCTGAATTCTGCTGCTGATAAGAAGGCGGTTTATTTCGGTGATTATTAGCTGAGTTTTGTTGCTGCTGATGATGTAGTAGGGTGTTGTGTTTGCCATTGCATTTCAGGCAATTTCTGCAAAGTTGTAGTCTGCGGACGGCTTTGTCTCGAACATCATCTGAAAGAGATAAAAATTGTGAGCAACTATAGATCCTGTGTTTATCTGAATGACACATAGCGCAATTGATACTATTATCGCTATTTGCTGTAACTAGAACGGAATATCTCTTTCTTTCGTCTCGAGTGCCAACGGTTTCCAGTGCTTGGAACCGTGATTCCACAAACTTAAACAATTCATCCAAAATGAGACTATTTCTCGGATCGTCCAGTGACTGCTCGAACAATCCCCTACTTTCCTTATCCAACTTTTCAAGCATAAGATCGACAACTATTGGATCCCAATTGGCAATCTCGAATCCCAGGTTCATGATTTCCTGCATAACTTCCTCAGTTGCGTCGTGCAACCTTTTGAAACTGGAGGCGGTTCCAAATACCGGAGGTTGAGACAGTAATCTGGTCAATCTGGCCTATCAGCAACAGTCTGCGATTGTCGAAACGTTCTACTAGAATGTTCCAAGCCACTTTGTAGTTGTCATAGGTGTGTGCGCCTCTTCTATTATATTTGCTCGCAAGAAAAAAAGCTTTTGTGCGGGTAGTTTTGTTGCTCATGTATTAACTGCTTAAACAGATCATAGAATTGCCGCCAGTGAAGATAGTTCCCATCGAACTTTGGCAATTCTTTTTTAAGGAATTTCATTACTGCTTCATTACAGCTCCATCAGTGCCTCTTTCACCCGCTCCGGCATGTCAAAGTACATCTGTACTTCTGTTACTATTACATGTTCTTCCAATTTTCTATACAGAGCCACTATATCCTACCAATTGATCGTGTTAAATCAAACAGCATGTTTCACTACGTCCTTGGGAAAACTCCGCTGAGCACTTGCCTAAAGATCTTTGGAGAATATTCACGAGTAAGAGTAGTCGTTCCTTTTGCATTATAAGAGCTCGTGGCAGCGTCCGGCGTTGAGCTGGTAGCCCAGGAGCTTGACTTGGCTACGGTACTGGTGGTGGCTCCACTTTACCCTTTGGAATCGACAAAAAATATAAGAAATGACACTGCTTTGAAATGAAATCTTATGCGTACCCTAACGCACAACCTCATAATTACTGGAGATATGAATATAGATGTGGATAACGATCATCACATTTATGCGGTAAAATATCTTGTAATGATAAAAGGGCTGCAAAATGTTTCTCTGTCACTTAAAAGAGTAGATTTAAAGAGAGGTTATACTACTACTATCGATCATTGTTTAGTACGAAGTAAATACAGGGCAACTACTGTGGAATCAAACATATCGAATCACTATACCCTAATGTGTGGAATATGTTCGGTTAAGGTGTGTCATACGTTACATCACTTGGCACCAAAACGGTTGAATTTAGCTACTGTTGGCAAAAAACTAAACAATCTCCCTGGTAAAACACACAATTTTTTTACAAAAGCCAAGAAGGCGCATGAAATCCGTGCCGTCTATTTCCTAAGAATTTCTTTCGGCTACGCGATTATGCCTCACATTCACACAGTATGTGTGTTATGTAATCAACAGCTTGCAGATCGCCGCCGAATTGAATCCTTGGATACCCTATGCCCTTCAAGATTCGATCACCTTATGTTGGGAGTCCTTAGATATGGTATTTTCCTCGAAAGTGCCCTTTACTGTGCGGAGAGTTAGTTTGATGTTAGCAACTTTCACTACTGTCCAGTAACTCCCTTCTTCTTGCAAGCTTTTGTTCATTTGTCTCTATACCCCAGTGTATGGGCACCCAGCCCAGTCTGACTCAGTTCTGAATTCATAATGCTAGGAGCACTGTGCGACAGCCCCCGACTGTATCAGAGCTGATGTCGGTTGATTCCATTGCCTTAAGAGTGGCCTGGCTGTCGATGTAGATAGCGATATCGCTACCCGATACTGATCTCATCTGCATCAGCTTAGCCGCGCTAAGGACAGCCAGAAACTCTGATTGGAAGATCCTACTAGTATCCGGTAGCCTTATGGACACTCTTAGTGCTGGGTCTTCTGAAAAGATACCAGAACCTATTTCTTCACCAGTTTTTGATACTTTCTGTTACGTTGAGATTCCAGTTCAGTTTTTTGTCCAGAATTACACCCAGATACTTCGCGCTGTCCGAGAGGGATAGATCCACTCCATTGAGTTTTGAGAGTGTGAATTGCGATATCTTATACTTTCTGGTAAAAAGAACCAGTTCCATTTGGGAGGGGTTGAAATCGAGACCACAGCTGCTTGCCCAAGTCCTGATCGTCTTTAAGGCACTTAAAGTGTTTAATTATTTTTCCTGCCCTATTATGACCACGACATCCGCGTATGCCACGGCGCTAATAGCCATTTAATTAAGCTTTTTAAGGATGTCGTTGATGACCAGCACCGACAAGAGTGGAGATATGACTCCCTCTTGAGGGGTTCTCATAATCACTGACATTCTAACCGAGCTCTGTTCAACCCTACTTGCAACCATGTTGCAACCCAATTTGTAATCCCCTGTTCTATGATTACGTCTACTAGAGCACTTTTAATGGCGCTGAACTTCACGTTCTATTTCGAGGAAGTGTAGACTCCTTTCAATTTTCCCCACCACTTCATGTAGGGCGGTTTATACAGATTTGCCTTTCATGTAAGCATGCTGTGACTCAGTTAAAAAACCATTACTAAATCTGTTTCTGATACGAATTTCCAATAAACGTTCTAGGGTTTTAAGCATAAATGACGACAGGCTTATTGGTCTCAAATCTTTTCCTGTTGTATGTCCCTGTTTGCCAGCTTTAGGTATAAAAAACTACCTTAACTTCCCCTTACCTCCAAGCTATTGGAATGTATTCTATTTTTGGACTATGTCTAAGAAATCCCATAATTTGTTGGTGCTTTCTGAAACATAAGCGGTAGAATACCGGGGACAGGGAGATCCATATGATTTAAAGCACTGAATTGCCCAGCGTATTTTTTTCCCTCCTCATCCTTGCCCTTGGTCGATAGCCTGACCATCAACCTGCCCATGTTATACTTTACCATAACTTTCGATTTTTCGAGGTTTGGTAAGCAATCCCTATGAAGGGACAGCAGAAAATGATGGCCATACTGCCGTATAGGCCCCGTCTTAAGGACTCTCCATGCATCGGCTTTGAACTCCCGATTCTGCACATGGAGTAGTTCTGGGAGCTTCCCGGGGTATGTGTAGGGACATAGAACCCATACCCATGCCGTCGGCAGAGTATTCTTTGAAAACTCTGCCGTTGTCGTGCATTTTAGTTTGATGCCGTCCTAAGCATCGCACACCTCCAAGATGTAGGGCCAACAGAAGTCGACTGAAGGCTTGTTTCAACAAGCTACAATCTTGGGTCCACCTTCCCAACCAGCGCCATAGAATTGAAGTTCCCCGTTTCCTGTGGTGGATAATTCCTTCCAAAGGGCATCTTAGGGGCATCTTCTTCTCGACGTTTTTCCACTGGTAGATTGTCAGACGACCTCATGGTTCCTTGGTTTATAACAGCAACGAGAAGCTCGTCCTTCGGGGCGCTTTGCTTACGACGCATTGCGGGTAAAGTACTAGCCTTCACCTTTTTCGCGTTGTTCGGCTCCGAGGTGTCGTCAGATTTGCCTCTCTTGCTAGCAAGGTTTCCCTCGAACTCCTGACCATCGCTAGCCAGCAGCTCTGCTTCTTCCAATGCCCTTACCAGGAGGGAAGTAGGTGAAGTCGAGATTTCAAATAAAAGATCAGCTCAGGCAGCACCGCGTTACCCGGCTTAGTGTAACAACCTTGCATTCTTCGGCACGGTTTGCTATATGCTTACACCACCACTGGAATCAGGTTTGGCAGTTCTTTGTTCTCCACACCGCAGCCGACCGTAGTCAGTTGAGTCATTGCAGCATAAGCCTCCGCACCGGCGTCATTGAAGATGATGCTCGCATCAATTTGCCTGTCGCGCGGAAGAATATATGGAATATCTTAAGTCACACAATCCCAGAATAAAACAATTTATAAAACTCTCCTTAGTGAAAATAGAGTGAATGAGCAGTTACCGAGAATTAACTGGAGTTTTTTAAATAATTCAACAAGTGTAAATGATTTATATAAGAAATTTGTACAAATATTCAGTGCAATATATGAAAAGTCCTTCATAAATATTAAAATAAAGAAAAGAGAACAGCAAAGTCCGCGGGTAACCGCTAAAACATTAGCTGTATGCAAAGAAAAGGATAAGCTCTACAATAAATGGAAAAACAAACGTCAGTGCTTGAGTTATAAAAATCAATATAAATCTTCTAGAAATTATGTCAACAAAAGAATAAAATCGATAAAGCCAGACTATTACAAAAATTAATTTGCTGAATATAGGAAGGACCCAAAAAACACCTGGCAACTCATAAATAATATTTGAGGTGAAAACTCCAGTAACAACGTTGATTCTCGTATGATCAACCGATGTTTCCCATTAGAGTCAAATACGGAAAATATAACAAATAAATTCGATATTATAAGATGTGAAATCGAGTACGGAAATATCGCAGCCGTAATAGATTAGGGGAGATCGACAGAGAAGTATAGTTTTATGATTTTAGTCTTACCATATCTTTGTATTTCATCATTATTATAAATAACGCGGTCAAAAACGAGAAATCATTTTTGTTTTATTCGCGGCGATACGCTGATTACACAATACACAACAGCGATCACCTTGGTAGACGATAGAACTCCAGTAGCATGCGCACAACGTAAGTACTCCATATCGAAAAAATGAGTATTGTGAATACTATTGACGACTGGCTGAGGCGAGATGTAGTATACTACGAGAAAGCGAATCACCATACACTAGTAAAATTGCTTTGATTATGAAGCACGACAGACGTTTTAGAATGTGTACTGACTATAGAAGGCTTAATGCGTTAACGGTGCGAGACAGATATCCGCTTCTTTTGATCGAGGACTTGCTAGATCGTTTGAAGTATAAATCGGTTTATTCGTTAATAGATTTAAAAGATGGATTCTTTCACGTAAATCTTAATGAGAATTCTAAAAAATACACTTCTTTTATCAGTCCCGCTGGACAATTCGAATCTAATAATCCTTTCGGTTTGAAAAACGGTCCATCGGTTTTTTCACGATATGTTCATAAAATTTTTAAAGAACTCACCGAACGAGGCGATTTAATTGTTTATATGGATGCCTTATTAATAGCCAAGAGTTATACCGATCATTTATCTGTGTTGCGAGACGTTCTAAAACGTGAAAGCGATAATTTACTAGAGTTAAATGAATCAAAATGTAAATTTCTGAAAAACGAAATTGACTATTTAGGGTACGAAATAAGTCAGAAAGGGATTAAATCAAAGAGCAGTCACGTCAACGCCGTTAAATAATATCCTCTACCACGCAACATAGTGGAGTTACAACACTTTCGCCGGTTCGTGAAAGATTTTCAAAAAATTAGTATTCCACTTTATAATTTACGAATAGCTGAGACTTTCAAATTTGGGAAAGACGAAACGCGTTCATTTGAGCTTTTGAAAAAACGATTGTGCCAACAGCCCTGCCTACAATATTTTAATGTAAATCTACCTAGCGAGGTTCACACGGGCGCTTCTAAACATGGTTATGGGGGATACTCCTTCAACGGCATAATGACGGAAAAATGCATCCTGTCATGTATTATACTGCCCGAACGACACCAGCTGAGGAGAAATACCATTTGTTCGAATTGGAGACCCTTGCGGTGGTCGACACATTGAGACGGTTTCATCCTTACGTTCAAACTTATGACGGATTGTAATTGACTGGCGCTTAATATGAATATGGTATTGTGGTTACAGTCTTACGATTATATTATGGAGCATCGACCCTCAGACACAATGCGTCACGTGGACGCCCTAAGCCGATCGTTTGAGTGTTTCGAATGTGCCCTAATAGACGACGAACCCTTTACACGTACCTTAATATCAGCTTAAAAAGATAGCGAAGGCATCCGAAACGCGAGAAAAGAAGCAATAAGCGGAAATACTAACGATTTCGAAATCCACAATGACTTGGTTTACAAGAGGAGCGATCGACAACTTTTGTTTTATGTGCCAGAGGCTATGGAAAAGATAATCTTCGAGCCGACAGCAAATTTTGGGAGTGTAGGTATAACCAAAATATATTTACATGTATGTGTAGGTATTGGCGCACTGATATAGAATTCCACCGCCAGATTCTCTGCGTGATAGTCCGATGGGCCTACTATCGCGCAAAAGCCATCGCCAGCTCCTGATTCACAATCAAATAAAAATTTAATTTTATTTAGCATCAAATCACAATTAAATGAAATGAAAACTGTTTATAACTCTGCAATAAGAACAGCTTTGGGTGGATATCGCACGACCAACATCAACAATCTCCTGCTGGGAGTCGCCTACAATAAAAAATTTAAGAGATATCTGTAACAGAAAACTATTTAACTCCCTTTTATCTAGCTTTAATACCCCGCTTGCAAAAATTGATAAACAACGAAACAAAAAGAAAACGACCAAGAAAACTCCTATCAACTATCAATACAACCAATGAAGCCTCCCCATCCTAAAAACCCACCATGGGCATTAAACACAAAACTAATAGACACAACAGCTCACAAACGTGGCAAGTCATCAACCCCTCCAGACGTATTTCGCGCCAAATTCATTAAAATAAAAGACAAACTCACATGTCACATCCTTAAACGACATAATCCACCATGCTATTCTTTCCATATAAACCTTGGTCTTTTCTGCGGAAATAATTACAATATATGTATCGGGTTTTCCAATAGGGACTTGGCAACTTTGAATTTAATTTGTGAGCGCACTCACTAATCATCAAACTTTCACTGTCAATTTATTCAGTAAACTCAACATTTTTAGCATGGTAAAGTACACGAACGAGCAACGTCTACAAATTATAAAAATTTTCTACCGAAATTCGGAGTCGGTGACTGCAACTTCAAGAGCGTTAATTCCAATAGGTCGTAATTCGCGCCCTAGTAGACAGGCAATAACAAGTTTAGTGCAAAACTTTGAGTCTACATATTCCTTGTGTGATGTTGTCGTGTCAGTGAGACAACGGGTTGATCGAAGTGTCGAAAATATCGCTGCCGTTCAGGCGTCCGTAGCAAACGATCCAAATCAGTCAATTCCACGGCGTTCTCAAGAATTGGGCATCGTTCAGACCACATTATGGCGTATTTTGCGTAAGGATCTTGGTTTACACCCATACAAGATCAGGCTGACTCAAGTTTAGTTTAGTTTTAAATGCAATTTATTCTATTAATCAATAACTCTTACATACTAACAAAAAATGCTTAAATGCTAGCTTAAAATTACTAAACAATCTTATACTAACTTACTGGCCCTACACAGGCACTCTAAGCTACTCTAAATTCGTATATCTTTGTCTTTCGACTTCATTCACATTTTTTAATGATATTTTTTTTCTATACTTAAGGCTAAGAAAAACATTGTTAACAAAAACTTAGCATATGGACAAAATTTTGTATTTTTTATAAAAACTTAATATTTAACTTAAAATAAACCTTAGTCTAGCTAACCTGCATACACAATACACACATATAAACACATAGCCATTATACACAATAATATACATGTATTAGTATATACCTTTATATATACTAATATATACAAATCTTTCTTAAATGCTAACCTAAACCTATGTAAGCTGGTCATCGCTATTTACAGAGCAAATAGATTGGTCAGCTCTGCCTCATTAGTGAGGCTGGTCCGTAATTGACGGAAACGACGACGAAACATCTTCCCCATCATTCAACCACCAGAAATGCTGGTGCTGCCGAACGACATCCCTCTTATCGCGATTCCCCACCGCCCTACTGAACCTGAGACGATCCACCCTGCCGTGTGCGACGTCTCTGTTGTAGTTGAGTCGCCTGTCCCCAGCTGTCCGAGCGACATGGAAGATTAACGGGACTGCTGATCAAGGTAGAGGAATGCTTCCGGTGGAACGAAGCCATTAGAGCGCACACTCTCATGATAAAGGTAATTGGGGTAGTAAGCCCCAGATATCAGGTTATTCGTCGAAGCCATTGCTCTTGCAATGTGCCTTCGAGTCAGCTTAATTACGAAGTTGTCCACTCGTATTAGGTTCGCCCTGTTGTAAAGGACCTCGTTAGGATAAAATTTTCTGTACTCCGACTCTGGTGTTCTGTACAAGCGAAGACAAGCCCTAACGCAAGCCCTCTCAAACACCCGAATCTTTTCCAAAAGACTTGCTCTCACGTTGAACCACACGGGACACCCAAACACCAGCATGGGCC
Organism: Volucella inflata; assembly: GCA_928272305.1. NCBI lineage: Eukaryota > Metazoa > Arthropoda > Insecta > Diptera > Syrphidae > Volucella > Volucella inflata. The sequence continues at coordinate 50,413,714 of OV743718.1, read as the reverse complement.
TGATAAGGGCCATGTAGCAGATTATCTTTACCCTCGCATCGAGTTGGCTGCTATAAAACAGACCCTTTGTGAGGGCAAAAGCGCCTTTAGCTCTGGCTAGAGCAGCATCTACGTTTCTGTTAAAATACAGAAATGGATCTAGCCAGATCCCAAGGTATCTGACTACACTTCGACAGGCAAGAGGCTGTCCGTGTTGTCCAATGATCGAGAACTTTCGCCAATTTTTTCTGGTGTCTCTAGAGGCTCCAGACAATGGCGTCCTAAAAAGAATGGTTTCCGACTTCTGAAAGTTGATTTTCAACTTCCAGTCATCGCAAAATCGTCTTATCTTATCGAAGTCACGCTGTAAGAGAGTATTAATGACCTCGATTTTTGAACCTGTTCTGTGCGCTATCAAGTCATCTGCGTACGCAATAGTATGGGGAAGTGAACCTATCAAGTCGCTTGTATAAATGTTAAATAGGATGGGCGAATTGACCGCGCCTTTCTGATGACCATTTTTAATTTGAAATATTCCAACAGAAGTCACATCACCATTTTTCACGATGAACTGTCTGTTGGTAAGCATATTATAATGAATGTACAAGAGTGGTTTACTGATCCCCAGCCTAGCCAACTTGTAGAAAAGACCCTCTAACCATACAGTGTCGAAAGCCTTCTCCAAGTTAATTAGGCAGGCACCAGTACACTGTTTTTTGCCTTTATTCCATTGGATGTCGGACACCAGTTTAGACGCGGCATGTGAGATAGCATGTCCTGCCTTAAAACCGAATTGGTTATCCGGAACTATATGTTTGTCCTCAGCCCACCTAGTCAGAGCTCTATTGATTACTTTTTCGAACACCTTACTGATATTCGGAAGGAGACTTATCGACCGAAGATTCGCCGGATTGGATATATCCTTTCTCTTTTTGGGGATAGGTTGAACCACCGCCGTTTTCCAATGCGCTGGATAATGTGCATTATTCATTGCATTATTAAACAGGGTGGTACAAATGTCCACCGCTTCTAGAGGAAAATGTCGAAGCACGATGTTCGGAATTCCATCGGTCCCCACTGATTTCTTACTTCTGATTGTGTCGAAGATCTCATGAAGTTCTTCCTTCGAAATGAACGGGGGTAGGCCACCTTCTCTGGCAATGACATTATTTGCCATATTTTCGTCGCTGAACCGGGTGAAACCAGAGCCTTCGGATCGCCAGTTCTCTACTTCATTTCGAATATAGAAGTTGTGCACCAAGACGCGATTGTCCAGGTCATAATTAAGGCCAACGATATCATTGGCCTTGTATACTTCCTGGAAAGTCGCCCCTATGGCCTCAACCTTCTCCTGTGGATCCTCGATCACAAAGAAGTCGTCATCATCAGCGGCCTCATTTGTATCAATGCCTGCTATTGTTAGTAACCGCTCGTTGTCTGTTGTCCGGGCTATTTTAAAACACTGAAGGTCGTTTTGTTTTTTTTTCCGAAAAAGTTTATTTATTTGCGGGAACATATTCGGGTTGCTGGTGTTAACAGCCCGTACCTTGTTGTTCCAATACAAACTTACAGCAATTCTGTAATTCTCTTTAATTATTGTTTGAATATTTTTAATCGACGACTTCAGTGTCCTAATCTCTGGGTCTTGTCTGTCTGTAAACTTTCTGTATAAGTTTTTAAGTCTTGTCAGAAGTCTACTTTTCTGTCGGTGTAGTGCGTCAATAGTAGGATTGCGGAACAGATCTTCGTTAGTCGTTTTTTTATACCGTGGTATTGTAGTATCTATAGTTTGTTTTATTGTCTGGTCCATTCGTTTAAGGTACTTATCGATCTCCTCGTTTGATAAATTCCTATTGGACGGTGGGTGGAGCGTGTTCGAGGAGAGTGCTCTTGTCGAGGTTGCGGAGAAGCGTGTCCATCGAGTCTTACTGTAGTTGTAAGAATATCTTTGGACAAACTCCTCCAATTCCGCAATTTCGTTGGGAACTGTGATTTCGGTGCTAAAACCGCAATGGTCGCTTTCAGACACGAATGTGCGCAGACAGTTAAGCGCTTGTAAATTCGTACCTGTCAGTCGTATACGTTCGTCGTACAGTAATAGATCCAAATAAGACCCGCCTCTGGGAAACGACGGGTTTTCCGTCGCTTTAAGACCGAGTCTATACATGGCATCGTGCTGACCCCACCAATCGAGTAGTAGGTTCCCTCTAGTATTTGGCAAATTATTTCCCCAATCTCTGTGTCTAGCGTTGAAGTCCCCGCCGATTATAAAATAATTCTCCCCCGATTCCAGCCTCAGAAGTCGAAAAAGTGTGTCGAGCTCTGTAATGAATAAGGTGGATTGTGAAGCCCCAGATGCATAAACAGAGGCCAAGTACAGTCGCATTCCACTGCGGAGCGGGATGTAAATGACGACTGCCTCTAACACCCGGAACCTGCGTAACACTCCCTTGTACACTCTGTGGAATTCTATGCCTTCTTTAATGAAGATCGCGACACCGCCTCCACGTTGGGAGTTAGGCGGGTTTCTTATTTTAACAATATAATTATTGTACTCCAGTTCATGCTCATCGGTTAGCTCGGTTTCGCTAGCGAAAAGCACATCAGGAGTTTGGTCTTGTAGCAATTTAAACATCGCGGCTCTTCGTTCGATCCTAATCAGTGAATTAACATTCACCGCAAGGACCTCAAGTTTGCTCCACCATGTGCGTACCCATTGCGACATGTGTTGCGTTAGGCCCGGCAACATTGCGTAGATCTGGTCCACCCGCTTGGCCTGTTCTTGCACCTGCTGTTGCAGCTAAGCCATATGCCCTTGGATTGCGAGCAAGATGGCCAGCATGTTAGGTGCAGCTTCTGTTGTTCTCGGCATTGGCGCCGGAGAAGCTACAGCCGCTTGCTGTGCCGGAGCCCCCCTACCTGGCACCATTTGGGCGTAGGAGATTCGGGACGCGACGGCTGGAGTTTGAAACCTTACAGGTGAACGTTTGACCTCCACCTTCTGTTGCCGAGCCAGTTTTGCTTTTTTAAGGTCGGCGAACTTAGGACAACCCCGATAGTTTGCGGTGTGTCCCACGTTTCCACATAACACGCACGAGAGCTGCGTCCTATCGGATGCTCCGTCCCTACCCAGAGCACACTCCTCGGAACTGTGGTTCTTTGCGCACTTCACGCATCGAGGCTGCATTTGGCAGTTCGACGCGGCGTGCCCGAACCTCTGGCAGCGAACGCATTGTATAACGCCTTCGCTCCTTTTTAATTTCTCCCAGTGAACCACCTTGTAGTCTAAGACATTGATGTTCCTTAGACTATCCAGACGGGACTGACCTGCACCAGGAAAAACGGCAGTCCCTGTTTCTCCCGTCTGGCTCTAGCTGTGGTCATACCCCTACAAATATGAGTCCTTCGCACTCCTTTTCTTTGCGCAGTGCCAGGATCTACTCAGGGTCAGAAGGTCCCAACTCCTTCAGCGGCATGGATTGCCGCTTTTCACACTTCGGTGTGAATGAGTAGTCATCGTCGTTTCTTTTAGGACCCCTTTCACTTTCGCATAGCCCTCCACTGTATTACAGTGGATGGCATGGCGATCGTTCCCCAATCTCTCAATATTAAAATTATTACCAATGACCAACTAACACAGGTCCTTGGTTGCATTTACCTCTAATTTGTATGTGTTGATAGGAGGTACCTTTTCCTTCTTCTTCTGCTGCTGTTGTTGTTGTTGCTGGTGCTGTTGTTGCTGCTGCTGCTGTTTTTTTTGTTGTTGTGGTTGCAGCTGTTGCTGTTGTTTCTGCTGCTGCTGTTTTGTTTGCAGCAGTTGTTGTTTCTGCTGCTGCTGATCTTGTTGTTGCTGCAATTTTTGTTTCTGCTCTTTTTGTTGTTGGGAGCCCTTCACTTCGGATTGCTCCCTCTGCCTGCGTGCAGTTTGTCTCTGCTTTATCGCAAGCACTTTCTTTTTCAGCTCTTGAATGCTGCTAGTTATATCTTTTAATTGCTCATCCTCATCTTCCGATTCGGACGCAGCTAAAAAGGCAAAGTTGTTGTTGCCCTCCACATACTGCTCTTCATCAGTGATGTGCATCAACGCATCATCTGATTTTTTCTTGCTTAGTTGTGTTGTTTGTGTTGTTTCCGTTGCCAAGGCTGCACCCATTTTCATTTTGATTGAATTAGGAGTGGTTCTTGACCTCCTCCTCCTCAGAATAGCTTTCGCCACGGCACCGGCAACAGCATTGTTGCCTTTCGCAACTCCCGTTATGGGAAGAGCGGAGCGCTCTCCACCATCTATCGCGTGATTTTATTATAGATTTTTGTTTTTATTTTTCACTAATTAAAAAAAAAAAGTGTCAAGTTTTTCCAGGGATCGATCTCGTATCCCACAATTAGATGATCGGCGCCGCTAACTGCTAGGCTTCCGAGTCTAATACCAAAATATCGACCAATTCTCTTTGGTGTAAACACTAGGTCACTGCTTTTTTTCACTCTAAGAAAGCCGAACACGTTTATTCTCAGCGGAGATCCACGAACGACTGATCGGCTGACTCAAGAATTGAAGCCGATGGACCATTTGAAGCGACGTACGTTCTCCGATTGGGTTCCGGAGAAGATGCGCCAAAATGGTGAATTTCATCGCAAAATCATCTTTAGTGACGAAGCTCATTTTTGGCTCAATGGGTTCGTCAATAAGCAAAATATGCATTATTGGTCGGGTGAAAATCCACAAGTGCTTGATGAATCACCACTTCATTCACAAAAAATAACTGTTTGGTGCGGTTTGCATGCCGGCGGCGTTATTGGGCCATATTTTTTCGTCGACGATAACGATCGTCACGTTACTGTGAATGGTCAGCGTTATCGCGTCATGATCACCGATTATTTGTGGCCCGAATCGGAAGATATGAACTTGGACGACATGTGGCTTCAACAGGATGGTGCCACAAGCCACACAGCAAACGTTACAATCGATTTATTGAAGAGTAAGTATGGTGAGCGTGTTATCTCAAGAAATGGGCCAGTCGATTCACCGCCTCGTTCATGCGATTTAACGCCGCTTGACTATTTTCTGTGGGGCTACGTTAAGTCATTGATAAGAGCGGCCGTTTCGGCCGAAATGTGTGGCCAAGTCGTTGAAAATTGGGTCCAACGAATCGACTGCTGAGAACGTGCTGATTTTGTAATTTTATATTATAAGTCAGTTTGAAATAAACATAAATAAATAAATAAATTAATAATTTCCATTGAAAAACATCGAATATAGTTCACCATATTAACAACACTTGTATTATTGGTATACAGCTTCGTTAAATTATGCCAGCTTTACAAAATTCAAGAAGAAAATCTTGAACAAGGATACGAAATTGAACTGCGCCGACTCTAAGCGTAGATTTGAAAGTTAAGGAACATTATACTCGCATATATTCACATATGCATATATACACATTAAAGGGCTTATCATGCATGTTCCAACACATAGCAAGAAGTTTACACAGCAGTCAGCATATGCATTATCGTAGAAGAACAAGGGTTTATAGTGTATACCTATATATTATCAGCTATTAACAACGGAATATTCCAACGTAAAAGAATCCACTCGTGAACAAGTTACTTGATAAGGATTAGTGTAAATAGTTCTGAGAACACACTTTATAAATGAGTGTGCACCAATAAAATGCAGACTTAAGTTTTAGCAAAAAATATTATCTTCTTTTCATATCTCTACGTTAGTAGAAAATAAATTGCGCATATGAGGTTAATGTTGGCAAATTTCGCCATGATGCGGATTGCTAATAGGCACTCGTTTGAGCACCATTAAAACTGCGCCGTGGAGTGCATTAATTGGAAAGAGTAGGTACTACCATGAAAAGTGCGAAATTAAACAATATTTCGAGAAGTCCAGGCTATAAATAATTTAGTTGTGTTGTACTAGTGGATGCTCCCATAAATTTGTCTCCCAACATCGCCTCATCTAAGAGTATTACTACTCGTAATGCAGCAAGTTCTTGCAAAAGGAATTTAACTGTAAGTGCATCTGCCGCAGCTCCAATATCGGATTCCCATACGTGTGAATAAACAATAATGCTTCAATAGTAGTGTTTTTTTTGCAAATCCGCTATCTGCTTAAAAAGTAATTTGCATGTTAATTACAACAATAAGTCAATTTAATCATCGGTTGTAATCGGTTCTAAGTCATATTTTCTTGGTTTCGGATGAATTTTTCCGATGAATTAGCAAAAATGTCCAACATTCGTCTACAAAATTTTTTCAAAACAATTTAACCGACAGATGAGTCACCACTAAACGCCATAGAGATGTCTGTGCTACAAAGTTTTTATGATGAACTCTTAAGCGGGGATGGATCGTTTTTTTTGCGAAGATAGCTAATATGCGTGCAAAAAAACAAAGCTAGTTACTGTTAAAAGTTGTTTCACTTTTACGGTGAATATTTTGAAATTCTCAGGGTAGGATGCATTTTGCTGTGGATTTAGGGTTTTGTTTTCAATCAATGGGTTTTTTGTACATATGATTTTTGAACATTGGGATGTAAATTTTTAAATACTTCTTGAAGGATACTACTCGTATATAACATATTATTTTGTTTACCCAGAATTGTTTTCAAACAGATTTTATGTGCCGAGAGAAGTGGTTTGTAAAATTGCAAGTTTACCAACATGCCGATAATTTGTAAATTGAAACATACATTTAAATCGCGAAAACGTATGTTTATGAAAGATTCAATCGCCTTTATACAAGATATTGGATCTTCAAAAAATGGTATAGAAAAAATTGTCGAGCATTCCTAATTGCTCCATAGAAGATATCAAAAACAAGGAAAAAGTTTTGAAACATCTTGGTTAATGTATTTGATGTATCCTACAAATGCAACAGTAATGGTGTTGTTGGCAACAACAACATAAACAACAGAAGGAAAATCTATATAAAGTATTGTCTGACTGCTTCACAAGAGCATTATATAAAAAGGCTGATGACATCAAAAAGGAGTTTGTTTGTGTGAGGGATTCAACCGTTTTTAAAGGGAAAGGGAAGGTGAATAAACTATTTATGAAAATAATTATCATTGAGGATTTTTCGAAACTAAAACAAATTAGTTTTTTTTCTAATTTGTGGTCAATATAGATTTCATTCTCCTTCCTAAAATGAAATTTCTCCGAAATCGTAGAAAATTTTCATCCGAAACGGATAACATGATAGGTCTACGAGTTGCGATCAGAATTTTTTTCCGTTTTGGAAATTTTTCCGATCGAATTACATGATAGGTCTGATAATAAAAGTTTAGTTCGTAATCTCTGGAATTCGTTAGATTTTCATATGCATAGGTATTTACAGTTTGTAGTCCGTACCGCATCGGTTAAAGAATAGTGCCGCAGTGCGTCCCAGCTTGCCGTAAGAGGCGACTAAATGGGACACCAATCATATACAGGTAACTATGATACCAAAAATGAGCCTGTGACACTTTAACACCATAAAACTTTCCCACAAGTTTGTATGCAATTAGTGGGTTCCCGCGTCTGGAGACTACCGGTGGGGTAAAAGAACAGTCAATCAATTTGAAATGAGCATACAAGTGTCAAACCACTCAAACTTAAGATACACTTCATGGAAATGATCGCAATTAATAGCACTACCCCGCTGGGCACCACGATTGCAATGCACTCGGGTGATCCCAGAGCAAGCAGAAGTGCTTGTGTCAGAGCCCGACGGATTCCGGAGGCGGGCAAAATGAAGTTTCCAAAATATTTTCTTAAACTTCGGTTTGCAAGTTGGAACCTCGGATCGATGACCTCAAAAAGTTTAGAACTGGAAGCGATTATGCATCGCAGAACTCTACAAATCCTGTACGCACAGGGAACGAAGTGGTGAAATACAGGAAATAAAGCGCGTTTTCTTGATTTAAGATGTTCTATGTTCTAAGGCATTTAAGATATTCTACCATGGAACGGTCAATGGAAGAAACGGTGTTGGTATCGTTATTGCGGCGGATCTTCTAAGCAATATCGCTGGTATTCTGAAAATAAGCGACCGCTTAATGAGTGTAAAACTTGTCATACACAATGAAACGTGGAACATTGTTAGCGCGTACGCTCCACAAAATGGATGCGACCAATCGGAAAAGATAAAGTTTGGTCGGAGTTCGGTAATTTGCTTAGAAATATACCTATTCGTAGGCGGAGATTTAAATGGCCACGTCGGAGAAACAAATGTTGATTTTGAGGACTGCCACGGAGGTAAAGGCTTACGGCTCAACCGTCTTAAATACAATGTTTATTAAACATCAACAACATCTTATCACTTATAGCAGCGGAGGCCACGAAACGCAAATAGATTATCACCTCTGCAAAATGTCGATGAGAAACCGTGTTAAGGACTGTAAAGTAATACTTGGAGAATCGCTAGTAAGCCAACACCGTCTGCTCATTACAGAATTTTTCACAGCGGAACCACCGAAAACACGGGCATCGTTTGGAAAGCCAAAAATCCGGTGATATAATCTATCGAAGGAACGAAGCGCAAGATTTATCGCACTGGCTTAAGAAGTACTTCAAAATATAAATGGTGTAGCAGACTCACTTAGCCCGCAAGAAATGTGGAATAACATGCACGAGGAATGCATAACACTCGCAAAATTCCATCTGGGGACTATATCGAAATAATCGTACCATCATGTCGGCAAAGAAACATGGTGGTGGAATGACGAAAGCAAACAAGCTGTGGCCGAGAAGAAGAATGCATTTCAAGCGTGGACAAAATGCGATCGGAGCGACGATATCGAAAAAGCTCGACTGGCTCTTGAATACGAGTGCCTTAAAAAGATCGTAAAGAAAGTCCTGGCTCGAACTCGAGCGGCAGCAGCGGAAAACCTGTACCAGGAGTTGGAACAAATATCCTCACGATCGGCAGATAGAAGACAAGCTTTACAAGAAGTTCAAGAAGTTCAAACGTCGTCCAATACTACAGTGCCAAATATTTTTAAGCTCGCTGCTCAGAGACGAAAAAATTCGATGGAAATAACCTCGCCGAAATACATAAAAAATGCAGACGGTTGCTTATTAACAAATGAAAAGGAAATTTGTGACCGGTGGCTTGATTACTGCAGGGAGTTGCTTAACAAACAGTTTCCACGTGATATTGTGCCGACAGCTGGTCTATTCGAGGAGGAAGTTTCGGACTTCTCAATCGAAGAAATAGGAATAGCAATCGGAAAAATGAAGCGGGGGAAAGCGGCGGGACTAGACAGCATTCCATCAGAGTTTTGGTCGAAGATGGAGGGAATCGGCAGCGAATGGCTGTCGAAACTTTAAATAAATAAAAATGTGGACAACCTATGCCGAATCAATGGAAAAGTAGGTTCTTGGTTCCATTTTGTTTTGTTGAAGGAAAATCGGTAGTGGACGGAAACGTATGTTAGAATAATACAAGACATGTACGGAAACCGGAAAACTGCGGTTAAAAGCTCTGCTGGACGAACGAGAGAATTTCCAGTTAATGTCGGAGTGCAATAGTATTCTACTCTCTTTTAAAAGACTGCATGCGCGAAACAAAAGTAACGCCAATTCTCTTCGGTGACGACGCAGTTATACTTAGCAATAACGCAGAAGATTTACAGAACGCCTTAGATTCATGGAAAAATGCGCTAGAGAGAAACGGGTTCGTCGTTCAAAGACGGAGCATTTGACGTGCCCATTTGTGCATCCGTTGCGACCTGTTCCGGATATAATGTTATAGGGAATAGTTCTTCGGAAAGGCACTATCTTTAAGTACTTAGGATCAATCGCTAACATGGAAGCGAAATGTGACGACGACGTAAACCACAGAGTGAGTGTGGGATGGATGGAATGGCGGGAAAATTCTTGAATATTTTGCGACCGAAAATTTCCACTTAAATTAAAGGGGAAACTCTACACCACGGTTGTTAGACCAGCTCTTATATACGGTTCACAGTGCTGGACAATGTACGAAGCGTTTGAGAACAAAATGACGGCAGCGGAAATGAAAATGTTAAGGATGTCTAGTGGAGTCACTAAACGCGATTGCATTAGATTTACACGTGTTTGGTTTCGACCTTTTGATTCTTGATATTTACGAGTATATAGCATATATTTCACATACATATATGGAAATAACTAACCATAAGTTAACCAGCATTCAACTTGATTGCAGGGTATCCAGATTACATAAAATGACAAATAAAATTGACATTTTCGTTTGTTGAATTTTGAGTTTTGGAATGAAACTTATAATGCGCAGGATGTCTTAATTGCGGTTCCCTTTTTCTTGAGAAGTTAAGATACCATGTTTGGAGAGATCCCAAATGTACCCCCATTTTATTATTTTAGTGAGGATTCCACTTAAGCCTTCTGTGTCGTCGATCGTGTCGTCAAGATTTAAGTGTTTCTTCGTCCAGTAATGGGAACAATTTGGACCTTGTTTGGATTAATAGAGAGATTGTCCCTGGTGCACGAGTCTAGGAGGGTTTTAAGAGCATTTTACATTCGTGCAGTGATTTCGCTTGCTTCTCAGCATTTAATGGTAATGATTTGTCATCTATATAACCAATTTTTTTTAAATTTATTGAGCAGGTCATCTATGAACAAAGACCACAGGAGGGGCTAAAGTACGCCTCCTGTGGAGAGCCCCTCGGCTGATACTGATGCCTCAATCGGTCCTGATGAGGTAGTGATTTCTGCGATTTGTAGCATCGCTTTGATCCGGTTTATTTTCGGTTGAACGACTATACCTGGTACCTTATATGGGTTGAAGGAGTTAATAACCCACTTCATCTTATCCGGCTGAAGAGTTTTCCGGATAATCTATTGATTCTGCTGAGGCTTCTTGGTATTGAAATCTAAGTTGACTGTCCGTTAAACATTTTGATGTTGAAGGACCCTGGGAAGTTAACTTGAAGAAAGATGTCCAGGGTTTCTTATCGGTCGCGTGTGAGTGCGCCAACTGGATTGGTTAACAACCCTATGTAATTAGTGCGAACTTTGGATACGGCTCAATGAAATCGTGCTACAGCCGGAAATGTTGAGAGATTCTCGCAGATGGCACGCCAGGACGCCCTTTTTGATCTTCGCAGCTCTTGGTTGTAGAGGTTAAAAAGGAGTGATATTGTTCCCAATTTCCGTTGCGATTAGCTTTGTTAAAGAGTTTTCTCACTTTTTTCCGAAAAGCTCCTTAATTTACAGCAAATTTTTAAAGAGTACCCGTTGAAGTCATTGAGCAGGGATTGAGCCTCATCAGAATCTACTGTTGTAGATAAGACAAGTTTCTGTACTTGCGTGAGAGGCACTTTCTCTTTGTCCCCAGCAAAGTATGCCTTTGCGCAAATTTATACAGTTCTTGTCCATTGTAGCGTTCGATTAGTATCGCCTCAGATCCCTGTTTATGAACCCTAGAATGAAAGGGTATTCTATTTGTTTCGCACTAGAAAGGGCTGCCCTCGATCTAAAAAGACTTTTGGCAAAAACTATCTCTCTAGTTTTATTTATTTAACCAAAAATCTTGCCATTGTTTGCCCGTGACTCTTGGATAAGTCCTACAGCGATGTTCTCTTCAGCACACAAAGGCACACATAGACCGATGCAGGTTTACCTGCAGTATATTCAGGAGTGATTTAATTTTTTCGTGTAGGGTCGAGGTTGCATACTCTGTAGATTTGGATGTAACCTCTACGTCGTCCGGCACCCTGTTGAGAACGACCATCTTGTCTATCTCTCGGGCTGTTGTTCTGCCCTTTATTTCCCACCTCTTCGATGTGCAGCCGGCTTTTGCCTGAATCGTTTCTAGTCGGGGTTTTACTAGTTCTGGCCACAGTGCCATGCTGTACCTTTCTCGTTGTCGTTGCACTTCTCTGCAACCCGGTATTTCAGCGCTTGTGGGAGTGCTGATGCTTGCCCTCTGGCAAAATTGGTACGAGTTCGGTCCGTTCAGATCTCCAAGCCTTTTCATCGCGCTCTCATTTAATGCAATGACCAGATGTTTGCAGAACTCTCCACGTTCTTATGTTGACTTCTTCCAATTTCCTTTCGCTGTCTATCCCGGTACTTCATGGAAAGAACCCTCTGATGACATGCAGTTTCGGAAAATTGTTCTCCCCGACAAGCATCACCTCTAATCCACATTTCTCCTTTAACTTTGAGAAGTGGTTCTTCATTTTCTCTACAGTGGAAGCATCCGCACATCCGAACCTTTCCCTTGGCGTGAAGATGACATACTTGAACTCAGTTTACGCCACTTTGCCAGAGATCACGGGTACGTTTGTCTTATCGGGCTGCATTTCATCCGTTACGTTCGGTTCGATAAGAGACTATTACACGGAGTGCTGGTGTCCAAGACGGGGTCACTAAGCGAAGACAAGTTTTCTTCAACGTCCTCTATCTCCGCGATGGTGCTTGATGACTCTGCCCGATTGGAAAATGTCATGTCGGCATCGACAGGGTGTTCTAAAACTCCCCTACCTGTTGGTGCGATTGTAGAGGCATCATTCTATTGTTTTATTTTGTATATTTTGAATTTTGGCTTCCCACCAGTAGATGGGATAAACTGTCGTCCGTGGTCAACCGGTATAACTACAGGAATGTTGCCGTTAAGCGGAGGTCGCCTGGTATCTGAAGTTTGCAAACTAGCGACTAAGCACCCTCTTTGCGGCTCCTGCCGTTCCACCACTGGATTAACAATTTTTTCTAGAGATTTACTTATTTTGTCCCCACTGCGACGCCCACTTTCTTTACCGGAGCTTGGTACCGGCAGAATGCTTCAGTGCCAGTTGTATACAAGCTTCCAGGCAGAGATTATAACATACTCGTATTTAACTCTTCGAGATTCGATCAGATCCCTAGCCTTGTATTAAAGACTATGTCTCTTCGAATTTCAGACGATTTTTGTTTTCTTTTTCATTTAAGCATTCAAAGCGAAATATAAAATGCGATAACTTCTCTTTGTACAATATTACTATTCACCAAGTTGCAAGCAGATATAATCATGTAACATTTAACAACAGTGTGAATTGTATTAACAACTGTTTTAAGATTGATCGAGTCGATAAATATAAATATTGGCGTATAATATAAGATCATAAGCTTTGCTGGAGAAATCATACACCATATCTGAAGAAATATTAAAATCAGATTGTAAGACTGGCTTTTTGAAAATTCGAAACTACGAGTATAGACGAAAATCCTGTTATGGTGGTATATGTACGAGTACGTACATATAAAACAATCAAACCTTAATTCACAAAACAAAAAGACGCATTAAGAATCATATGCAAAGAAAATATCTCATATTATACGAATATATCTTTAGAAATATTGGTATTATCCCCTTAAAGCATCTTTATTGTTACAACATCTTAAAAATATATTTTTTTAATTCAGGATATCTTTTTAGCTTTTCGACTTCATAGAATTAAAATTTACGCGTGTTCTACCATGCAGATCCGAAGGTCATATTTTTTTGTACGTCTGTATGGTGCTCAACTATAGACAATTTATTTTTCGGAGCTGCTGGTTGTTTTAACTGTGACACTGTACTTATGTTCGTGAAAAATGATTATAATATAATAACCTAACAAACAATACGAATAAATGGAAAAAATGTTACAGCACTTCAAATTATAGCGTTCATTTGCTCTAAATCTAGTACTTACTCAAATACACTCGAATGTACATATGTGTGTATGTAGCTATGTGCATATTCGTATCATTAAACCTTTGAATTGCTTCCAATTGCCTTAAGTAGGTACTTAATATAATTAAGCTTTACTATATATGAGATTTATTTTTATGCATACTAATAACCTACAAATCCCCATGTTTTTATCTGCTCTACCAAAGACTCAACAACCTATAGTTAACTTTATCTCTTTCTCCTCTTATTTATATAAGTAATGCAATAAAACTTCGTTGAAATTTGCATTGCTTGTATACTCGTATACTCAGTTGCAAAGAGTCTCCTGAATTGAACAGTTATTTATTATGAAGCTTCTCACGTTATTATTTTTTGTTATAGTCCCATTTACTCTCGCTGATCGGCAGTTTGAGACATTCTGGAAGCGCCATTTCTTGCCAGTTATATATTCGAATACACGAAATTGCTCCTTATCTGCATGTGATGCAATAAAAATTATTGCACAGTTATTTGTTATTACTGAAAAAATGAAGGATCAACATATATTAGATGTACCGGATATGGCAACATTCACTTTGGAAAATGATCTTCAAAAGCGAATAAGGCAAATAGAAAGTCGACTTCGTTCAGTTGAACAACCAATTTGGAGATTGACACCTGGAAGTAAAACGGAATGGAATCACTGCACATCTGGCATTTGTCGTTGCAACCCCGATACGAAAAGTTTTACCTGTTGGAGCACAAATTTGAAATCTGTTCCAGCAACTCAAGTCATTCCCATGAATATGGTTTTAATGTACGTTTATAAGTTCTTTAAACTACTTATGAAAACAATTAATTTTCACAGTGATTTGTCAAGAAACGCACTTTCAACTCTTCATAAAGATACATTTCGTGGTCTGACTCTATTGCAAGAACTAGATCTGTCGAACAACTTTCTGGATTTTTTACCACACGATTTATTTCTAGACTTGGATAGTTTAACTCAGCTGTAAGTTTGTGAAGTATTTGCCTGTAAATTGTGTTTTTTATGTATTTTACATATGATGTCTTAGCCGAATTCAAAGTAACCAGTTAGAGGATTTAGATCATAGGACATTTTGGAAACTTCGAAATTTAAATTTATTGGATATCAGCAAAAATATTTTAAATGATCTACCAGAAAAGATCTTTAATCATATGCAGCGGTTAACAGTTATAAACTTGTCGGATAATAAAATTAAAAGCTTTCCAGCTGGAATATTAAAAGATCAGTTTCTGTTAGAGGAACTAGATATGTCAAAGAATGAAATTTCCATTTTGAAATCCAGCAACCTCAAGTATCTTGATCAGCTCTTAATGCTTGACTTTTCATGGAATATGATATGTAGGAAAAAATAAAAAAAACGAAAACTATATCACACAAAAATGCACACAATGAGGCATGGTTATTTATTTTTGAGTCTGAATAGTGTTCTTAAATACAGGGCACTAAACATAAACAGGCTGTTTCCGATACAGTGTCGACAATTTCAAGGTGTTTTACTTTGAGAAATTAACTATATGGCTAGTGGGAAATGCAAGTCTTCGAAGATATTTCGTATTTTTATCAAGCGTTGCGTTTCCCTGTTCTCTTTTTGGATATCATAATCACATATTCGTATATGTATTTTTGATTTAGCTTCATTGTGGCAAAAGCCATTCAAGTTAAAAGCAGATTATTTTTTTTAAAGAAAGTTAACATTTGATGTCGTTGCACTTTTCCTTTTGAAGATATATGTATGTAAGCAATCTTTAAATTATATAGAATCAAAATGTACAATACAATTGACAGACATCTCAAACCTATACTTTTCAATTTACGCACCAACACGCCCGAGCAGTTAAAATGTTCGATTGAACAAGTTTAAAGATTAAAAGAAAATATAAATTTTGACTGCATAACACTAAATTTGGTGCTTTAAAGAATAAAATGGTAAACAAAAATCAAATGTAGCTGTCTTACTTGTTTTGACAAGTGAGGTCGTATCATGAGATGAAAATAAGAAGCAAATATTTTTTGGTCATTAAAAATAGGGCTTATAAGTTTTCAAAAATATGGCAATTAGTACTGAATTTCACAAAAATGTATTTAAATTGATCTTAAGGAAATTTGCAAACAATGGACGAACTTGTACTACAATCATAAATTCGAAAGATGTCGTTTTCGGAAGAAGGTAAAATATTTTACAATTATATTCATAGAACAAGCATTTTCGAACACCATTTTTATGGTGTATAATTTATACCTTAAATTTTTGGCATTTTATGTGGAACATCCTGTATATGTATGACATACATACTCGGCCAAACGTACATACCAAACTTATTTGGAGTATTATAAATAATATATTAAATATTTTAATTATGTAAGTTCATGTATGTATGGGGGCATCTAAAGAATTATGCCTCATACATAGTAACAAATAAACTCAATTTTTTTTTAAGTAAGGGTTTGTAATATTTTTGTGTTAAACCAATAGGAATATTATTATTACAAGGATTGTAATCACGATATTAACTCAAAACGATATCTAATATGTATATATATATATACTCGCATGTAAATCTTAAAAACTGATAAACAATAAGTTGTACAGTAATAGGAATATGTACCTTTATTTCATAATTTTTTTGTAAACGATATCATATGGCAGTGGCCTTTTCGACAGCTTGTTCAAGTGAAGTCACGGGTTTCTTGCCGTCACGCGTAACCAAACTTAGTATGAGTGTTCACAAAGACCCAGAGTAATAGCAATAGCATTGCTATGTCAACATTCGCTCCATATGTTTGACTGAGCGAAGTCGAAATACTCTATGTATGCACACAGCGTTGTTGTTGTAATCAATGTAATTTAAAAATTTAATTTTTAGCACTTATAAGGACTGAGACGTCACCATAGCTACGGAGTGAGAAGTCAACAAACGGTGATTTTGTTTTCAGTTTTTTTTTTTAACTTATATATATTGAATTGCCTAAGGCTTTGCCGGGTCGTGTGCGTAGATGTTTACACATTAAATTCACGGGTACCTGTTACCTACTCACGCCTTTTTTGTTATTACAATTTCTTAATATGTGAATGAATTACAGTACCAATATATAAAAAAGGAGCACTTATTTCCAGCTCGTTGGGATACCTGACTTTAAATGTTGTTATTTATATTCAATAATAATAATTGCAGATGATTTTAGTTAATTTTCGTGTTAATACAATAATTCAGGGCTAGCTACCAGGGTTTTTGGCTAATTGAGCTTAAATTAACATATGGAATACTATAAGATTAAAGGAAAAAAAAATGTATATAATAATAATAAATATGTTACACGTTTTTTACAATTTTAACCACGGATAGAAGTTTAAAAACAATTTTAATATAATGTACTGAAGGAACTTTTAATAAATCAACTATACTCTGTCCAACATAAATTTGCAGTACAGGAAAGATAGAGATGTTTGTGTCTCATTCGCACTCTCTTGTTTTCCGTTAGTTATTATGTGTCTGTGAGTGAATTTGGTGTGTCCCAACCGGAGTCGTGTATAAATCCTCAATCAGAACATTAACTGAATAAAGTGAAGTTTCTTTTCTGCTTGGGGATTATTTATGGAGTAGTGGTGTAATTTTTTCTCTTAATATCGAAGCGGTGAATAATTTTTTTTGTGCGATCTTTCTGATTTTGTTTTCAGTTTTTTTTTTTAACTTATATATATTGAATTGCCTAAGGCTTTGCCGGGTCGTGTGCGTAGATGTTTACACATTAAATTCACGGGTACCTGTTACCTACTCACGCCTTTTTTGTTATTACAATTTCTTAATATGTGAATGAATTACAGTACCAATATATAAAAAAGGAGCACTTATTTCCAGCTCGTTGGGATACCTGACTTTAAATGTTGTTATTTATATTCAATAATAATAATTGCAGATGATTTTAGTTAATTTTCGTGTTAATACAATAATTCAGGGCTAGCTACCAGGGTTTTTGGCTAATTGAGCTTAAATTAACATATGGAATACTATAAGATTAAAGGAAAAAAAAATGTATATAATAATAATAAATATGTTACACGTTTTTTACAATTTTAACCACGGATAGAAGTTTAAAAACAATTTTAATATAATGTACTGAAGGAACTTTTAATAAATCAACTATACTCTGTCCAACATAAATTTGCAGTACAGGAAAGATAGAGATGTTTGTGTCTCATTCGCACTCTCTTGTTTTCCGTTAGTTATTATGTGTCTGCGAGTGAATTTGGTGTGTCCCAACCGGAGTCGTGTATAAATCCTCAATCAGAACATTAACTGAATAAAGTGAAGTTTCTTTTCTGCTTGGGGATTATTTATGGAGTAGTGGTGTAATTTTTTCTCTTAATATCGAAGCGGTGAATAATTTTTTTTGTGCGATCTTTCTGATTTTGTTTTCAGTTTTTTTTTTTAACTTATATATATTGAATTGCCTAAGGCTTTGCCGGGTCGTGTGCGTAGATGTTTACACATTAAATTCACGGGTACCTGTTACCTACTCACGCCTTTTTTGTTATTACAATTTCTTAATATGTGAATGAATTACAGTACCAATATATAAAAAAGGAGCACTTATTTCCAGATCGTTGGGATACCTGACTTTAAATGTTGTTATTTATATTCAATAATAATAATTGCAGATGATTTTAGTTAATTTTCGTGTTAATACAATAATTCAGGGCTAGCTACCAGGGTTTTTGGCTAATTGAGCTTAAATTAACATATGGAATACTATAAGATTAAAGGAAAAAAAAATGTATATAATAATAATAAATATGTTACACGTTTTTTACAATTTTAACCACGGATAGAAGTTTAAAAACAATTTTAATATAATGTACTGAAGGAACTTTTAATAAATCAACTATACTCTGTCCAACATAAATTTGCAGTACAGGAAAGATAGAGATGTTTGTGTCTCATTCGCACTCTCTTGTTTTCCGTTAGTTATTATGTGTCTGTGAGTGAATTTGGTGTGTCCCAACCGGAGTCGTGTATAAATCCTCAATCAGAACATTAACTGAATAAAGTGAAGTTTCTTTTCTGCTTGGGGATTATTTATGGAGTAGTGGTGTAATTTTTTCTCTTAATATCGAAGCGGTGAATAATTTTTTTTGTGCGATCTTTCTGATTTTGTTTTCAGTTTTTTTTTTTAACTTATATATATTGAATTGCCTAAGGCTTTGCCGGGTCGTGTGCGTAGATGTTTACACATTAAATTCACGGGTACCTGTTACCTACTCACGCCTTTTTTGTTATTACAATTTCTTAATATGTGAATGAATTACAGTACCAATATATAAAAAAGGAGCACTTATTTCCAGCTCGTTGGGATACCTGACTTTAAATGTTGTTATTTATATTCAATAATAATAATTGCAGATGATTTTAGTTAATTTTCGTGTTAATACAATAATTCAGGGCTAGCTACCAGGGTTTTTGGCTAATTGAGCTTAAATTAACATATGGAATACTATAAGATTAAAGGAAAAAAAAATGTATATAATAATAATAAATATGTTACACGTTTTTTACAATTTTAACCACGGATAGAAGTTTAAAAACAATTTTAATATAATGTACTGAAGGAACTTTTAATAAATCAACTATACTCTGTCCAACATAAATTTGCAGTACAGGAAAGATAGAGATGTTTGTGTCTCATTCGCACTCTCTTGTTTTCCGTTAGTTATTATGTGTCTGTGAGTGAATTTGGTGTGTCCCAACCGGAGTCGTGTATAAATCCTCAATCAGAACATTAACTGAATAAAGTGAAGTTTCTTTTCTGCTTGGGGATTATTTATGGAGTAGTGGTGTAATTTTTTCTCTTAATATCGAAGCGGTGAATAATTTTTTTTGTGCGATCTTTCTGATTTTGTTTTCAGTTTTTTTTTTTAACTTATATATATTGAATTGCCTAAGGCTTTGCCGGGTCGTGTGCGTAGATGTTTACACATTAAATTCACGGGTACCTGTTACCTACTCACGCCTTTTTTGTTATTACAATTTCTTAATATGTGAATGAATTACAGTACCAATATATAAAAAAGGAGCACTTATTTCCAGCTCGTTGGGATACCTGACTTTAAATGTTGTTATTTATATTCAATAATAATAATTGCAGATGATTTTAGTTAATTTTCGTGTTAATACAATAATTCAGGGCTAGCTACCAGGGTTTTTGGCTAATTGAGCTTAAATTAACATATGGAATACTATAAGATTAAAGGAAAAAAAAATGTATATAATAATAATAAATATGTTACACGTTTTTTACAATTTTAACCACGGATAGAAGTTTAAAAACAATTTTAATATAATGTACTGAAGGAACTTTTAATAAATCAACTATACTCTGTCCAACATAAATTTGCAGTACAGGAAAGATAGAGATGTTTGTGTCTCATTCGCACTCTCTTGTTTTCCGTTAGTTATTATGTGTCTGTGAGTGAATTTGGTGTGTCCCAACCGGAGTCGTGTATAAATCCTCAATCAGAACATTAACTGAATAAAGTGAAGTTTCTTTTCTGCTTGGGGATTATTTATGGAGTAGTGGTGTAATTTTTTCTCTTAATATCGAAGCGGTGAATAATTTTTTTTGTGCGATCTTTCTGATTTTGTTTTCAGTTTTTTTTTTTAACTTATATATATTGAATTGCCTAAGGCTTTGCCGGGTCGTGTGCGTAGATGTTTACACATTAAATTCACGGGTACCTGTTACCTACTCACGCCTTTTTTGTTATTACAATTTCTTAATATGTGAATGAATTACAGTACCAATATATAAAAAAGGAGCACTTATTTCCAGCTCGTTGGGATACCTGACTTTAAATGTTGTTATTTATATTCAATAATAATAATTGCAGATGATTTTAGTTAATTTTCGTGTTAATACAATAATTCAGGGCTAGCTACCAGGGTTTTTGGCTAATTGAGCTTAAATTAACATATGGAATACTATAAGATTAAAGGAAAAAAAAATGTATATAATAATAATAAATATGTTACACGTTTTTTACAATTTTAACCACGGATAGAAGTTTAAAAACAATTTTAATATAATGTACTGAAGGAACTTTTAATAAATCAACTATACTCTGTCCAACATAAATTTGCAGTACAGGAAAGATAGAGATGTTTGTGTCTCATTCGCACTCTCTTGTTTTCCGTTAGGTGCTATTCCAACAAAAGCTTTTACAGGGTTTCCGTAGTAAGCATTTGACATTAGCAAAATCTGAAAGACTAGTGTGTAGAGTTACCGCCCCATTTTCTAAATTGAAAATTTCATTTCAATAATTTGTTTTAATAAAAAAAATTATAAAATAAAACAAATTTCTATTTTTCCACACCCCCAAGCGGTAAGATAAAAGGCGCGGCTTAAAAATACAAATTAAACAAGACTCAACAAAAATAATTACACCTTTCAAAAATACAATTTACATAAAAAACACTTATGCCCCTATTCTGATTGTGATGTGGTCACAAATCACGAATGTCTGTGATGAGAGAATTGTGATGGTTGTCTTGTGAGGTATCTTATGAGCATTCAACTGTTTGGTATTCTGGCCAATACCTCACTAGAAATAGTTACCAAGGTGTGGTGAATTCAGTATTCATCATTTTTTAATAGAAGTTTGTGAAATAAATAACAAAATAATGAAAAATGGCGGAAAATTTGATGAAACAGTCATCGATTAATGAAAAAGCATCATTCCTTTCCCGCGAATTCCATAGAATTTTTTTAATCATTCCTTTTATTTCTTTATTTCACTCACAAGCACTCACTCCTCTATTTTTCTCTTGTGTCCGGCTTGTGAGCTGCTCAATAGGACATCACAATTTTGATAGTTCTTGTGATGCTCACAACTTGTGAGGTTTTGGTTAGAATACGAAAACCTCACAAATTGTGACTCACTTCGCTCTTGTGAGGTTGTTGTGACATATGAGGCATCACAGAGGTATGCCAGAAAACGGGCATTAACTCCACATTAATATCACAATCCAAATTTATAAAAATACACGTAACATCAAAAAACTGACCGCATGCTGCGAAAACCTACGCAAATAAACTTTTTCCTTAAAGAAAGCAGCTTATGCCCAAAACACATGTGCAGAAAATCCACATCCAGTACTGCTGGCAGCTATATGTAGCTTAGCGAATTAAAACATCTGTATTCTAATTTCACTGCATACAAAATTCTGCTCATGTGTTTTAGGCATTACAATTTTGTTAAACATATTTTCCACACATTAAAAGAAATTCAAAAGATCAAAACAAGATTTCCACGATAACACTCATCATTAAAAACCTTTTTCAAAGCTCTAAAACCAAAAGCTCCTTAACAGAAACCCAAGGAAAAAAATTACCAAACGGACTTTGGTAACCACAGTATATAGATACTATATATATATACTCTATATACTGTGGTTACCATACTATATATATATACTCTATATACTGTGGTTACCAAAGTCCGTTTGGTAACTCTTTTCCTTGGGTTTCTGTTAAGGAGCTTTTGGTTTTAGAGCTTTGAAAAAGGTTTTTAATGATGAGTGTTATCGTAGAAATCTTGTATATATATATATATATTAATCTATATTCTGTGGTTACCAAAGTCCGTTTGGTAACTCTTTTCCTTGGGTTTCTGTTAAGTATATATATTCTTTTCTCAGATGTGCTTTAAATAAGACGTGTTGGATTTACGTCAGATGCAATTGGAAATTCACTGGCGGGAAACACTTTTCACGGTTTATTTTTTAACTTAGTATGATGCAAAAATATGGCACGCTACTGACTTTGAAAAAGCTTCCTCATAAGACGTGTACTGCCAATTTATGTTGGACAGAGTATAGTTGTTTTTGGCCTTAAAATTGAACAACAGCTGAATTAACATTCTCGCATTCATATGTGAGGTATTTAATAGGAAGAATTTCATTTTTCTGGCAAAGGCTGCAAAGTACGAGTAGTTGTTGGGTTTTAGTTATTATGTGTCTGTGAGTGAATTTGGTGTGTCCCAACCGGAGTCGTGTATAAATCCTCAATCAGAACATTAACTGAATAAAGTGAAGTTTCTTTTCTGCTTGGGGATTATTTATGGAGTAGTGGTGTAATTTTTTCTCTTAATATCGAAGCGGTGAATAATTTTTTTTGTGCGATCTTTCTGGTTGAAAGAGTAAAATTGAATAGCTGAACCCCTTGAAATGACTTTTGCAGTTGTATCTGCTGCCTAGTTCCTTTTAATGCCGACGTGTCCCAGGATCCAAATAAATTTAAGCTTCTTGCCGGGCATAATTAACTTATTCCTGATATTTTTCATTTGTTGTTAGTATTTTTGAGGGCAGTGACTGTTTATAGACTGTCGGTAAAAATATCAGTCTTCTTGTTATTTGCCAGAAGAATGGCTTTTAATATTGAAAAAGCTTCTACGGAAAAAACGGAACTGAAATCCGTCATTATGCCTTCAAAGGTTGTTTTTCCATCTTGGTTAACAACTGCAAAAGATGTTCCAGATTCAGTTTTTGAACCATCAGTAAAAAGGAAATTCCATTTAAGGACTTTGAGTTTATCAGCGATTTCACTAAATACTGCTTGGTATACTATGCTGCTTGTGGTTGCTTTTTAAGATCGGTCCATATGGAGACTTTAGGTAGATTCCAAGGGGGTTGGATCGATCCTTTGTTTGCATGAATAACTATAGGGATGTCAAATGATTTCACAAATAGCAGCGATTTTGCGACGAGAATTGTTTGCTTCTCTTAGAGGGGACAATTTTTCTGCCTATGTACTCGTAGTTAATTGGTGACTTTCGAGATGAGTTTATTTTCTGTATGATCTTAGCAGTAAGGTATTCACCAGTTATTGGTGGTAGACGGGTCCCGATTAGAAGATTTTTAATTGGCGTCGTTCTAAATGCTCTTAGGGTTGTTCGGACTGCGGCTTTTTCTGAGGATAGTTCTTTTAAAATGTTTAAAAAGTCAGTAGCTGTTAAACTAAAGTCCTTAAGCTTAGAGAACAGTATAAGGTTGTGGGCGTACAATGAATAATCATTGAGTGAGATAATAAAAAGAATTGCATAGAGAGGTGATTCCTAGGGGATACCATTATCAAGGTTGTGTATTTTGCAACAGATATTTAGAATTTTAACAAGGAATTTTCTATTTGAAAGAAAGGACAATTTTCCATTCAAGCTGTTGTTTTCAAAAAATATGAATTCCCATACGATCGAAAGCTCTCTCGAAGTCAATAGATTGTATAGAAACGTTATTCTTTTCGGATATTGCAGAGGAAATAAAAAAGTCAAAATTTAGAATCGTATCAATTGTACTAGGGTCGTGTTTAAAATCTACCTGATTTGGGTTAACAAGATTATTTTTTTCTAAGAACCAGTATAAACTTCTAGATATTATTTTCTCTAAGAGTTTACCTAAACATGGAAGCAGAGAAATTGGGTGATATTCGGAAAATTCGTGTAAGTTATTATTAGGTTTAGGTTTGGGGACTATACTTGCCGTTTGCCATGACTGAGGAATAATGCTTCGTTCGACAACTTTCAAGTTCAATCAATGAAGGATCAACGATGTAAGTTGGAGATACAGTTTTAAATTTGTTTTTTTCGTAAAGAAAATCTAAGTGGAAGCTGAAGTTGTCCGAGAGAGTTGCCCAAGTGCCACCATAAAATTGGGCAACCTCAGATGGGAAAGTAAAACTCACGGATGGTGTTTTGATCATTTTTATATATATAAATATAATCGGCCCATAGTTTTTTTGAAGACGTATTTGGGTTGATATTAAATGATAAAAAATGATAGTAAATTGTTTAAAGCTTTCATTTTTGTTCTTTTTGCTTCCTTTCGAAACATAGAGTTGGCCTTGCGGTATTTTACCTATATAATGTTTAAATCGCTTGATTACTTCTTAAACGTTTTCCAAGCGGTTTGTTTGATTTGTCTTAACTCCTTGGGGTTTTTGTCCCACCAAGGAATAACGGGCTTGGTTGGTTTATCATTTATTTTATATCTCAATAAGGGAATAGAAATGTGACCAGCAGATCGAATGCATTTCGAAAGCCGCTTTATGGTTAATACATATTATTTGATCCCTCCTTACCGGAAAGGTAGCCAGAGATTTAATTTGCGAAAAGATACCAGTCCGCTTTGTCAAATTGAAATTTTGAAGAAATAGGATTTCGTACTGTAGGATTATCAAAGATGATCTTTGTGGTTATGGGGTAGTAAGCGCTCCCGTAGAGATTGGAGTCAAGTCTTGGGGAAACAAGTGTTAAGTCAACATGCGTAAACACCCTGTGAGCCGAAAAATTAGTGGGGGAGCCATCACTAAGAATGCCTGAACTTAAGTTGTATAAGAATTGTTCAAATATTTTATCACGGTGGTTTGTGCAGGAAGAACCCCAAATTCAAGTCGCCCGTTAACAGAACTGATGTGTTGATCTGATTGACCACATGGAAATGGGTCTTTAATGTAATACATTATATATAGTTGATTGTTTTACTTTATCTGGTAGGTTGAATTGTAATGTTGTGCGACCCCATCGTTGGGAAGGAATACGGAAAAATTGCTGGGTTAATTTCTATTGCCAGCTTACTAAAATAATCAGTGAACATAGGAGTAGTTTTAAATTATTTCCAAACTTATAAATTGTCATCTGTTTCAGAGATATTCATATATAAACTATTGTCACCCTGAGATTTGGTGTTACTTGTAAATAAAATAGTTGCAGGATTTTTGTGATTTGTAGGATTTTTGTGATTCGTTTGGTTTGATTGAGGGAGAGGATAAATCTGTGGACTTATCACTTTTAGTGCGATTGATGGACTGAATAACGGATGGTGTTTCGGTTTGCATTTTAAGAATTTTACTTGGTTAACAAATTGAAATAGCTTTTGAGGTTTAAATTCCGTTGGTTTTATATAAATATTTGCTTGGGTGCTTTGTATTGGTTTGCTGTAAGAAGTGGCATTTTTAAAGGATGCACTGTTGTTATTTGTGGCTGATTTTGCTTTATCAGCGTAGGATATAGTGTTGGATATTTGGGCAGAGTTTAACATATTATAAGTGCGCTTGGCTTCGGTTATACTGCACTTTTTCTAGTTTTTAGTGATAGTATTTCTGTATTTTGTTTTTATTTTGGACAGTTTGGATCGAAAGACATATGAGTTATGATAAGGCAATTGGCACACATGGTACGTGTGCAGCTCAATAGAGTGTGCGGTGGGAGATAACATTTATCACATGCTGAGGCATTGTTACATCTCTTCGCGGTATGACCCAGTAATTTGCAGTTTTTGCAACGTATTGGATTGAGGATATATTCATTTACTTAAGCTGTATACCTATTTTAACAGTGTTCGGAGGTTTATATAAATAAAAAGTAGATAACATCAGGTCAAGGGACAGGCTTTGCCTTCGATTTGCTTAGAAAATTTATGCACTCCAACAACATTTTATAAACACATTTCCGAGACAATTTCAGACTCTGGGATATTGATAAGACATGGAGCATAAGCCTTTCCTTTACAGGAGTTAAGAGACTCATGGAATTTTACAGACACTGGACATTGGTTGGTAAGGTTAGATAACGAAATTAACTTTTAAGCGATACTTTTATTTTTTTGTTAGAATGAGAATATTGCCATCACAAAGTTGGGTAATGTGTTCATACTCTTTGCCAATTGCATCTATGGCTTTTCTTAAATATTCATACACTTTAGAGAGGTTTATTTGTGTCAATGGACACCATAAATATAAATTTGACATTTTTTTAATAATATTAGAAGGTAAATTTGGATATTCAGTTAGATTCAGACAATTAGGAGCGAGCAAGAAGGAAAGTAGCTTCGGAAAACTGGTAATATAATAAACTTGAGAAAAAATCGCTGTGAGAATCTTCACGTTGAAGGTGAGACGGAGACTTACAAGTGAGGTTATTACTCTAGCCATATGGTTATTAAGATAAAACTAATTTGTTTATATTTAAATCAAATAATCAAGTAACCAATATAGATGGGGTTCGCTTTCTCAGACTTATATTAACTAGAAAATGTAATTACTAACCGAGATTTGTTTGCTTTCAATATTTAAGGTCAAATCATATTATTCATATTATAGATATGAATAAGCTTGTCATCCTCGAAAGATGAAAGAATTTCTGCATAGCAGAAATCACTTGTGTAAACTATGCGATTACTTTTTGATTGGATATCTACAGCTTCCAAACATAATATATTGTTGAGTAACTGCCATGCACAATAGGAAGAATACCACAAAACGAACAATTTTTTTTATGTTTTACTTTTATAATAAAATAAAGGATCACGTGAGAATGGGTAAGATTTTGTGAAAGGAGATCTCACGTAAGTTCGGAATTCAGTATTATAAGAAAAAAGAGCAAAAAAGAACAAAATAGCTACGAATGGTACGAAATGGTATGTCCGTATGAACGTGTATACGCTTTTCTATAAATTAATTGAAATTGTCTCATTTTGCATTTTTTTCAAATCGTGATGTTTTTTTTGTTTTATTGAAATTGGTTTGAAAAATGATTAAAATTCGTTTGTATAGCAAATATATCTGATGATTTTTTTAATGGATTGAAGAGCCTCAGAACTTTAATATTGCATAGTAACCGTATAAATTCCATTTCCAAAAAGTTCTTTGAAAATCTACCACAATTATTAACATTGGACTTAACAATGAACAAAATAACTTCGGTGAGTACTTCATGTTGTTTGTATAAAAGGTAAAAAATATTATAAAACTATGTCAGTATACAAATATATCTGTATAATATCAAATTTATACTTAACCTAAAACTACTTCCTACGACTTAAGGTTATTATTTTCAAAATTTCGATCGATGCTTAAAATTTAAATCATATAATTCGTATTAATGGATGCATAAGAAAATAACGTTAAAATATATATAAAGGGTGACACTTTAGAGGTACTTTTTTTTAGTAAAGATTTCATTAGAGATTACCCATGTGTTGTATCAAACTGATAATGTGTTTGGTTTAGTATTGTTCAACATTTCATTGCGGAAAAACTTTGCCCGGCATAACGTCTACAAATTATTCAACCGTATGAGGAAAATAAACGTTATGCGAGATATGTGTTTTGATCAAATTTTTTTTCAATAAAACAACGGTTTAATATGATTTATGCACTGGTGTAATTATCGGTCCATATTTCTTCAAAACTGTGGCCGTCCATATCTATGACGACAATCTATTTGCTACCTGAAATTGAAGCCTGTGGTCTTAACATATGGTTCCAACTTAATGAGACCACCTACTATACAGCTCGTGAAACCATGGTTTTATTGCGAGAATGATTCGATGAGCAGTTAATTTCACGTCTTGGACCAGTGGATTGGCCGGCTAGATCATCATCCTCTAGACTCTTTTCTTTGGCACTATGTAAAGTTCAAATTTAACATAAATAAGCCGACTTCAATACATTATTTTAGTATTGGTCTAACCCGCCATTGAAAATTCTGAACGGATTATGTCAGCCTCAATTAACGCCAACATTTCAAAGAAGTATTCTTCAAGAAATAAATGTAAAGAAGGGTTGTCTTGTATTATAATAAAGATGACCCAATAAAATTTACTTTATTGTTTTTTTTTTTCCAAAAAAATAACTTCTAATATAGTCATCCTTTATGTACTCTTATATCTTATTAATTGTGAGGATTGTATAATTCCTTTCTCAATGTATGTATTTAACTATTTCAGATAGATGGTCAAGCTTTTGCAGAACTTGTAAATTTGCGAGAATTGTTCTTGGGGCAGAATTCTCTTTCTACTATTCCCAGTAATCTATTCTTGAATACAGTTTCTCTAGTACGCCTTACATTTTTCTCTAATAACTTGACGACTCTTGAAGAAAACGATTTCAAAGGCCTTTCAAATCTTACAAATTTAATGTTGAATAATAATGTCCTCAAAAGTTTTCGATCGACCGCATTTTTACCTTTAGTGAATTTGGAAAAACTGTAAGAATATTATCAATTATAAGGAAATGTTTCCAAGTTTGATCTTTTTTTCCAGGCGAATTGATTCTAATAAATTACAATACCTGCCACACGGTTCCCTGGATAATTTGAACAAATTGGTCGCTGTTAAATTAGACAAAAACCCTTGGCATTGTGATTGTCGGGCTCTTTATTTAGCACGATGGATTCGAGAATCCGGTCCAAAGCTGTGGGATGGTCAACCAATGTGTCGAGGACCTGGCAACTTGGGTGGGCATGAAGTTGGTCTCTTACGATATGATGATCTTTGCGACGGTCAATGGGCAAGTATGTTGTCTTTGTCACCACGGTTACCCATTCGTAAGAACAGGATTTCTACCCCAATGAACTACAGTGATTACTTTAACCTATATTTAAAACACATTTATACATCAACAACTGAGAAACAGAGTACAGAGCAATAATAAATTACTGCACTATTTGTCGCTTTTTCTGTTGAAATCTAAACAAATAATTGACTTTTATATCAATTTTGTGTATAAACCGATTGAGTTAAAGCATTCATATTTCAGTTTGCAACGATAACTGCAATATTGTATATTTATATAAGAAATCAACCTTGCAGAATTATTATACAAAAAATGATGACTAGATCTTAGCCCTTTGAAGTTATGTATACATATCTCCATCGTACCGATATTTGGACAAAGTTAAACAGAAGTGATAATAAATCAAAGCAATTTTCAGTTATTTGAAAGGCTAGTATGAGGCACTTTAAAAGCTAAAGTTTTTCTTTGTTCTGTACTCCGATAAGATTGATATTTATTCCAAGATAACAAATCATACGTAGACATTAGGTTCTCAAGAAGAAAATTTCTACGAGAACATTTAGTTCCTCTTTGAGTTATATGTATATTAAACTGTTTTTAAATATATAAAAAAGTTGCCTGTAATATAAATGTTTGAATTTTATTTTAAAATGTTACTGCAAACAAAATCGGTTTTTGTATTAATTATAACATTGTTCAAGTTTTCAATTTGTTGGTCGTATGAAACAATTGGTAAAAATATAAAAATTATTTGAAAAAAAGCAAAATAACTATAAATATACAAATCAGTGATGTAAAAAAATCAATTATATACATTCATGTTTTTTTTATATATTAATTTACTGATTATATCTTCATTTATACGTATAAATATTGTATAACAAGTTGTTAAGGAAGAATTAACATATGCACTTAAATAAAATTAATTGTAAAAATATCTTTAAATTTTCCAGAGCTTTTGGGTACGTATATAATCGTATATATACGTCTGTATAGTCTGTAAATTAAAAAAAAAGAAAGTTGTTATATTGCAAGTTCTGATATGAGATTTGAAGTTTAAGCTTTATTTTTGTTAGATGTACTCTTCTTCTATAATCTCCATAATTTTCAAGTCCATCGAAGTTTTCATATCAGTACCTATGAAAAGTTGAAAATATGTCGTTTTAATTGCATGTTGGTAAGAAGAAATCAACATTTGCTGCAATGGCTTAACATCTTGATACCACGTTTCCGCTTCGTCGATTGCCAATTTTGAAAGAGCTGCAATGACAGTAGAATGAGGACGCTCGATTTTCCCGTTCCCTCTTGGTACTCCTACGGTGATAAAATGCAGGTTAATATTACGATTCTTACGAGAGTTAGCGATGAATGCTCCTGCCTTATCGGCAACGATTTTGTCAGGATCTCCGAATGTTTCAGCTATAATCACAAATTTCTGGATAGCTTCCTACTGGTTAATGTTTTCGTGGGAAACAGCCAACACATTTTGGTGAAAGCATCTATAATTGATAAAATATAACAGTAGTTTTTTCTTGTAGATTACAAGGGTCCTAAGTGGTCGCTCTCCCATCGGTCTTAAAGGCACTCTTATTTCCCTGTTTTTCTTTCTGCCAATATACAATGAATCCAATTAAATATGAGTTTGGTTATTCTACTCCTTAATCCTGGTATAGAAAATTCTTTTTTTATAATGTCTTGCTTTTTTCGTGAACATCTTTTATTATACAATATTATTTACCATTTTATCTGGAACGACAAAAATAGTATTACTATTTAAATTTTTACAAGGTATTTCATTGTACATAATGTAATCTTTAGACGGTTTATCTTTTAAAACTTCGATTGTAGAGTTCAGTTGATCATCTTTACGCTGAGATTTCGATAGTTTTCGGAGAAAATCACTGCTACTGGAACTTGTTACACAAAATACTGTTGGATTACGATTTAAACCATCTACGTGCATAATTTCAGTTCCTGGTCTATGTTCGATCGAGTAATCAAATTCTTCTAATAGAAGTGCCCATCTCGCGACTCTAGTTATTAAATCTTTCTTTCGCATCGTGCACTCGAATGCTTTGCAATCAGTAATTAGCTCAAATCGTTGCCCTAAAAGGTAGACTCTTAATTTTTTAAGCTCGTCGATAACCGCTAAAACTTCGAGTTCATATGAGCTGTAGTTTTTCTCAGCTGGCGTTTTTTTTTACCCATATAAAATATGTTGGGTGAAGACTGTCATCTTCTTAATCTCGCTGAAGGAGATCAGCCGCGTAACCTTCTCTTGATGCATCCGTGTGTAATTTAGTTGACGCACCGTACTTAAGAATCCTGAGTACCGGCTCTGTGACTAAGGCCGTTTTTAAATCATTGATTGCAGCTAACCGCGGTTCATTCATCTTAAAACTGACTGATTTTTTCAATATGTCGGATAGTGGTCTAGTTCTACGGGCAAAATCTGGAATAAATTTCCGAAAATAATTTGCAAAACCAAGAAACCTTAGTAGTTGTTTAGCCGTTGAAGGTGTGGGAAAGTTAACAACTGCTTTAGACTTAAAAGAGGGTGGTGAGAATGCTGCTATTTTGTATCCGACGACCAAGAAACTCGATATCAAATTTTAAAAATTTGACATTTTTCCATTTTATTTTGAGGCCGTTCTTCGAAGCAACGCTGAAAACTTCTTCTAGTCTTCTTTTACCTTCTTCTATTGTCTCTAATGGAATAATAACTTATCAATGTACACAACTACAATTTCCCTATTAACTGAATCTTTTAATATAAAATTTATACAGTGACTCAACTTTTTGATCATATGATTAGCAGAATAAAAGACTTTTGTTCATAACTTTTTTATTTCATCTTTTAACATAATTTAATACAGCAAAAGTAAACATAGTGCATTTGATCAATTTATTGACTTTGCGAAACTGTTCCTACTTCGCATGGCCTCCTTTTGCTTTGAGGACCGGTTTTATTCTTCTTGGCACGGATTCTATTAACTTTTTACATTAATTTGTGGTGATATGATTGGTTTTCTTTTAGACTTCGTCTTTTCAGCGTCGGACTTCAAATTTTTGCGTGTTTTGGATACGACTCGCACTGGAACTCCATGTTTTTCAGAAATTTCTCGATGAGTTGTCTTGGAAACAATTAGCCTTTCTTCTTCCTTCATTTTGGAGATACGAAGTTCTTTCATATACAATCAAATTTAAAACAATTAAAATGCCTGTTTAAACTGAAATTTAAGTTTACCTTAGGTAGGATTTTTGTTTTAATACTTTAAATGTTTTTATTTTTTACAAAAAACATAGAGAAAACTCCACACTTGGCCAAATTTTGGACTCACAATATGCAACTGCGACAGTGTCAACAAATTGATCATATGCGTTGCCTAAGAACTTTTACAAATTCTCACAAAATAACAGTACATTTTCGTTTGCTTTTGCTGATTCATTATCACTACATATATTTTTAGTGAAAATTTAGCCGCTCTAACTGTTAAGCTAGAAGAGTTACAACTAAAAATTATACTTTGCTCTGAACATGTGATCAAAAAGTTGAGTCACTGTATATGTTTGGGAAACATGCGGTGAATTGCAAAGCCCAAAAGGCACTTTACAAAATTCAAATTTTCCGAAATGAGTAACAAATGAAGAGTATTTTCTACTTGCCGCTTCGACTGGGACGTGAAAAAAAAACATTCTCCAGGTCCATCGCCGTAAAATACTTTGCTGCTTGTAGCATATCTCGTTGCTCCTCGATGTTTGGAAGTGGATACCTTTCCTTGAATATGTTTTTGTTTACACCTCGGAAATCGACGCAAAGTCTGTTTTACCCATCCACTTGACTTATCTGAAGAACTTTATGCTATTAAACCATCATCTAGCCGCTGCCGTATTTGGTTTTCAATTATCTTTTCCTCTAGAGGTGGGAATTTCCTGGGTGGTTTGTAAAATGGTTCGTCGTCCATGGTGACAATCGTCATGGTTATAGGTGATTTTTCTGGTGCCTGTGGTAAGTAATTTTTAATTAAAAAAAAGTACCTGTTCAGTCTCTTCTAATTTTAGGTTTTCTAATCCTGACACATTAGGTTTATTTTCGGTTTCTACATCCACATTTATGCTCGCCAAAGAACAAATGGACTCGTTGGCATGCATTAGTTCCTTTTCTTTCGATTTAACGGGTAGTTCTTGTCCGATTTGTTAGTCTTTGCTGTTAGCAATGGTAATCTTACCGGGTGTTATTTTGACATCAGCCCACTGCAACAAAATCATCCCAATAATCATATCAGATTTTAAACAACCATCATCAACTGCATGAATTTCATGCCGTCGAAAACTTCATTGTGGATTTTAACTAAAGTTTTACAGAAACCTTTAGTTACGATGTTCGATCCCAAACCAGATACTAGAATAGGAGAGTTTCTTGAATTCAACCTAGGGAAAATAAGTTTCATATAACAGTTTTTCATGAAACTAGTTTCACTCCCTGTATCAATCAAATACTTAAAAGATATACCATTTACCTTTCCTTCCATGCACAGTGTTTTTCAACTTTCACTGGGTGAAAGCTCAACATTTTCTTTTGATTGAGTAGCCGTACTTACCTTCGTTGCTCTTCTTAACGCCATCAACATTGGTTTAGAATTCGGAATCTCCTCCTTGCAGTCTGGTTTCTTGTGTCCATATTTATTCATTTAAAACACTTTGGTCCCCAGCCCTTTTGAGGACAGTTATAATGCTCCTGTTCACTCGATCCACAATTGAAACAGTGTCTCTGACCAACAGTATTTTGATTCTTAATAAGTGGTTGTTGCTTATGGTCATTTCTCTTTTCTACCACGTGTTTTGTATCTTCACTTAATTTGTTCATATATAAAAGCATATAAGGTCATTTTATTTATAGAACTATCATAAATGCCGTCAATAACATAAGTAATGGTCTATGTCAGCTTGAGAAGCAATATCCAACATATTATACAAGTTTATAATAGATTATTTAGTTTATTAAGATTTAAGAATAATTCAATAGGTAGCCAATTCAGTTTAATATCCAAGTAAGTAATTAATTCAATTAAATAATTCAGAAGTGCAATTTAGTATGACAATTGACAATTGATTACCTACTAATCAATAATAGATATATAAATCGGTAATATAAAATAAAAGTTTATATATTGTAAAAATTTAAAGAAAAACGGCAGAATTTACCATCTACGGCTACGGTTGATCGTTCACAAAATAGAAGCAAAAAAAAGAGAGATAGTCAATGTACTACACTTTCTTCCTTTTATAGGCTTGAAGCATGAGGTTAAACGGGGTAAGATAGCAAAAAAGCTTTTGAGGATATGTTCAATAAAAACTCAGATCCATTTCCATATATATATACCTTACGCAATCTTAATTTTTTATATACTAGTAGAAACAAAAAATTCAAGAAAAAAGCATGTACAAATCCCGCATTAAAATTCCATCTTCAAATAATGAGCAAAGCTATTCAATTGAATTTATTTGAAGGAATTAAAGGTATATTAAAATTTAATCAAAGTTTTAAAACTTATGTAAGGGAATAGAATTTGAGTATGACGGTTTACATTTCTTCAAAAATAATTATTTTACAATAACATAAGCACATGCTAAATTTAATTGCGATGAACATAGGCTTATATGGCATAGACAGTCATAATAAAAAAGCTATCTAATAATATATGTAAATGCAAAACATTATGTGTTATGCAACAAAAAAAATTTAAATAGACTGATACATCAAAACTCAATTTGAGATATTTTCATCCGTATTCTCTTTTACAGAACAGCGAACTGCTATTGAGGTGACTATGAACAAATCATTTTTAGTATATTTATAGACAGGCTAGCGATAATATTACTATTCCAAAAGCACAGAGCTTCATTTATCTGTGGATTATAAAACAAACAAAATTATTTAGTTATTGTGAAGAAATGACCGAATCAACGGAATTAAAACATTTATGCGAATTTAACCCCAATATTCTCCTGTTACGATGTGTTTTTTTCGCAGGTCACTCACTAAGTGAGAACGTAATTCTATATGGAATGTGAACATTTTCAAATAGCTGTATGGTGGTGGTGGTTGCTAGATTCAAAAGCAGGGAAGTGACAATTTTACTCTTCTAAAAGCACAGACTTTAATTTATCTGTGGATTTATTTAAAGGTAATAAAATTCAACTAGTTTTTGCGAAGAAATCAATGATATGCTAATTTCTTCACGAATGAGTGAACGCTTTCTGCGAATTGTCAAATTTTACTCCCATTCTTCAATTGTTGATCAAAACCTATATTGTTTTGTTTAGCTCGTAGGTCGAGAATTAGCAATTTGATAAACTGTGACTGGATCTTAATAGTAAGTTTTTAATAAAATTAAAAATTGTGAACAAAGACATATTAAAAAATGTTTTATTTAAGAGTTACACTACTTTTTTAAGCTATAAAGTCTTATGACTAAAGTTTCTAAATTATCTAGTCTTATACAGATGCCTAGAATATCCGCCAAGTAAACATTTTATTATTGCGAAACAATCAATCGCTTCGGTTACGGGCCGATTTACTCTTGATGACCTCGCAAAAAGAAAAAAGGCCATTCATATCATCAGATGTTCCCGCCGCACGAAGATCAGTAGTGTGGTGCGGACGAAAGGGATTTATCCCCCTCGTTGTTAAGGTTAATGAAAAACTATTTCTGTGGAATGTTAAACGGTGGGAACAACCTTTTTTTGATAAATAGCAGAAAAGTAGAGCCAACAATCCAACATAATAACATAATTTTGTCAGCCTTTTTATTTTATTATTTCTCGAAAATGTTTCAACTATATATTCAAAGTTTAGGTTTCGACATTTTCAAACTATTTAAAATATAATTTATCACGAAATATCATAACTAAAGAAAATAAAGTTTTTATTAAAACCTTTGACGCATATAAAATTAAAAAAATAATTACTTTAAAGGAGTTTTAATTTCCTTAACTGCCTTAAGTAATTTCGTTCAATTTAGCTCTTAAATTTACCTATTTTGCCATTATTTAAAAGAGGCATTTCGACTTTTCCCCCTTCAGGTCATCGAACTGAAAGAAAACCACAATACAATTGCAAAGTCGCATACCTCCCGGCATTACCTCTGGCTCTACTCGAGCGGATATGCTTCTAATGCTTAGTTAGAAGTCTTTCTATAAATGTAAATATATATATAGAAAATAAAAATATATTTTCAAGTTCGCCCTAAAACAATATACAGTCTTTGTTATAAAAAAGTCATAGATAGTCGGAATTCTCTGCCATTCTACTGAACAGATACAGAAACAAGCAATTGTTGTTCGGAAACCTGTTCATATTACCCTTTGACCTGTTGTTAGCCTATGTCGCGAATCTTGTTAGTTAGTTTAGTTTTAAATGCATTTTATTTAACTTATCATTACTTCTTACATTCTAACAAAAAATGCTTAAATGCTAGCTTACAATTACTTAACAATCTTATACTAACTTACTGGCCCTACACAGGCACTCTAAGTTACTCTAAATTCTTATATCTATGTCTTTCGACTTTATTTACATTTTATTTCGGATATTTATTTTCTATACTTAAGGCTAAGAAAAACATTGTTAACAAAAACTTAGCATATGGACAATATTTTGTATTTTCTATAAAAACTTAATATCTAACTTAAAATAAACCTTAGTCTAGCTAACCTAGATACACAATACACACATATAAACACATAGACATTATACACACTAATATAGATATATTAGTATATACATTTATATATACTAATATATACATATCTTTCTTAAATGCTAACGAATCTTGTTAGCTTTGATTTTAAGTGCACACTTTTACGGAGTCCTCACGTTAAGACTCCGCCATTTTGCTTTTTTGTATATGGAATGACCATACTAGAAACATTTCGATTAATAGTTAACAAAATCTTGATCGGCCAATTGAAATGGGCCTTTAGTAAGCATCGATAAGCCGTGGGCAGTGTCCTCTGTTGTAAAACAAATTTCGAACAAGATTATCATTAAGAATGCAGCATTTTAACCCTGACGTGGTAAGAAAAAAATAGAGTGAGCCCATGATTTCAACATTCTTGTTGAAAATGAATTATGAATTATAAATGAATTAACGAAAATTAAGCTGGTCCCTTTTCTCAGATTATCTTTCAACTGGTTTTAATCGCTGAATACCGTTTAACTACCATGCTT
Organism: Volucella inflata; assembly: GCA_928272305.1. Taxonomy (NCBI): domain Eukaryota; kingdom Metazoa; phylum Arthropoda; class Insecta; order Diptera; family Syrphidae; genus Volucella; species Volucella inflata. The sequence continues at coordinate 50,376,488 of OV743718.1, read as the reverse complement.
CGACTCAAACACTCATCAGCTTCCAACATTTGAAACAACAACCTTGGGTTTTATTACTCGTAAATTAAAATCAAAATTGAATGAAATAAAAGCAATTCAGGCAAATACTATTGATTACTAAGTCAATTTATTGCGTTCAACCTACCGTTGGCAAGAGAAAGAACGAAAATAATCAGTGAGATTTGTTCATTTACTTTTGTAGATTTTATTATTCGTCAGATTTCTGCTAATACATAATATGTATATACAAGTATATGCAGGATTCATAAAACTAGAGCTGCCGAAATTTGACATCTATCACAAACCTCCAGCGGCACAAATTTGATTCACTTTTATTGTTTCGAAGATCATTGGTTCAATGTACGAAGTGATCAAACGTAAATGAATTGAAAAGTAAGCAACACAACATATTCATTTCCTACAATGAATTTCTTTCTGCCAAGAAATCCGTGCCGTCTATTTCCTCTAAATTGCTTGCATCGCTACTCGATGTTGCCTTACATTCACACAGTATGTGTGTTATGTATTGAACCGGTTGTAGATCACCACAGAATCTACAAATGTCTGTATTTGTCAACTCGAGTTTCTTTACGTGTTTCAGCAGGAGACAGTGTCCTGTCAATATTCTTATTAGCGTCCTAAGCTTATGCCTGTTTAGCCTAATAAGCTAGATCTGCTACCGGCGAGAAGTGGCCAGAGAGCCTTGGATACTCTATGTCCTTCCAGATTCGACCACCTTATATTGACAGCCTTTATGGTTTTATTCTCGATAGTGCCCCTTACTGTACAAAGGGTTAATTTGACATCAGCAACCTCATTATTGTCGAGTAGCCATCATCTTCCTGTTCCTTTCTGCCTTTGAGATATTTGTGAAAACTGCAATTTCGTTTGGCTTGATTACTGCATTTTCTTGCCATTCCTTCCTCTCCGGATAAATTATATCATACGTAATGTCGAAATCGATAAAGGAAGGGATTTCATCCGTTAAAATAGGATTGGCTGGCAGTAGCTCCGCTAGGTTCATCGTGACCGAAGCTACCGCTTTTAGAATGACGCAGATTAGTGAGTCCAATCGCATTGTTACCAGCAAGTTTTTCATTTGTACGTCAAGTGGTGTTAGGTGCAGAAAGGTGTCCAATGCTGGCGTAGGGGTGGTACGAAACGCACCTATAATGGCTATGGAGGCCGTTCTTTGAACCGTCCCCGCTAATTTTCCGTATATCGTTTTCTTATTTGTTGCTTTCCACCATGCTAGTGCGCCATATGTCAGTATGGGTCTCACCACCATATAGCCAATACACCATAGCAGGTTTTAGCTCCCAAGTTTTTCCTACAGTTCTTCTGCGTATAAAAAGAGCATTATATGCCTTTTTGATTCTTTTCGCTACATTGATTCCAATTCAGTTTTTTGTCCAGAATCACCCCAAAATACTTCGCGCTGTCCGAAAAGGACAGTTCCAATCCGTTCAGTTTTGGGAGTGTGAATTGCGGTATCTTTTACTTTTTGGTAAAAAGAAACAGTTACGTTTTAGAGTGATTCACATTGAGACCACAGCTGCTTGCCCAACTGCTGATCGTCTTCAAGGCAAGCCCCATAATGTCACTTTAAATATTTAAGTATTTTCCCTGCACTATTATGACCTCGTCATCTGCGTATGCCGTGGCGCTAAAACACATTTAATTAAGCTTTTGAAGAATGTCATTGATGACCAGCACCCAAAAGAGTGGAGATATGACTCCCCCTCGAGGGGTTCCCCTGGTCGTTGACATTCTAGCCGAGCTTTGTCCAATGGAACAGTTTATTTCCCTCCTTGTAACCATGTTGCAAACCCAATTTGTTATCCCTTGTTTTATATTTGCGTCAACTAGAGCACCTTTAATGGCCCTTAACTTCACGTTATGAAAAGTTCCTTCCATATCGAGGAATGCCACTATCGCAAACTCACCGAACTGTAGGCTCCTTTCAATTTTCCCCACCACCTCATGTAGGGCAGTTTCTGCAGATCATGTGGGCATGCTGTAACCCGGTCAAAAACCGTAACTGCATCTGTTTCTGATGTGAAATTCCAATAAATGCCACAGGGTTTTAAACATAAATGATGACAGACTTATTAATCTGAAATCTCTTGCTGTTATATGCCCCTGCTTGCCAGCTTTAGATATAAAAAACATTTTAACCTTTCTCCAAGCTATTGGAATATATTGTGATTTTAGACTGTGTTTCAGAATTTCCATAATTATCTGGATTGCTACCTCAGGTGCTTCCTGAAGCATACTAGGTAGAATACCATCCGTTTAAAGGACTGACTTGCGCACGGTGTTTTTTCTTTGTTAATGAGAACACCTACTTCCGCTTTGGAGAGAGAGAGATTAGTGTTCTCAGTGTGCCCCAGAAATGGTTTTCCACCAACGTTACCAGGACTTCTTAGGTGTTTTCAGCCCACTGCCCGTCGTTTTTTCTGAGAAAGCTAGGGGTGCTCGCTTCTTTTGAAATCATTTTGCGCAGCCTCGTCTGTTGCCACAAGAGATTGGCAGAACCTCTACCATGAAGCCCTTTTTAACTTCCTAACTAGGAACTTGATTTGCTTTAAGCACTCGTTCCAAGTACTCTCACTTTTGAAGAGCTTCGCCCTATTGTAGAGTTGCCTAACCTCTTTTCTTTTAAGACCTATTTCCCTATTCCACCAAATTAGCTGAGTTCTTTTAGGTGTTCGGTTAGCTGGACAAGCTTTCTCTAGCGCCATCGTTAGTACTCTACATATATTTCCTACCGCCCCTTCTAAGTTGTCAATATTTTCGCAGGTGATTGATTAGGTCTTTATTTGTGTATTTACCACTTTTGTGTACTTGACCAAATACATTTTTCTATGATTCCTTTGAAAACTACATACTCTATTCTGGAAGTTTACCTTGAAGCGTATCCACCTATGACCCGATATTGACGCTTCATCGACTACTCTCCAATCCCTGATTTCTAACCCTTTTGTATCGGAAGCGTCGGGGATATCTATCACCTCCTGCCTATGTTTCACAACAAAAGTGGGTGAATTCTCCATATTACAAATAATGCGGTTGGATAGTAAAAAAAAATCATACAAACGCTCACCTCTTGTATTGGTATCGCCGTTTCCCGATTGCGTGTGGTGGGCGTTCGCATCACAGCGTACCACCAGTATCTGATCTTTCTGCCTCACCAAGCCCCGAGTTTACCCGAGATCACCACCTGAGAGACATAGGGTAGATAGGCCGAGGTCAGACATAGTGGTTTGCCACACTTCCTCTCACAGATTGCCGTTATCAGATCGACTGATTGAATGCCGCCTAGGCCCCGTCTTAAGGCTTTAAGCTCCCGATTCTGCACATGGAGCATGCATGTATACCGTTGGCAGAGTGTACTTTGCCAACTCTGGCACTGTCGTGCATTTTAGTTTGATGCCATCCCAGGCATCACACACTTCCTCGATATAGCGCCTTATGAAGTCGACAGAAGGCTTATTTCCACAAGCTGCAACCTTGCGTCCATTTTCCCAACCAGCACCAAAGAATTGAAGTTCCGCGTTTCCTGTGGTGGATAGCTCCTTCCATAGGGCGTCTTCGAACTTCTCCTCGACGTTTTTCCACTGGTCGATTGTCAGACGACCGTATGGTTCCAGCTTGTTTATGACAGCACCGAAAAGCTCGTCCTTCAGGTCGCTTTGCTTACGACGAAATGCGGAGAAAATACCAGCCTTCACCTTTTTCACGTCGTTTGATCAGTTGAGTCATCGTGGCTAAGCCTCCGCACCAACGTCGTGGAAGATGACGCTCACTACAGCGTGCCTGCCGCCGATAGTGATCGGAAAGCATTTAAAGCCTGAGGATAGAAAGGCAGCGGAGATGGAAGCGTTTGCCGCAAAGGACGAAAAGTCGTTGGCAAGCATTTTGCTCTGCATTAAACCATCGCAGATAATCTACGTAAGGCACTGTGAAACGTCATCGATGACCTTGAATAAATTAAGAGGTATATATTAGCCAACCGCGCGAGCTAGAAATATTATGTTATTAAAAAGGCTCTTGGCATTCAAATTATCTGAGGGGGCAAGCGTGATAGAGCACGGGAACATATCTAGTGATTATATTGAAAAATTAAGTGAAATGGAAATTCAAGTGCCGGACGAGATGGCAGTTATAATTTTGTTGTCAAATCTCCCACAATCGAAAACCAAAAGCTAATCTCTTTTCTGTGAAAATCTTGAAAGCATCTTTTCCCTTTACGCAAGCATAGAGGCACTTTACAGGCGCTGCATTGTCAAATTGTGCAAAAAAAAACACACGGTAACGGGGTTATCAAATGAAAATTGTATAGCGGCAGACGATATGCGGCGAGTTTTGGAATTAGATAGGTGTCAACTGAAGTGTATTCTTCCGAGTTAGTTCCCCAAAAAATCGTTAGATGGCGTTGAAATTAATACAAAAAAATTGGTGTTACTAACCACCAAGAATGAAAGTGAAAGAATTAAGGGATGTATGGTGCATAGACAGTGCCGCGTCGGCGCATTTGTGTTGTGAACGAAGCATGTGGCGACAAGAAGCATATGGAAGAGGAGAAGTTAAGATTCAATGTGGTGGTGCTGTTGTGAAATTGAAAAACGTGTTATTCGTTCCTGAATTGCAGAGTAATTGTGTCTCAGTGAGCAGAGCAGTGGATAACGGTCTTTCTGTGTTATTTGAAAACAGCTGGGCATTTATAAAGAACCAATCTGGTATTGTGAGTGTAGAAACACCAAACAGAGGCCGATTGCTTACGTTTAAAAATGAAAGTATATGTTTGTATGCGAACTGACGAGTGATAATGTAATGCTGTGGTATAATCGGTATGGACATTAAAATTTTCAAACACTGAAGGAAATGGCAAAAAATAATTTAGTACATGGACTTAAAGTGCGGCGATGGCGATGGCGCGATAGTTAGCTCATCGGACTATCACGCAGAGAGTCTGGGTTCGATTCCAGGCTGGGTCACCAACAGTTTTTTAAATCGCCATCACCCTTTCGGCGGGCAATGGCAAACTCCCGAAAGTAAAATTGCCTACGAAAGAGCTTCTAAGGAGTGCCGTTCGGACTCGGCGATAAACCGTAGGCCCCGCTCAGATGTGACAAAAATGACAACGTGAGCAACACAAATGAGTGTCAAGAAGCTGGGCCATGGCCCATAACGGGCTGCCAGCGCCACAGTGTTTGTTTTTTTTGGACTTAAAGTGCAACAAATGCCGCTTATAAACGAGTGCATTACCTGTACTAAAAGTAAAATTTGTGTGAAATCGCTCGCCTATGCTTCCAAGCATCGTTCGAAAAACTGTTAGAAATAGTGCATCCCGATATTTGCAGACCAATTAACAAAAATTCTATAAGTGGATTTCGGTATTTGGCGACATTTATTGACGATAATTCGCGGTACATATTCCTTTTTTTCCTCAAGTCAATGGACGAAATATTTGACGCCTTTAAATCCTTTAAAAAGAAGGTGGAAAAGCAAACCACGAAGAGTTTAAGAATATACGTAGCGACAATGGTGGTGAATATACGTCGAACCAGTTCAATGATTTTTTCTATGAAAATGGCATAGTCCATCAGTTAACTGTCCCACAATCACCACAACAGAATGGTATGACGGAACGAGCTAATAGGACGTTGTTGGAGATGGCGAGGACTATGCTAATCCACACTGGTATGGACGAGTCGTTTCGGGCAGAGGCAGTTTCAAATGCAGTTTGCTTACGCAACAGAGCGGGGACGAAAATACTCATTGGCGAAACTCGTTTTGAGGTGTGGATCAACGGAAAGTCGGCAGTATCAACTTGAAAGTGCTTGCGGTTGCGATGGACAAGAGGCACAGACGAAAGTTCAAGCCAAAAGGTAATCACATGATAATGAAATATCGAAAGCATATCGTTTGTATAACCCGTAAAGGAAGAAAGTGATAGTAAGCGGAGACGTCATATTCATTGAAAATAAATTCGTCAGTTCAGAAGAAAAGACAAGCGACGCCGTTATGTTCGATCGAGAAGTAAAAGTTGGGGCAGAAAAGGCAAACGAGAATCGAAACGATGATTTGAATGACGAGGTCAACGACAATACGGCGGACGATGAGAACAAGGGTCTTGACGACAACAAAGACAATAAAGGAGAAGAACCAACTCATTTTAGCCGAGGGAGGCCTAAATTGATTCGTACCGGAAAGCCTGTCATATACTGCATGTACTGGAGGAAGATAAAATCAAAACCCCGTAAAGTCTTCGAAACAGTGGAAAGACTCGATGCAAAAGGAATGACGCTCTGGTTCGTAACAATACCTAGTCATTAGTTGATTTACCAACCGGACAAAAACCATTGGATGAAAGTGGGTGTACAGCATCGACCGGAATGCGGAAGCCAACGATTTGGTGCCAATTTTAACGAAACCTTTTCACCATTAGAATGCTTCTTGCTTTGGCATTTGAACATACACTTCACCTTCATCAAATGGACGTGTCATCGGCGGACCTTAACAGTGAGGTTCACGATACTATTTACATAAAGGAGCTTGAGTATTTTATTGATGACGATTCTCCAAATCGCGTCTTAAAATTAAATACCTAAAGCGCTTTATGGGTTGAAGCAAAGCGGATGCGAATGGAAGGAACGGCTTGATTCAGTGTCAGTGAGCCTTATGTTTACATATAAAAAGAAGGAGTTAATTTTCACTTAATTTCTGTTTATGTAGATGACTTCATCCTAGATATCTCCAGCTTAAGCGAACTCATCAAGATTAAGGCTAAAATTGCTAATGAGTTCAGCGTAGTAGACGGAGTACCAGTCTATAATTATGTACTTAGCGATTTCAACTCGAACATATATCCTCCATTCTGTTTGTAAACTATCTCAACGCAATACTGATCCTCACTCAGAACATGAAGCAGCTGCAAAGCGTATTCTGCGTTACCTGAAAGGCACAGTGGATTTGAAACTTCCCTCCTTTACGACAGGAAAGCCCATTGTGTATTATGTTGATGCTGATTGGAGTGGAGACTCTAGCGATAGGAAGTCATACACTGAATGTTAATTTGTTGCAGCAGGAAGCGTATTTTCATGGTAATCGAAGAAACAAACAATAGTAGCACTGAGCAGTACAAAAGCTGAGTACGAGTATATAGTTCGTTCAACAGCAGCGAAGGAGGCAGTACATATTACGAAATTGCTGAGCAAATTAGTTTTCCAGACCATTACACCAATAGTACTAAACAACGATAACCAGATCGCGCAAGAGTTGACCAAAAATCCTGTTTATCATTCTTGAAGTAAACATGTATATATTACGTATCACTATATCTGTGACTTATATAAAAATAATATAATTAGCTTAAACTACGTCAATACTAATGAAATGATCTCAGACACTCTAACGAAATTTTTGACAAGAGCGGAACACTGTAAATTCACTAAGGAAATGGGACTATATCAAGAATTGAACATTTATGCTGGAAAGTCACCTGCCCCACGCGAACGTTATTTCAAACGGAAACTACTTGATAAGGTAACTTAGTTGTAGTCGTTAAGAAGGGAGCTGTGTTTTTAGCGAGTAAGAATCCCACACTACTGTGAGCAACGCGTTCATAGGGTCTGTGAAGATTTTTACACCTACCCACTAAAAAAAAAAAAAAAAATAAGGAAAAGAAGACCGGGAAGGTTATTTGTTTTTTTATAATTAGCGCGCGCCTAATGGGTTATAAGTACCCTTAAAATGATTGCACACAGCGCGGGCTATGGAAGGTTAAGGAAAAAAGAAAGAGAGGTACCGATGTACGTTGGTTTTTTAATGTTTGGAGGTTATAATGACTAGAAAAAGCTCGGCCGGGCATTCCATGCACGAGTTGTTCGTCTTTGGAAAGAATCACGATATTTCATGGTGCGTACGAAAGTGGGCTTGAGGGTGTACTGATGAGCATTCATAGCGACACGGTTGTTCCGGTTGAAGTTTTAAAGGGGCGGAATGCTACTGGCAATTTCTGAGGAGCACTGGTGGTGAAAATAGCGATAGAACAGGTTGAGACAGGAGACATTATGTCGGTGGTCGAGGGTGTCAATCGACTGTGTATTGACATCATAAGATTTATCGCGCGGTTTTAAATCTTATCTAGCAATTTTGGGCGGATGCACCATCGCATCCAGAAGCGGAAAAATTGAATGCCGTCGACGAAAATTTAAAAGTGATGTTTTTACCACCAAACGTGACAGCAATCCTCCAACCAATGGATCAGGGAGTTATAGAAAAACTTAAGAGGGTATACAGGATGCAAGTCCTACGTCTTTAGCTGTTGGCAGAAGATGAGGAAATTGTGGTGACCTTTTCGAAGAAACTTAAGACAAAGGACTGCTGTTATATGTTAGCTGATGCCTTAATACACTATCACAGTAGAATCTGAGAAAGGATTGGAATAAATTACAACTGCAAAGGGGAGAACAAAATGAAGAACTTGACACACACAATAACGAAGAATTAAATGAAATCGTTGATATGTTTCAAGAAATCCCAGGATTTTGCGATTGTGACAAATAGGATGCAATATCGTGGCTAGGAGATGATAATAATCCTGGTTTTAACATTTTCAACGACAATGAGCTTTTGTCCTTCATGGAGGAAGATCAACGGGCATTGATCGATGGAGAAGATATTGGGAATGAAGAAGGGGAGGAAAACAGCAAAAGGCCGAATCATGAAGAAGCTTTCTCAGCGTTGGACACTGCAATGTCTTGGTACAAGAATCAAGAAAAAAACAAGAATACGTGATTTGGCTGCGAAGAAAACGCAACAAAAATCCATTCAAAAAAAAAATTGATGATTATCTACATGTACTGTAAATATGCATTACACAGATACGTTATGTGAAATATATAAAACATAAAATACAGACGTGAAATCCTTTTCATTTTTGTATACATGTTTCTTTGGTATCAGTTACATGACATTTGAGGATCGACTACACACCTGACTTTTATTTGATTCACTTATGTGTTCGATTATGCTAATTTTTGGATTAAATTTTACTATCTGAATCACCCTCGGTCTCAATTAGTTCAGATAATCGACGCTCAACTGTATTGTATACAATTTTTTTTGTAAATGTGACAGGAAACTTATTGCTTACGGACTCTAATTTGACTTGAAAATGTGTGCGTTTGTCTGGTGGCTTTGGTTTGTGTCACAAGAATACTTGACTTTTTACTTTGAATATACTTTTTGCCCAATTTCTCTCCCTATTGCGAGGGCAAATCTCTGCGTGTAGTCTTATCGCTGCCTAGCATTTAATTTAATTATGAATCAATTATCCCTGGCAAGTCAAATATACCTTAAAACGACCTGGCCGTTTTTTTTGTATATCTACAACATCTACTCCATATTTCGAATCGTTGTGAAATCAAATTTTCTCAGGTTTTTCACTAGGATGCATATTGCTTAACACTAGGACGTTTCTATAAGCCTTAGCCTGATTGATAGTAAAAGATGTGTTTTTTAAGTACTAATGCACTACACAACTCCCTTTTTTGTTGCTGGGAACACTGGTATTTCTCTACTTGTACCGACGATACTAATATATTTAGATTTCGAATATACTGAATTACTGAAGTGAAAAAGCTGTCACATCTAACATTTGTACCTTTATTAATATAAGGTTCCGCCAATTCATTAACGCAGTAACGCAGTGGCTAAATATTCAATTTTATTGTCATTTTTTCCGAGGTAAGGGAACACATTTACCACAAATGCATGATCTTGGTATACTTTATACATAAGATGGAACTGATATAAATAGACAAACATGCATACAGACTTCAAAATATGTCGAAACCTCTTAACAAGATTGATTCGGTCTTATGACTTTCATACTAGTGAATTAAAAAACAAACGCTCCTCGAAATTTATCTGGATTCAAGATAGAAATATTGGCCTTACCATTAAGACTGCACGCATTATAGGGCTTAAAGTCCTTATTTCTACTCCGTTGCTAAGTTAAATAGCCCAGACGCACAGGCAAAACAACAGATATGATCACTTTTGCAGAATATTCGCTTGGAAATCGATGATATTTCAACTAAGGAAGACGTTGACTGTCTTATAGACAACTTCTCAGAACATGTTCTCAATTCCGTCGATGCAAGTATTCCCAAGGTCTCAAAAAAAAGCTACTTTTTAAGTCTACCTGCGCACATAATTTATTTGATTAAACGCAGAAATATTTGCAGACGAAATTGGCAAAGGTATCAGCAAACACATTTTCCGGCACCAAATGAAATGCCTGAATAAACAAGTAGACATTAGCATTCGTGAGTGAGGGGATAAAAAAACTTAGTAAACTTAGTTTATCAGAAACTGTTCTTGACTATATCTTTAATAAAAAAACAACGATACTTTTCCATTTTTATTCCAATTTATGTTCTATATTTGTCCTTATTCTCAGGTGTGTCATACAGAAAAGTGGTTTATTACTGATTTGAGTGCGATTTTCTTATATTAGTGGGTAAATAAGTCTAAGAAGAGTGATATATATGCAGAAGGTAAGCCTTTAGAATCGAGAAATTGTTTTTATTGACAGCTTTATATAGGTGGTACTAAAATGTACCATGCGTCCTTTATTTTAGTGCTTATGTGTACCACTCGTCCTTTTTGACGTTGTTTTAGGAACAGTCTATTTTTTTAACTTCAGACTTGTGATGGATGATAACCAAATCAGAAAGGCTCTGCAGGAAGATGCGACCTTCTCATGCGAAGAAGACTTTTTCTCGGATAGTGGCGAGTTCTACCAGTCCCCAGACGGCAATGAATTTGAAACAGACTCTGAAAGTGATCCTAAGAATTCGGCTTTTGAAAATGAGGTCGATTATGAAGAAACGGCTGCAGAAGGGCTATCTGCTGCAGTCAACCTACAAGATTCTCCAAATATAGAAGAAAAACATGTTGAAGGCTTTATCACTGCTATCACTACTCCAAGTGAAGCATTTATTAAAAAAAAATTGTGTTTCCTCCACTGGTCAGTTCTAACTGGAGCGGACTTAACACCTTCTTTGGGAATTTTAACTGGTCGTTATGTTTCCTCGATAGCGACGTGGATACCGCTGCTGATATGATCACAGACACTATTCTCTTTGGTATGAGATCCCTTATCCCTCACCGGATAAAGAGTATCATACCGAAGAAAAAGGCGTGGTATAACTCGAGCTGTAGAGAGGCTGTCAGGTTGAGAGAAATGTATTTTCGGTCCTACAAGACCAACCCCACAGAGGAAAACCGGAAAAAATTCCAAAGAGCCAGGAATGACTGCAACGCCTTTCTCAAGCGTGTGAAATATATATATATACCACCAAAAACTGAGGCAAAAAATGCTACAATGTCCCAAAGGTAGTAAACCTTTTTGGTCGTTCGTCAAAAACATAAGAAATTCTGCCTCATCCTACATTCCAGCTGACAGCTCTTTGGACAAAGCCAATTTGCTTGCTGCACATTTTGCGGCCAGCTCAACGCTTCCAAATTGTGCTTTGTCTCCGCCTACACTTGAGTGCGTCGAATCATCCACTTTCGCAATCGTGTAGTAACAAGAGAATTTAAGGATCTTAACGATCACAAATCCGCTGGTCCAGATGGTATGTCTCCCCTTCTTCTGAAGAGGTGTTCTTCTACGCTGGCAAAACCACTGCGTAAGCTTTTCCATCATTATTACTCTTTAGGACTCTTTCCGAGCAGATTGAAAACAGCAGTTCAGCTCCTACAGACCCATTGCACTTACGTCCCTTCTTTCCATGGTCATGGAAACGCTGATAAATCGGCAGCACATGAAATATCTCTGTAAAAAATGTTCAAATGAAACGACGGGTTTCAATTCATTAAAATTCTTTATTAGACCGATCTCGACGACAATGTAGAAAGAACTGGATTCTGGAAAACAAATGATACGTTTTAAAAGGTAGATGCGATAGTAGTAGTAAACCGATGCGACTCATGTTATTAAGATGTGGGTGTGCTTCTGCTCTCTTCTCTGATGCGTTTCAACAATTTTCAACACCCTGCGCCGGCGACGAAGATGACAATTCCAATGGATACAAAAGTTGAACTGGTCGCCTTGTGCACTTATTGTCTGCATACCGAATCTCGCACGCTCTTACCTTACCATCTCTGCCGGTGAGTGTGTCCTCGATTACAGCTAACTTCCAGTGAATTCTGGGACAGGACGAGTCGAATACTAACACCACATCACCCTTTTGAAGTGCAACGGAGGGTTTGCAGTGGTTGTAGTGGAAAGATCGAAGAAGCTGCATATATTCATTTCGCCATCTTTTCCAAAGCTTCGTAATGAATTTCATTCGTTGTTTTCACATATTCTGCAGTTGAGTTGAGGTAGATACATCAAAGCGATCTGAGAATTGTCCACTTCCTAACAAGAAATGCGCAGGTGATAAAGGCGCTTCGTCTAAAGGATCACTAGAGACATACGTCAGTGGACGTGCGTTGACCATGCCCGACTTTTAGAGTATTCTTGATAGTGCGAATCAATCGTTCCTAAAATCCACCCCACCATGGAGCGCGTTCCATTATGAACTTCCATCTGATTTTACGCGTGAACAAAAGTTTTGAAACGGTTCAGAATCGAACACTTTACCGGCTTCATCAAACTCAAAAGCGGCTCGTCTAAACGTTTTTGCATTGTCCGAGAATATAACAGATGGTACGCCCCTGCGTGCCATGAAACGGCGCAGAGCCATCATGCAGCTTTCGATCGATAAGCTGATCACCAATTCAAGATGTACGGCGCGAACAGCGGCAAACGTTATGACCATCATATAAGCTTTTGACATGTTGCTCTTATTATTATCGAGGCAATAAAAGGGGCCTGCAAAATCCACTCCTACGTTCTCAAATGGCCTTGACAAACTGATCCTTTCCAATGGAAGCGGACCAAAGGGTTATGACCCTGCCTTACACCATTGTTTCCTGCATCTCACACATCTGGCAATTCTTTTCTTGACAAGCTGACGTCCCTTTAATATCCAAAAACGTTCTCTTAACTTTGCCAAGACAACATTAACCCCTCCATGAAGGGCGATTTGGTGAAAATCATCGATAATGAGTTCGGTTATGCGTGAGCTATACGGAAGGATGATCGGATGTTTGAAACTCGGTGACTCCTCCAGGGATTGTAAACGGCCCCTAGCCGGGTGAGACCATCCTCATCCAAAACGGGGCCATTTTTGCAAGTCTGGATGACGGCAAAACTAAACCACCTTTCTGCAAGACACAAATTTCGTTATTAAATGAAGAATACTGAACATACCTCAGCTAGTGTAATTCGGCTAGTCCAAGTTCAACTGCCGATAGATAATTGGAATCAAATTTATCTCCTTTGCATCTCTTTATGAAACGCAATACATATCCCGTAACTCGCATCATTCGTAACCATGTACTAAAGTACTCATATGGTAGAAGAGGAACCATTGCAATGCAAGACTTGCTTTCCTCTGCTGTGGAAGTAAGCTGGACTACGCTTTCGAGAGTAATTTCGGTGTCGTGTTGAAGCTCGTTATCCAGCCAAATGGGCCCGTTCACCCACAAAGATGATGCCTTTAAAACTTCACCGGATATCCCTCTTGTCAAGAGGTCAGCAGGATTCTGATTGCCCTTGCAATGATGCCAATCTTTTATTTTTGTAAGACGACGTATTTCTGTGACCCGACTTTGAACGTATGGTTTCCATCGTGTGTTTTCTCCTTGTATCCATCCCAGAGCAATTTTCGAGTCAATCCAAAGTGAGGTTTTACAGATATTTATCTTCAAAGTCTGGTGAAGATACGAACACAGACGAGCAGCAATAAGAGCTGGCGTAAGCTCTAACTTGGGCAATGTCAATTCGTTCAATCCATTGTCTTTCAATGGTGCGACTCTGCTTTTACGAGTAGCACGTAGGAAAAAACTCTCACCTTTGCCTGAAGATTTTGCGCTCGAAAAATGTAGAAATGCCACCGCACCATAAGCTCTTAAGCTGAGGTCTGAGAATATGTGGATACGCCCTGTACTTAAGTCTTTTTCTGAAGCTATCCATGGAAATCTGGGAATAGCCATATCGTTCAACTGTAGCAAGCCCTTTATACACTCATTCCATTCGGCAAAAAGATCTGGGGGCAAAATATCCTCCCACCCAAGCTTATGTTTCCAAGTAGTCTGGAACAGGATCTTTTGCCTCACGATCGTTGGTCCTAGCATATCCGGCGGGTCAAAAACTCGAGCTATCGTTTGCAGCACAGTCCTCTTTGTACCTCTAGCTCTATAAGAAGCGACGAATTCTTCAACGGCTTTCTATGAAACAGCCAGTTCATCGGAATGAACATACCAGACGATACCAAGAACCGTTTGAATCGGTGGACCCACCTCTGCGCCCACGATATTGCGTATGTGAGAGTTGTTGGAATTCCATTTCCGTAGCTTCAATGAGGCATCTTCCATCAAAACGGCTGCTTCCTTACACAGCTTTTTACCTTCTTCTTCAGTGTTCACGCTCATTACAAAGTCATCCACAAACCTAACAGCTAACATATTTCTCGATGTAAATGGAAACAGTGTGTGTTCTTTATTAAGATGTAAAAGCAGAACTGCAGAAAGCAGGAAAGGACTGCAATTGACCCCAAAGGTAACTCTAGTCATTCTGTAGTCTTCAAGAACGTCAGACTGTGGAGAAGCGAACCATATGAAACGGTGACTATTGCGGTCTTTTTCATTTAATAATATCTGAAGAAATGCCTTTTCTATATCCGCAACGACACCATAGCGCCCAAGACGAAAATTTAGAAGTACTGTGAGGAGTTCTGACAGTAAGTTAGGGCCAGCATCGAGGTTATCATTTAATGAGCTACAGTCCACTCCAGAGAAAGAGGCATCAAATACAATTCGGAGCTTTGTTGTAGAGCTATCTTCTTTGTAAACCGGACGATGAGGTAGGTAGAATATTCGATCCATACGCTTTTCGATATGATTTCGTCCCGGAATGACTTTCTCCGCGATGCCATCGATAATCATTTGACGAATAGCAGCGTCATACTCTGCGAGCTTTCGAGGAATTCTTAACAGCCGCTTTGCCAAACAGTACAACCTTTTGACTGCACCCTCTCTATTGCTTGCTAGTGTACAAGCTGCTTCTTTCCAGGGTAATGATGCTATATAGCGAGAACCAAGCTTGGTGATACATTGGTCGATAAGACGCTGGGAAGTAAAGCCGTCTTCAACCTTCTCGCTCCGTATGCCTATCGATTCAAGGTCCCAGAATTGTTTTACGTCATTGTTGCTTACCGATAGGCAGTTCAGACTGATAGTTGAAAGAGAAAAGCATGCATTAGTATTTGATGTCACACAATTACCTGCTGATAACTGGGGTCCTTGCAATGTCCATCCGAAAATGGTTTTCACTGCTCTTAATCGCTCTGTCAATCGTCGCTGTTTTCCGGTTACAGTGCTCCAGTAATAATCTGAACCGATTAGTATGCTAAGACCATCTGCTGCCTCGACGTCCTCGTTGTGCACTACATCTGCTAGTTGCAGTCCATGAAGGGACGTACTTATATAATCCGGAGAGCCCAGAACGTCAACACATATCTCTGGAACTACAATGACTTCCAAACACACACTGCTGGAATCATACTGGCTATTAAGCACTACTTTCACTTTCCTCATGGTATGAACAGGTGAGGTTTTCTTGCTACCGAAGGGAATCACTGAGAGTTTAACGCTACCAATCGTCGGTAGCTCTAACTTTTCTGCTACCTTTGCTCGAATAAATGAATGTTGGCTCCCTCCATCAATAACAACACGCACAAGCAAGTTCTGGATCCTCCCTGGGGTTATAGCCACACAACGAGCTGTCTTTAAAAAGACATTTGAAAATGAATGGGATTGTTTACCACAAGCACACAGATTAAGCACTTCATGTGAATCACAAAGCAAACCGGAATTTTGTGTACTTGTTGCTCCTGATAACATGGATATAGTTGGTGTTTGTTTAAGGGACGGATCGCACATTGATGTTAAATGGTTTCCCTTGCATTTAAATGCTGCCGCACTTTTTTGACGAGTGGCCACGCTCTGCACATCGAAAACAACGTCCAGTTTTCCGCAAAATTTCTCTTTTTTCGTTTATAGTTTGTGTACTGTCGCACTCTGTTGTCTCATGGTCTTTGGAACCATAGAAAACACAAACTTCTCCCTCTTTTAAATGTAACAGACTCGCTGCTGTGGAACATGAATTGATTTTGACGCTTTGAGAAAAGGAAACAACTCTACTCTTTTCCAAGGATTCGGCTTCTCATTTCAGGAAGTCAATTATGCAGTGAACTTGTTTGTCATCCATTTGAGATACTGCGGCACTACTCGTGGATTGATTTTCTTGTCGATCCTCGCCTTTTCCGTCTCGCTCTCCGCGATAGTAGTCTATCCTCAGTTCCGTTGGCAAGCACTTGAGTAGGATAGACTTCAACATCACGTAATAGTGGCTGGTGGGAACTTCCAAAGCTGAAAGAGAGCGACTGTATGTCATTACGGAGTTGTAGAGATTTCGCAATCCATGAACGTCTGTCCGGGATTGTATTGGACGAAGGGAAACTATTTGTTGTGTTCTGTGTCTCCGTATTGTTCCTGAAGAAGTGAGACAGCTGCATCATAACAACTCTCTGAAGCAGTGAAACCAGATATGATCTTTCTTGCATTTGCCACCAACACAGATTCCAGATAGCTGAATTTTTCCGATTGTAGTAGATTGGAATTTTCATGTACAGCATTTTTAGACTGCTCCCAGAATGGAAGCCAGTCTTGAAAATTCCTATCAAATTTTTTCAGAGGAAACCGGGGGAGTTTAGCGGATCCGTTATTAATATCTGTCGATGTGTTGGTGGAAGAATCGCCTGACTTTGAACAAACGGCATTACGCTTTTTATTTAACTGTAATAGACGCGAATTTAAACGCGAAAGCATTTCAGTCGCTGTGTCCTGATAGTCGATGACTTTATCCAGATCGCTTTCGATGTCGTCCTTCACCAGCCCCTTACTTCTTACCTCATTATTAGTAGTTGCGAGACTATCGTGGGCTGCCTGAATTCGCTGAAGGAGTGACTTGAGTTCTTCTTCGATTTTATCTAGTTCGTCTTCGGTTTTGCCACTAATTTAATTTAATTAAATTAAATTTTTATTCTTAATCAAAATGAATTTCTTTAGGGACCCACATTTCCCGGGTTTCGGCACCAAATGTTAAAAATGTTCAAATGAAACGACGAGTTTCAATTCATTAAAATTCTTTATTAGACCGATCTCGACGACAGTGTAGAAAGAACTGGATTCTGGAAAACAAATGATACGTTTTAAAAGGTAGATGTGATAGTAGTAGTAAACCGATGCGACTCATGTTATTAAGATGTGGGTGTGCTTCTGCTCTCTTCTCTGATGCGTTCCAACAATCTCGAAACACGAAAACTTCTAAATGACCGGCAGTACAGTTTTCGTAGCAACAGGTTCACTGGTGATTTGATGCCATGTCTCACCGAAAAGTGGAACCAACGTTTACATTAATCTGGCGAAAGCAAGACAGTTGCACTTGATATTTCTAAGGCATTTGACAGAGTTTGGCATCAGGTTTTTTTTGTCGAAAATGCGTGTTTTCGGGATCGACGACTCTCTTCTTCAATGGATTAGAAAAAAACCTTTCGGAACGTTGAATTCAAGTTGTCGTGGATGGTTTCAAGTCTGATGTTCACAAAATAAATGCCGGTGTGCTCAAGGGCTCCGTTCTGTCTCCGACACTCTTTTCATCAATGATCTCTTGTCTGCAACTTCTAATCCAATTTACTCCTTTGCTGACGACAGTACTCTCTGCTTTTTATATTCGTTCCCGGACTCACGTCCATGCTGTAGAACGGGAACGGCAGCGTATGTTAAGCTTATGAAATTCCGATATAAACAGCATAATCAATTGGGGAATTACCAACAGAGTGGAATTTAATGCTTCCAAAACACAATGTTGTCTACTGTCGCTTAAGCGAAATTCAAATGCCCAGCCATTATCCATGAATGGCACTTGTATCGTTGAAACCGAAAAACTTTCCATTCTCGGAATGAGTGTCAATGAAAACTTACGTTGGAATGACCACATATTCGAAGTCGCCAAAAATGCTGCGAAATGTCTAGGTTTCGTTAAGCGATGTAAGAAATATTTCACCCCCTCTGATTTGACTTCAATATATAAGGCTTTCACCCGCCAAAAATTGGAGTACAGTGCTCACATCTGGTAAGGTGCTCCCGTGCGATAAAACTAATACGTGTTGCTTATATTACACAGTCGATTGACACCCTAGACCACCGACGTAATAACTCCTGTCTCACGATGTGCACATAGCATAAGGAAACCAGGCAATCAAAAACGGAATTACTCGGGATAGATTTCTTAGGATTACATACTTCAAAACTGTATTTCACTATTCCCTAGAAAACTCCCAACATTCGTAGTTCAAAAACGTGCTATCTCAATGGTTTAGTGGAACGTTTAAAAAAAAAACTTTTAAAAAATGCAGACAAGACAGGGTATATCACAGTATCGATGAGTCAATGGCGAAATTCAAGGGGCGCAGTTTATTGAAGCAGTATATGCCTCTAGGGCCTGTCAAAATAAAAGCAGTCGAATAAAAATGTGGCTACGTTGTGGCGCTAAGAGTTCCTCTGGTCTCTTATGTGTAAAATGGCAGGATACGAGAGGTCTTAGCTTTGAGCAACTTCCACAATTGTGAAATGAAATGAATGAGTGAGTTGGACGATCGGAAGTCTGATAAATGATGAAAACAAAATTGCTATCGATTGATTATGATGGCAGCCGTCAATTCGTGGGTTATTCACTGTGATATTAACCGAAAATAGTTTAGTTAATTATCAGAGGATTTGATCGCGCAAAGTTTGAAAACCACTGCTATTCGTAGATCATTGAGGTGCTCGACCTAAAAAAGATCCAGGAATAAAACATTTGCCTATTGAAGGTTCTAGCAGGCGTCGCTGCTATATGGTAGATGCAGTCAAATGAGAAAACAGTCACGCACCAAAATAATGTGGAAGGAATGCGAAGTGTTTTTGTGTAAAAATGGTTTACGCCTTTCCATTCTTAAAAAAATATTTAAAAATAGAAAAACATTTAGATTTTCGAAAGAGTGTGTTTTTTTATTACTTTTAGAGCGTACGAATGGTACATATAAGTACCACCCAACATCTCGACTGTTACATTTTTGTACCAGGCCACCCCGCCCTATTCACGCAAGGGGCTTATATCTTTGCAATTATGACTTACAGGAGTTTATACCGACACATTTAATCGATAAAATGTTTTCTAGCTTATTTATCCGAATTGCGGGGCGAAAGGCTTAAAGAACGCATATTTAAGTTCATAGAAACGCAAAAAAATTACCCAATTGAACAATTTGGCTTTAGACGCCATCACAGTATATCCCATCAGGCCTTGAGAATATGCAAATTTGTTAAAAGGAACCGTTCACAGGGAAGGCCTACAGGCATGGTCTTGCTGGATATCGAAAATTATTTTAATGCTTTTTGGCATGAGGGCTTCATATACAAAGTGATAAGTTTAAACTTTCCTTCAAACATCTGTAAAGTAGTTCAAAGCTTTTCGTCCTATCGTCGTTTCCAAGTCCATGTCAATAGTGCGACCTTGGCTCAGTCCTTCGCGCTATCCTGTATAATATCTATACATCTGATATTCCAAAGATACCTAACTGTGAAATAGCTATTTTTGCAGGCTACATTGCTATATTTTCATCCCATGAATTCGCTCTCAAGATTGAGAGGAGCCTTATTCTTTCAGAGGCTTCAGGTTGCTTTCAATGCGATTGCTCGGCTTGTTTTTAACCTTCGCATCTTCGATCATTTCTCAACGGAAATGCTTCAACTTTGTGGGTATAGCTTAGACAAATGGTTTTTAAATATCGGTGCTGCGTTTAACTATTTAAATTAATTTGCTTAAAGCAACTCTGACTGTCTGTTCAACAAAATTACACTCTATGCTCTCGCGTAACATGCGAAGTCAATTTTTTATATTTGTTGTCAAACTGTAAAAAAAATCTCAACTTTCCGCGAACACTTTGCAAATCATAACTGAACTTATTTATCTTTTTTTTATTATTATTGTTAATATAAAATTGAATGTTTTGATTGTATCCCTATTCTTAAATGGCGGTTCTTCTTTGGTAGCCTAAGTATCGGAGGAAAAATACTCGTATGTCAAATTAACGACAGATGACTTTACCTAATTTTTTCTTGAATGGTAATATTTTCGTTAAGGCTAGGGCTGTACGATATTACTAGTAATCACAAATTTGCTGACGACCGGCTCTGGTACCTCGTAGTAATCCGAGTCGGTGACCTTTTTCGGATTTCTACTATCTCGTTATTTGGTAATACATTAGTTCATATTCTTTTTTTATTGTATGCTCTCAGTATTTATTGATAGTTGTTTGAAAGGTAAAATAAATCGGTTTTTCCTGCGTGCTGTAATATTTTCGATTTTTCTTTCTTCATCTGGTAATAGTAAGTCAAATTGTTTGGATGATTTGAACTGTGGTTGTCTGAGCTAGAAGTCAAAAATCACAAAGCGCTGATTCCTAAAATGTCGCAGATTCCAGACTACTTGTTATACAATACTTATTTATGCAACTTAATGTACTACTCAAATAAGTGATATACATAATGTACGAAGACTACATTCATGAATAAGAGTGTGTATACCAACATTGAGTGTATACAACATCTCCCCTTCCATAAATAAAATACTCGTAATTATGTATATGTTATGGCGATTATTTTTAATTAAGGAGTCAAATTCATGTTAATTTTTTATAAGATATGTAAAATTTATTGATATTTTTTTATTATTTTATTTTTAATATCTCGTGTACAGTACACTCGCGGCAACGTGACTATATGATAACGTGAACTATCCACTAACGTGAACACACAAATTTTTACATTAGCTATCCAGTAACTTGAATACGAACCTTTCGATAACGTGAACAGTTGCTCTTGTTGACTGCAAATGTAAATCTTATCACAAAAAACATATCCTTACAAGAAAAAGGGGTAACTGTAACTGTTTAGCCAACGATTTACATTGTGTATAGTGTGTAAGTGCATTATGTTCTCCGTAAGAATATTCATTTTTCAAGTGATTTTTCGAGCACGCGGTTGGTTTTGCAGTTGAAATTTTTAAAATGATATATAAATGAATGAAAAAAAATTTTGTAAATAATTTTTAATTCAAATATATTCAGTACATATAAGCTCTCACAACTAATCGTTATTTTACTTTAAAAAACTCCTATTCGATAACGTGAACGGTCTATGTTTTAATTAGTTCACGTTACCGCGGGTGTACTGTATATGCAAATTAAGCTGGGGGTATTACTCCCTCTCTGTAATGCGTAACGTCGCCCAGGTCTGATCGGTTGAATGTGGTAGGTGCAGATTTGAAGTATTATGTTTAATAGAAAATATCGGGAATTATTTGAACAGGTTTTGCATGTCATGAAGAAATTGATTTTAGTTTATTTAACACCAATATTTCAATTTCAACTAATTAAGAAAAATAATCTACAACGAATGTACACTGTTTTTTGAAACTTAATAATATCAGTTCCTGTTTTATTTTATGTGGGAGCAAAGGCTCTTTCCGATTTGAATTTCTGTGGCACATCCAACACTCACAATTTGTAATTAAACTATAAATGCCATTATATATTTTTAGCCGATGTATTGTACAACATATCTTTCCAAGATTTAACACCTTTGAACACCCATGTGATTTTCATATTTCAGCCTTAAAACATCTGGTCGAAGTAAAAAAAAGGTATGATTATACGCCTGTTTTTGAAAATGGCGTTGTCAACTGCATGCAGATCTATAACATTGAAATAAGGCAGTGCAATTATGTCAAACACTCTCCCTGACTCATCGTTTATAGATAACTCTCTTATAAGTTTAAATAAAGTTATAGTATATCCTTATCGAATTCAACTAATTTATTATCCGGTTAGACTGCTAGCAATGTGACCACGAATCTCTGTAGCATAGCTGGTACTTCATGAAGATGTTTCTTATGCTGTTGCTGTAGTGTCTTATTGTTAGGTTTTACATCCACAAGCTTTTCATTAATGCACTGGTGAAACTTAATACACCCAAAGAGCTATTTCTCACCATTTTCGCATGAAAAAATTAAGAAGCATCTTTACACAAAATGGTAATCCCGCAAATCGACATTTTGAAAACCGTGTGATAAAGATGCATAATTTTAAAAATTTTTAATTTAGAGGTATAATCCAGAAACCAGAATTTGCTTCAGGAATACTGATATATTTGAACTATAAGGCTTTGATTTTACATAATATAAAGTAGGAAACCATAACCGGTATCATGAAATTGGGTAAAATACTCGTATCTTGAACTTTTGAACGACTTGCAAATTTTCCCGAAATGTTTCTTACGAAGACAGTTGTTATAAGTGACAGCTAAAACGGGACATTTATAGGGGTGAATTTTTCCACTGTTGCCACATTTTAATTAATTAAATATTTTCTTTATTTCGTTCATAAAGTTACAATTCGGTATCGCACAATTTACATAAAAAGGACAGAGATATGGCTACAAAAATCTGTCTTCCTACTGAAAAATTATGTTTAAATTTTAAATGGAATATTAATATAACAAACTATTTTTGAGGAAACAACGAATAAGAAATACCTCAATTTAACAACAACAAAAAAATATATATACCTATATATATGTGAAACTCTCATGTGAGTGTTAAATGTTTTATTTAGACGAAAGAAAAAAAACTAATACAGGTTAAAGAGATAAAGAGGATAAGTGCGCGTCGTGTTGTGGTCTTCGCTGGTACTTTAGTACTGAACTATGAGAAAGGAAACTGCGACTTGTAGTTTGACGTTTCGATTCCTAGGGTCATTCCACAACCGGCCCTCCTGTGATCGGGTGACCACAGCTGATACTCCGCTGGGCGGACTCCTTCTCGGACGAAATGTTGTCGACGTGTTCGGCGACTGAAGTTACCTTATATGGAGTAAGATACTTCCACGCTAGCTTCAGATTTGGTTCGAATTGTGTACGCTTGATCGCCATCAAATCCTCCAAGTTGATTGTTGTAGCTTGCTTTCTACTACGATTGAATGAATAGCAATTCTCCTGCTGTGCTTTCTGAATTGCCTTACGTGCCTGCTCTCTTGTTTCGTCTCGCTCTGCAATGAATAATTTCTTAAAATTCACCAATTCAGAATCAGTATTTCTCCGCATCTGTGTGCCGGACATAACCTCGAATGGAGTGTGTCTTACACTTCGTTGCCAAGCAGAATTGATGCATTGTTGAACCTTGCCTAGGCACATGTACCACCTGCTCGGATTATCCACTGAGAGTTTGGACAGGACTGGAATTATTATCCGGTTGATATGCTCCACTTGGCCGTTGCCTCTCGGGAAGCCAGTTGTTATCACTAGGTGTTGGAATTTGTTGTTTCGGCAGTATTCTTCAAAAATGTTGCTCGTGAAAGCGGCCCCACGATCTGATATTATCCTTTGAGGGTTGGCAAATGTTGCGCTTTCAATCTCCAATTTTGATATGGCTTCTGCTGCTGACGTTGTTTTTGTTGGATACAGCCAGGTAAATTTCGAAAATGCATTCACTATGCCAGAGATGTAGGAGTACTGCTTGGTCGTTTTTGAGAGTGGTCCCATATGGTCTATGTTATATGTCCTGAGCGGCGCACTTTTTTTGTCAATGGGGCATAAGAAGCCTTCCTGCTTGCCTGCTTTTCTCGGCCAACATGTACGGAACAAAATTTGTTGTCGCACCTCTTCCAGTTTCTTCTTTAACTGCGGGATGTAGTAATATCTCTTGACTAGCTCCATCATCTTTTTAAACGCAAAATGCCCCTCCTGTTATTCGTCTTCTTGAGCTTTTGCTATCCTGCATAGAAACTCACTGGTCACCACAGCGTCCGTGTGTAGCTCAGTTTCCGCTTCTGGACAATATAATTTGAGTACTGGTTCGTGGGTAAGATTCCTTTTTAGTTCCTCGAACGCAGCTTTCTACTTCAACCCAAAGTGAAACCTTACATCCTTCTTCAGCAGATCAGTCAGCGGTCAGGCGATGAGAGAGTAGGCTGGTATGAACTGGCTATTGTACCCCGTGAGGCCTAAGAACCTCTGGATCTGCAACCCATATACAGGTTGTCGAAATTTTCCCACTGCATCAATCTTATTCTTGTATGGTCTCACCTCACCGTCTTGTATGCGAAAACCCAAATACTCGATTGATGTACACAAAAATTGACATTTTTTCCATCGAGCCCATAAGCCTTCGCAACCTCCAGAACTGTTTTCAAGTTGATGATGGCATCCTCGTAGTCCTTGCTCATAATAACGATATCATCCATGTACAGCAACACGATCTTCTTCTCCATGAGCTTCTGGAAAACTTGGTAGAGGTGTCTTTGGAACACCGCAGGCGAGGTAAAGAGTCCAAATGTAACTTTGTTGAACTCGTATTGGCCCAGCGGCTTGACGAACGACCTAAACTTGCAGCTACTCTCGCTGACACCGACGTGGAAAAATCTATTCTCTAGGTCCATAGTTGAGAAAACATTCGCCGAACTGATTTGGTGGATTTGGTCGTCCACCAACGGTAACAACACAACCTTTATTTGAACGATTGTCGTCTTCGTTGGCTCCGGACGATACTCGTCTATCAGCCTTTGAACAACTGCTTTTTAGTTGATAGTTGTCTATGAACATCTGCCACGGAGATAACTTGGTAAAATTTCTCAAGCAATCGAACCTTAACTTGCTTCCACGTTGTTGATGATGGCCCGGCTGTCAATGCCAATTTTACTACCCCTGTCAGCAACCTCTTGGCAAACAAAATTTTCCGCAAAATTTTTGTTTTTCAAACTTCAAATTGTGTATATTTTTTTTTTATAAGAAGGTCAATTTCAAGAGCAAGTGTTTATATCGTTTTAATTGGTTCGCGTAAATTTTATAGCTTTTTTTGTTTTTTCTCAATAAGTAAACAGTCAATTGATATAAAAGGTAAATGAAAGTAAAATTTATAGATAAAATATGTGTTTTTTGTATTTATTAGACGAAAAGTATAGATGTTCAAGTTGGAGACCATGTTTGTTCTAAAGCCTTGCATATGCACTGCTAAGATGTGTTTCAACTTCTTGCGCCAGGTGCGACACTCATACTAAATTTTTCGTTTTTTAGGATGTCCTTCGAAATCACGAAAAAGCAAGTTTTTGATATTTGGATTTTAAAGTCAAAATTCAACGCTTAGATGCTGTTTTTGCTTTTATTATGGTTACTTTAGACATATACTACGAGTATTTTCTAAGGCTGCAACAAAGCCAATCAAATTAACCTTAAAAACTTTATGTTTAAGATTTGACGAGAGATAGGCCAAAAGTGGTTGGCATAGAGAGCGCCTCGAAAATTCAAATTCTCTGTGGCTAAATGAAAATCTAACATTACCACAACATATCTTAGATGAAATACCTTCTTCATCTAGAGTAGGAAGACCGGGATGAGTACTGTGAGAAAAGCAAGAAGAGAGTTAAAACCATTTTAGATTCTTTTAGCGCTGAACAAAGTGCAATGGCTCATGAAAAGAGGCTTAGACAAGACGGAAAAAGAAATACTGCTATTGCAGTAAAAAAATTATCCGAAAGCTCTCCGAACCGACGTTTGATTGTTTTGTTTTTTTTTTTTAAATATTTTTGTAGGTTCGATTTTGTTATTAAGGTTCTATTGTGAGGAACACGCTAAAAACACTTGCTCCTGGATTTTTACCAATAACTGCAGATGATGCACTAGCATTAATCACGGACATTCAGCTTTTAACTCAACAGTATGAAATACTGCGCCTAAAAAATAACAACAAAGTTCCCAATTTATTACCTTCAAAATTACAATAAAGAAGCTAAGAAGAAATGCTACCCAAATGATAAAACTGTGAGCGAAACTTCTACAGAACGTGGATTGCAAACTTTAGTAAATCACAGCGTTGAGCGTTTATGTTTAGCTCAAATCGACGTTTTAAGTTCCGTTGTTGAACTATCGTTGGTAAAAAAATGGAGCTGTGATGGTGCTCAACAGAAATTATACGAACACACATTTTCTGCTGGTTTGCTGGCATAATTCCGATGAAAATCTTTTTTGTATCTCAATGGTTCCCATCCAGATGTATTTCTTTAAGGATGAAATTAAGCAAGTACTTTGGCAAAACCCTGCCAAATCAACTTAACTTAATCAACTTAACCCGATATTTTCGACCAATAAAATTAAATTTTGCTAAGGAAATCACAGAACTGATCAAGTCAGAGGTAGAATCAATTCAAGATCAAATTAAAACCCTACTTCCTATAGAAATTATCATTGACAGTTTGCATATCATAATTTGCATATTTTAAAACAAAAATGTTAACTATGATTGACGGAAAAATTTGTACTGCTTTATCATCCACAATATCTTCATCATAAACGTGTTACATTGCGGTGTCAGGCCCTCCAAAATGAGCAGTTTAACTAATCTTTCAACTAAGCATGTGAACCAAGAAGCAATGTTCTTTGGATTAATCCCCCTTCACTCATGGATATGATTTCACGTAGCGTATAGATTAGATGTCGAGGTGTGGCAGGTAAGAGACCAAGGCACTAAAGAAAAAGTCAAAGCCAGAAAAAAACTAATTCAAGAAGAATGAAGAAAAGAACCAGGGTTATTGGTAGATATGCCAACTCAACAGTCTGGCAATACTAATGACGGAAACACGGCTAGAAGATTTTTTAGAGATGAGGAAAAGACTGCCCAAATTACAGGGTTAGATAAAGGAATTATCAAAAAGTTTCATATCATCTTAGAAGCTCTTGGGTCTTGGGAAGGTTTAGGGAACTGTTTACGAGAAAAATATCACGTATGGATACAAATACTGACCTCTTAAATGGATTGCCTATAACCTCAAATCCATTCTGAGCAAGTCTAAGATGCTTTCCAAGAAGGAAGAAAAGTGTTATGGAACAAGAAGTCATGAAGTCTTTAAGATGTACCAAATAATTAAAAAAATTAAAATAAGCTGTTTGAAATTTGCAGTCATATGTTAAAAAAATTTGTTATATTCTATTCTGTGAACAATTTCAATTAAAAAAAAACAAAAAACCTGAACAAAAACATTTATTTGTGAGCGCTATTAATTTAATTCCGCTAAATCAGCGATTCGTCACACTGTGCGTCGTGCTATTCTGCATAATATTTTATTTGTAAGTTTTTGACTGGTAGATCCCGGTTGTAAAACTCTTATGTGTGTGTTAAACGTTTTATTTAAAAGAAAGAAAAAAACTAATACAGATTAAAGAGATGAAAAAAAAGAAATATAAAGAACCACGGAGGATAAGTGTGCGTCGTATTGTCCTCTTCGCTGGTACTTTTGTACTAAACTATGAGAAAGGAAACTGCGACTTGTAGTTGACGTTTCGATTCTTAGGATCATTCCTTATATATATATAATATAATACAAATCTAATATATATAATATAATATTTATATAATTTATATAATATAATATTTATATAATTTATATAATATAATATACCTATATACAGTATATATTATAAAATTAATTTAAGTTTTATAAAATAACAAACACTAAATGACTAGTATTATTATACATATGTACACACATATATGAAACTAATAGTACTATCACTTGAGGAAATCGATTTTTTTTTCATTCATTTTAGATGCATTTTTATTAATTTAAATTCAGAAATTCTTACAAGCTATACAAAAAAAACGCTTAAAAATTAGCTTAATTAACTTAAAATTATCTTAATCTAACTTACTGGCCCCATGCGGACACTCTAAGTTAAACATAATTCTTAAACTAGTGTCTTTCGACGTTCCTTACAGTAGTGTATGAATATTTATTTTTATTCGCTTAAATTAGAACATTTTGTTATCAAAAACTTAGTAGATGGACAGTTTTTTTTATCATTATAAAACTTATAAACTAAAACTTACAGACTATTTAAAAAATAAATCTTAAGCCTACTTAACCTACCCAAATTAACCTATTGTATAAGTATTATTTCTTATTTATGTTTTTTTTTTTTTTTTTTGGTTTTTATAATTTTTGTTCTTAAAGATACCTTAACCCTACCTACACTTATGTAAGCCGGCCATGTCTAAAAATAGGCCGCCCCACTCTGCTCCCTAACGAAGCTACCTAGTACTAGAGGAATTCGACGATGGAGCTTCTCCTTCTTCTGCAAGCCATCAAAATTGTTGGTGCTGCCGAGCAACATCCCTTCCGCCCTACTAAACCGGAGATGCTCTGCACTGCCGTGTGCGACGTCTCTGTCGTAGTTGGGTCGCCTGTCCGCAGCTGTTCGAGCGACGTGGAAGATTAACGGCACCGTTAATCTATCCTTTTTTTGTCGAGGTAGAGGAACGCTTCTGGAGGAATAAAGCCGTTAAAGCGAACTCTCTCGTGATACATATAATTGGGGTAGTAAGCCCCGGAGATCAGGTTGTTCGACGGGGTCATTGCTCTTGCAATGTGCCTTCGAATCAACTTAATAACAAAATTGTCCACTCGTATTAGGTTCGCTCTATTGTACAAGACCTCATTAGGGTAGAATTTTATGTACTCAGACTCTGGTGTTCTGTGTAGACGAAAACAAGCCCTAAGGCAAGCCCTCTCAAACACCCGAATCTTTTCCAAAAGACTTGCTCTCACGTTGAACCACACGGGACAACCAAATGTAAGCATAGGCCGAAAAAGGGCCATGTAGCTGATCACCTTTGCCCTTGCCTGTTATAAAACAGTCTCTTTGTAAGGGCAAAAGTACCTTTGGCTCTGGCCAGAGCAACATCTTTATGTTGTTAAAATACAGATATTGAACTAACCAGATTCCAAGGTATCTGACTACATTTCGAAAAACAAGTGGCTGCCCGTGTTGTCCCACGATCTGAAACTTTCGCAAATTCTTTCTGGTATCCGCAGAGGCCCCAGACAAAGGCGTCCTAAGCAGAATGGTTTCCGACTTCTGAAAGTTAATCTTCAACTTCCAGTCGTCGCAATATTGTTTAATTTTATCGAAGTCACGTTGCAAGAGAATGTTTATAACCTCAATCTTTGGACCTGATCTGTACGCGATTAAGTCGTCTGCGTACACTATGGCATGGTGAAGTGAACCTATCAGATCACTTGTGTAAATGTTGAATAGGATCGGCGAATTGACCGCACCTTGTTGCAGACCATTTTTAATGTTGAATATACCAGTAGAAGTCACATCGCCATTCTTCACGATGAACTGTCTATTGGTGAGCATATTAAAAAGAATATACAGTAGTGGTTTACTAATGCTCAGTCTGTCCAACTTGTAGAAGAGTCCCTCTAACCATACGGTATCGAAAGCCTTCTTCAAATCAATCAGGCAGGCACCCGTGCACTGGTTCTTGGCTTTGTTCCATTGGATATCAGAAACCAGTTTAGACGCGGCATGAATAACATCATGCCCCGCCTTGAAACCGAATTGATTATCCGGAACTATATTTCTGTCCTCAACCCACTAAGTCAGGACTCTATCGATGACTTTTTCGAAAACCTTACTGATGTTTGGAAGGAGACTGATCGACCGGAGATTCGCCGGATAGGAGGTGTCTTTATCCCTTTTGGGAATAGGATGTACCACCTTAGCTTAGTTTCGCTAACCAAAAGCACATCAGGGGCTTGGTCTTTAAGCAACTTAAACAGTGTGACTCTTCGCTCAATCCTAATCAGTGAATTAACATTCACTGCAAGGACCTTCAGGGTTTGCTCCGCCATGTACGTACCCATTACGACTGAAGGTGCGTTAAGCTCGGTAGCAGCGTGTATATTTGATCTACCTGCGTAGCTTGCTCGTTGCAGCTGAGCCATCTGGATAGAGAGCAAGATAGCTAGCATGTCATTTGCCGGTTCCGGTGCTCTAGGCGCTGGGGCCTGAGAAGCAACCTTCGCTTGCTGTACCGTATTTCCCCTACCTGCCGCCATTTGGGCGTAGGTAACCTGGGGAGTAACGGCTGGTGTTTGTGGTAGAACAGGTGGACGCTTAAATTCCACCTTTTGCTGTCGAGCCAGATTTACTCTTTTTATGTATTGGAACTTAGGACAACCCCGATAGTATGCGGTGTGTCCCGCGTTCTTACATAAAACACAAGTGAGTTGGCTTTTTTCTGACGTTCCATCCCTACCTAGAGCGCATTCTTCAGACTTGTGGTTCTTACCGCACTTAACGCATCGAGGCTACATTTCGCAGTTCGAGGCGGCGTGCCCGAACCTTTGGCAGCGAACACATTGCAAAATGTTTTCGTGCCTTTTTACTTTTCCCACTGGACCACCTGGTAGTCTAGGCGATTGATACTCCTTAGACTATCCAGACGGCTTTCGGGACTGAGCTGCACCAGGAAGAATGGAAGCTTCCGTTTCTCCCTTTTGGCTCTGGCTGTGACAAACGGCTTAACCCCCACAAATTTAAGACCGTCGCACTCGTTCTCTTTGAGCAGTACGAGGAGCTCCTCCGGATTAGTAGACGGTTCTAACCCCCTCAGTAGCATAGTTTGCAGCTTTTCCCCCTTCGGGGTGAAGGAAAAGAACTCCGTCGTCGAATCCCTTAACAAATTCTTTATTTTGTGGTAGCGCTCCACTGTACGAGTATTACAGTGGATCGCGTGCCTAACTTCACTTAATCTTTTAATGAAAAAATTAGAGCCTATGGCCGACGTACATAATTCTATGGTGTCCTTCAATTCTATTTTGTACGTGTTGATTGGTGGAACTTTTTGTCTGGTTGTTATCGGCTGCTGTTGTTGCTGTTTTTTCTGCTGCTGTTGTTGTTTATCTTAGTGTGCTTGGATTTTTTGTTTTCCTTGTGCTTGTATTTGCACTAAAGTTTGCGCTGGTTTTTTTATTTTTTGTTGGGTTGGAGAATGGTTTGGCTGTTGCCGAGAGCTCAGGAGTTGTTGTTGCTCCTTCTCCCTCCTTGCCATTTGCTTCGCTTTGATGGTGAGTACTTTTTGTTGTAGCTCTTTGATTCTCTCGTTAAGAGCTTGGACTTCCTCTTCTTCGTCCTCTGACTCGGAAGCCGCAAGAGATGCGAAGGCATTGTTACCCATATAGTGGCCTTCTCCACCATCAGACACGTATGGGTAATCTTCTCGGTCAGATTCAGCTGCCGCCCTTTTTGACGTTGTTGGCGCCTCTTCCCTTGCTCCACCGGGCAGCTTTTTTTTAGGTTCGTAGTTGGCTTCAGTTTTCTCCTCCTCTTTGTCGTAATTTCCATTCTTGCTGGTGTTGTTGTTGTTGTTGTTGTTGTTGTTGTTGTTGATGTTTTCTTGTTGGTTGGCTTAGCGGCCTGATCATCAGATGACAACGTGCCACCCTCTGATCCCGCTATTAGCACAGCGGACCGCTCTCCTGCTTCCATCACGTGATGTTTTGTGCACTTATTGATGAATTTTATTTACGATTATGGCAAATAATGAAAAAAAACACCAAACAAAAAGTAACGTTGGCTCGACTTGGAGCCGAACCCGTAGCCTTTGGTTTGATAATCGTCCACACTACCACTGGGCTGATTGGAGCCCTTTTAGAAATGCGTTAAATGTTTATTTTGATATTGCCACTACCGAGACAAAAGCCGAAACACGTCTTTTCTTCACAGAGATCGATGAACGACTGATTGAGGAAATCGATGGTGGTGCCTCTATCGGCCAAAGTAAACACCATTCGCCGAGTACCACAAAAATCGAACGCTGCTTTGCCTCAACAAGCTCCATATGCAAATGCACTCATAAGGCATTGCACAACCACAGTATAAAGATCAGACAGTAGGTTCACTTCGCAATATTTTCCATATCTTTTTGTGACCTACATTTATCCTTTGTGTGTATTGGTATTATATTAGAAGTTGATAGCAACACACGCCAATAAGTAAGAAAGGATACATGTGCTACGCTAAAAAGTTTCTTTTTGTTATCAATAATTTAACATCTTTTGTGTCCTGCCTAGCACAATATTCATAAATAAATTCTGATTTCAATAATTCGTACAATTTTGCTTCGATACCACTGCTTGTTATGAAATTGTTGAAACTGGCAGAAAATTTATTGTCTAATTGCTCAAGGGCCTCCATAAATAACCTTGGTGGTCTGACTGAATGCTTTCCCATTTTATATTTTTTAAATTCTTAACAGAATCTTATAACACAACAATTTTCGGTTGACTAGCGTGACTTAAACTGAATTGTCAAAATATATACTGTTTTTTTATATAATCAAATCTTAATGCAATAAAAAATATTTACTCTTAATTTAAGGGTTTTTGAAAAACCCATGTTTTTTAAGGCGTAATTCTTTTCATAAATCCAAGAATCATCTTTTATTTATTGCTGTCATAAAATGACCTGCATTTTCTTTTATAAAAAATAAACCTGCCTGACGACAATCATAAAGGGTTGAATGACATCTTTTATTTTAAAACCCAGAAATAATGCAAGATTTTTTTTTCATCCAAAACTATACCTCAGGTAATCATAATTTTCAAAAGCTAAGGCAAAATAACTCGCGTTTTGCAGACTGGGGAGGGAGAAAAATTACTCACAAAAATGTTTCAGGGTGTATTTAAATTTACATGACTAAAAAATGACGGGCAGACTATCATATGCATTCAAAATCAGGCAAAATGAAATGGGATTTGGAATTTGAACCAAAGCAATAGATCTGCGCTGTTTGATCCAACGAGACGTTGTTGTTGGTTTTTTGTACGACGGGTGGATTTTTTCAACCTCAGGGGGAGTGATCCTTCTTATTATAGATTTTCTTTGTACATAACGCGATTCCGCTCTAATCTAACCAATCCCATGCCAGTAACTCTCTATCCACAAACACACCTCACTCAAACATCGTGCTGTGTTGAGTAAGATAGATACTCGTACTTTGCAATGTGAATAATTAGTCGGCCTAACCCATGATACACAGAATACAAGGTATCATACTCTTTATCTGTCAAATCGCGTGACGTCACGTGTATTACTCGACCATATCATAATAAATGAGACTCATTTTGAAATTCAATTCTCGTGCAAAGATTTTATAATTGAATGTACATAGAGATATGAAAGTGTTTTTATTTACATAGTATTTACATATTCATGAACAAGTTTTACTTACTTTTCTTTTCTTAAATTTTCGTTCAATTTATTTTGAAAGTTATCGGAAATGGTTCTATTTTGAATTCTTATTCTAAAGTACACTTTACATCTAAAAAAAAGGTTTAATAATTTCCGGGTTTAAATTGGAATCTGAACATTAAAACATACTATTTATATGTATACGAGTAATTTATACCCGGTCTCAGTGCTTAACCATTTCCATTATATCTCATCACGATGTCAAGCATAGAGAAAAGGTGCGTATTAGTTTTTGATGAAATTGCAATCAAATCTGAACTTGATTACAACATTAAAAATGACATGGTTTACGGCTTTTCTGACTTCGGGAAGCTAGGAAGACGCACCACAGTAGCTTCCAAAGTAATGGTTTTCACCACTAAGGGATTAAATAAAAATTGGAAGCAAACCAAATCCCGAAAGGTGATGAAATTGCCGAGATATTGAAATTAACAATATCAAAAACATAAAGTGTATCTGCAAGTTATTGCTGTTTGTTGTGACAAAGGCAACAATAATAGAAGAGCATGCAAATTACTTGGGGCAAACAAAAACGAGCCTTTTTTCGGTATTGAAAATTAACGAATTTTTTTTCTATATGACTACCCTCACTTATTCAAAAGTGTGCGAAATTGTTTGCTTAAGAATCCAATTATAATATCTGAAGATATTGTTTTATGGGGAATTCTTGTCATACTTTTTGAAGAGGATTCCAAGAACATCTTTCAATTGTGCTTTAAGCTTACCAAGACTCTACGGTTTTTGTAGCAACAGGTCCACTGGTGATTTGATGGCATGTCTCACCGAAAGTGGAACAAAAGTTTACATCAATCTGGCGTAAGCAAGACTGTTGCACTTGATATTTCTAAAGCATTTGACAGAGTTTAGCATCGAGCTCTTTTGTCGAAAATGCTTGCTTTTGGGATCGACGACTCTCTTCTTCAATGGATTAAAAAAACAACATTTCGGAACGTTCAATTCAAGTTGTCTTGGTGGTTTTAAGTCTGATATTCACAAAATAAATGCTGGTGTGCCCCAGGGTTTCGTTCTGTCTCCGACACTCTTTTCATCAATGATCTCTTGTCTGCTACTTCTCATCTAACTTACTCCTTTGCTTTTCATATCCGTTCCCGGACTCACGTCCCTGCTTTTCGGCTGTAGAACGGAAACGGCAGCGTATGTTAAGCTCATTAAATTCTGATATAAACAGCATAACTAATTACGGAACTACCAACAGAGTGGAATTTTATGCTTCCAAAACACAATGCTCTCTGCTGTCGCTTAAGCGAATTTCAAATGCCCAGCCATTATCCATGAATAGCACTTGCATCGTGGTATTAGTGGCACTACCCTGTTCTATCGCTATTTTTACCACCAGTGGTCCTCTGAAATTGCCAGTAGCATTTCACCTCTTCAAACCTCCAACCGTAACACCCGTTGCGCTATGAATGCTCATTAGTACAACCACTTTCGGACGTACCCTGAAATATCGTGATTCTTTCTTAAGCCGAACAACTCGCTCATGGAATGCCTTCCGAGCTCTGCACTGCATATCAAGCAACAGCTACTTAAAATATTTCCTGCATATCAAATGAAATAGTCTATGAGGAATATTTTAACGTAAAACCGATAGATTTCATTTTTTTGAAGCCGTAGTGTTAAGAAACGAAAAGTCATGTGAAAAAATTAGACTGTTATTACAAAAAATAC
This sequence comes from Volucella inflata, assembly GCA_928272305.1. Lineage (NCBI taxonomy): Eukaryota > Metazoa > Arthropoda > Insecta > Diptera > Syrphidae > Volucella > Volucella inflata. The sequence goes on along the minus strand of OV743718.1, from coordinate 50,341,418 downwards.
ATATCTTATGTACCAATTGGGATAAATCTTTTTTTATATTTTATTTTGAGCGCCCGACAGTCTAGCTATGAGATGTTTCAGGATTATCCATTCTTTCCAAAACACCCTGTATATGAACCCGAACAACTTTGAAAAATTGTCAGTGAAATTGGCTACCCAAGTTTTTAGTGCTAATGTTGCTGCTGGATGGAGTCTTCAACGCAATGTCAGCAAATTGTTTTTAAACTGAAACTGATAATAAGATTGCTGCCTGAACGGCAACTTTTTTAAACAAAATGAATGATCTTTTCGACAACTTAAACAGTTACAGTTTAAATACAAGAAGCCCTAATCGAGTACCTATTTCACTACATAGCGAGCTTCTGCGGTCCATTAAAACTGCTAGGCAGTAGAAATCGTTATGGGAATCTACCGGTAAGATAAAGAAGCCATATTGCTTTGACGGGTTACTACAAACTTTACTTTCTATAGAACTAATCTGGGAAAAACTTAAAAATGACCAGCAATTCCTTCTAATAGCACATCTTAACGCTGATGTTACAGAAAATTTATTTTCGATGGCTCGATCTTCAAAAATTTTAAATCGTCAGAAAATTCAAGCTACGAAAATTCTTGGGCTGAGTCGTTATTGCACGAAGCTGATTGTGAAGATCTTAAGTGGGGGAGAGTACGATAACTTTGGCGTCAAGAATTGATAACGGTATTTTGTAGAGGGGTTAAAAACTAGAATTTTTTCCTATGGAAGGGGGGGGGGGGGGGTCTATCTCGCCCCGTTTAAAAGTTAGGGGCAATTTTAGAAAAAAAATTACTTAAAATGGGAAATAGATTATTAAAAAAACAAAGGCAACACTTACAATAAAGTACTATACAAGATTTGAATCAAGATGGATACCCAGGTATTTATCAGATGGCATCCACCTAATTGGCTGACCGCTTATAATAAGTTGGTTAGTCGGAGTGAAGCTAGGTTTTTTTTCTGGTGAAAAATAAAGCATGAATCTTTTCGGCCTTAAGCTTTTGTACTTTGTATAGTATTCTTCCAATATTTTAGAAGCAGTTATTAAAATCTTGTCAATATTGAGACTAAGTTCATGAAACGAAAACATTGCTATATCACCGGCATATATTGCTACTTCACATTCTGAAGGGTTTGGAATATCCGAAATGTGCACATTGTATAGAATTGGTATAAGAACTGAACCTTGGGGGACACAAGTGTAAAAAATAACTAATTTGGACATACACACAAACATTTGTTTGAGATGATTTCTTTGAATTATTTTAGTCGCTCTGCATTTGCGCTTGATGTTGGCGAATGTTTTGCAAGTCACATGCTCTATTTATAACTACAGAAAACGTTGGCGTCGAAGAAAATGAATGGTTACAGGCGGCTATGACGTTGTTGTTGTTATTGTCATGTGCTAAGCAGAACCACGAGGTGGAAAATTTCGATTCCCACGGGAAAAAAAAAACAGACACCTATTATATGCATAAGGTTGCAAGCTAAACGAGATTCCAATATAGAAATGTACGTACAAGGTACGTGCGAGGTTATTCTGAAACAAGGCTCGCTGGCATGAATATCAAAATAAATAATAAGTGTAAATAGAAAAATTTTTGTGTTACTTTTGTGTGGTTCTTGTTCGAACGTATACTTTTGTTAAAGTTCTTGTTCAATCGCATATTTTAATACAAGTGCAGAAGCACTAACTTATTGGACTTCACTTTCTTTAACAACATAGCACCACGGAAAAACTTGTGGCAAAATCCTACATGAAGCCAGCCCGCGTGCAAATTATATAATTTTTATTGTGAACATCATAGAGGTGTAACAATTGTGCAGTTGCTGTGCATAGAATTTGTAACCTAATAAGTGAGACGAATTTGGTTTAAACTTATTGTACTTGAGGTTGTGCTCCTACAAATATGGAGAAATAATTTAAAGCATTCAGTCGAGGAGGTCAGTGCTTAATTTTAATTCTTACTCTGAGCTAATTTGTACTTTTAATAATTTGTAGATTTGACTGGAATCAACAATAATTTGAGTTAAAACTCTATTATATTAATGTATCATATCGAAACTTAATTGCGCTTTCATGTTCATTTAGTAATGCTCGTGTGTAACACTTAATTTATAACATTAAAGTTAATTTCAACATCCAAATGTTAAACACCTCCATTGCTGATTCAACTATTAATTAGGTATAAGCAATCTTAATTTATAAGCATATACTCGTACTTTACTTATAGGGTATTCAAATATTCTATAACATTCTGCATATAATATATTATGTATTTGTACTCGTAATTGTCATTGGTACTATATGTCTATTTTAATATATAAATTACTGATACAATATGGGGTATAATGTCGGAACATCGCTGCCGTAACTGAAGATGTAATAGAGGCTCCGTCGATATCATCTAGACGACGTGCCACACAATTGATCATTTCACTCATGTTTCCGCGGCGCATTTTCGTAAACGACTTCAAGATGTTTTCATTCAATGTGCAGACAGTCCATCAGTTGACGGATGTTGACCCTGAATTTCGGGCTTATGTGAAGAATCCACAAATAAGTGAAATCCTATCGATTGAAGTTCTTGAGAAAACCATGAGAAATTCCATAAAGAAAAGCCCAAATGGTAATCAACATAATGGGAAAAAAACTTGATTGCCTAAACTCACATTTAAAAAAACAGTTATCTAAAAAAAGCATCAATTTTCTTACATGCGATCCAGGTAATAGCTATATAAAAGATGTTACAAAAAAATAAATTCAGTTATTGCTAAATACATTATGATTGACGATGGTGAGTCGGAAACATTTGATATTGACTAAGATTTAGATTAAGATTCTCACCTATGGAATTTAAAAACGAATGTTTTTTTGTATAATGATACGTTTTCATGTTTTGTGTATCTAGTTTGATAAGTTTCGCGTGCGGCAGTTGTGTTTATACACAATTATTTTTGTTCTTGGTTATTATTAACTTATGAGGCTTGCAGGATTCGCTATACAAATTATAATTTCAAATTTTTATAATTAATAAGGGTCAGACTGCAAAAATTTGTTTTCTTATTATTTTGCAGGATGTGAAAATCAAGACGACCCTCAAGATCAGGATAGTGCGGATCTGGATTTGAATTTTAATGGGGACATCAAAACTTTTTTTGACGTTAAAATTACGTCTTTAATATCAAAAAATAATAATAAATACATTGATGCGAGATTAGACAAATTCGATGATCGCATTGACCTTACTATATTTACAACTGAAGACTTTCAGAACTATGCTAAAGAACAAAATTCTACTCAAATAATCTTGACTGTGAAATTTGCTTGTCCTGGAGGAACTAAAAGAACTCTTGTAAATATAAATATTTTCATTCATTGTTTCTATTGTAATTAAAGAGCAAAATCACCTAAACTTAATTTATTAAGCTTTTTGTTCAACGACTGAAGGAGGGCAACTATTTTTCACCAATATTCTCACAAGATTTATATGAATTTATTATACCTACACCCTTGTACAAAGGATTTGAACTGACCATGTTTGAGGTAATTACAAATAATAATTAGTTACTTAAATATACAGTAAATAGTCATTATTAACAAAATCATGATATTACATCGACCGTTTGTCCATGTTAAAATTTCCCGATATATTTTGTACCGAGTTTTTCCAAATGTATTTTTCATAACAGCATAACGTAATTAGAAATGAGGAAATATGCTATATATTTAGAACGTCTCATATATATAAAATTAATTTGCACAGATACTTTATTTATGAAAATTGTGTAAGATTGACAAGAAAATAAAAAATTGCGAACTTCGTTAAGGATTTGGGAAAGTTATCTAACACTTCGATTTTCCAAAGCTAGATAAATTGTGCGCGAACTGGCAAACCTTACAAAAACTTTTATTTCGTGAATTTTACGATCGTACGAGATAGGCTTTGTCATCCGAGAATGATTCCCACCAACCGGAATCCATGCATTGTGAGGAAAATCGTTTTGCGCATAAGTGATTTTTGCCACATTAAGGAACATGAAAAGAGGAACTGTTTTAAGAAGATTGCCTCCATTCATCGCTATCACGCTGTCCATATAGTAGAAGAAAGTGAATGAGAGGAGAAACCAAATTATTTTATGAGTTAAGCACTGTTCCGATGTCAAGTCAACATAAATAATTAACAAGTACGTGGAATAACTTTGTCTAGGCCTTTGAAGTGCACGGTGCACATCCAGACGTTTTCTGGCATGCTCTTCTTCATTTTTTTATCGGCGCTTGGTCTGGATTCCTTTAGGAGTTCCTAAATTACAGCAGGGAATCCCTTTTTTCACTTTATTTTCAAGTTCTTATGTGGAGATAGTTGCTTGAGAAAAAATGCCCTTCTTATCTGCTTGAAGCCGTTTCCGAAGTAAATCACTCAAGAATTTATACCGCTCCTACTCAACATGAGAAAAAATATCATTACATGCCACCATTTTTTATACCTTAATAACACAGAAAGGGCGGTGTCTACCTATTTTGGTGGCTAAGTGAAACGGAAGAAACTCATTAGTTGTTTCTTTTAAAGCCGGTGTAGATCCAACTAGTTTACATAGTTAAAGTAGGATTAAGGTTATAAAAAACGAAAATAATTTAGAAGTCAAAAATAAAAAAAAAAATTAAAAAAAAAGAACTTGGAGGTTGAGCAACAATTTATAAAAAAAATCTCCCAATCTATCAGAACACAATATATAATAATTCCTTCCTACAACAATTTTAACTCTCTACGCCTCTTTTTCATCCACTCTACCAGACTTTGGAACTCTCTTTCTACACCAACAAAATTAATAATAGAAGCGAAAATATTTAAAACTGCCGCGTAAGAAAATAAAAAGTAGTTGCAACAACTGCATACTTTGTTCAATTCTTCACTTCTTTTCTATCTGCAATACTCTATTCCCCTTTGTCACATTATAGTCTTACTTGTATATTTTCTGAAAATATAATGAAATGAATCGAAAGAATGTCATCCCTGTCACAATAGAATCCATTTCTTATTACTTTTACCATTTACTGATTTTATATTAATACAGTTATTAGTTCAGTTCAACCTGTCTGAATATGTTCAGTCGGTTTATTACTTTGCGCCCTAATTTTTTAATTACTGTTTTGTCTCTTCCCCTCAATAAATCAGTAGCCCAATTTCTCGCTCAAACAATTTTTATAGCGGACGCGCTCTTTTATTATTTTGCTAATTTTGCCACAGTGTGTTCATGTAATAGGTATACGTCGTGTCTTGTGGAATAACCATCTGCCCTATTAACGAGAACAATACTGAGCTTGTTGTTTGTAAAGGGATCTGTGGCACAGCAATCTATGCCATTGTGTCGATCTCAATAAAAGAAACACAGTTTTCCAATCTGCAATGCACAACCATCCACTCCCAACGCAATATGAGTCTATGCTTGACGTTATATTGGACAAAATCAGAGACGAAACTGCTCCCAACAAAACAGTGTTTGATGATGTGGAAACCCCCATTGAAACAGTGTGCCACAAAATCGATGGTTTTTCTGCCGCCACATAAACATATTTACAATACGTCAATTTTGGCTGAACTATTGCAAACTATAGCTCAATCATTACCACATCCTGAGCCGATAACCCAACCAGCAAACTCTCGCAACAGCCCTTTGTTTCAAAAATCTTATGCTGACATAGCTTCTCTAATGTCAACTGATCCTGTAGTCGTCCCACGGATTATTCGTCAGTAAAATAATAAAAACAAAAAAACAGTTCAAATTCCCAGTCCCGTTCCAAACCAGATTTATTGGCTTGCTTCTTCTTCTTCTTATCCTTTTATTAACCCTTTCCTCGTTATACGAACTTATGCGTAACGAGTTTCCCATTTTTACTGCATCGCTGCTGCTCCGCTTATGGGGTTGGCTAATGTCGCAGACCGCAGAACGCGTCTACATAATGCTCGGTCCTGGATCGCTTCAGTGGTTAACCCCAGACGTTGTTGCGCATTTGCCATCTGAGAAATCCAGGAATTCTTTTTCCGACCTCGTTTTCTTACAGTTGGAGTGACCGTAGTTGATAGTGCCTTTTTAACCGGATTTTCCGCAGATCTTCTTTGAACGTGGCAATACCAACTTATTCTATTCGCCTCAAGCTGTTCGGTTACCGAATTCTTTATATGTAGACTTCCTCTTATACGCGTAGATCTAATGCAATCGCGTTTAATGACTCCACTAGACATCCTTAACATTTTCATTTCCGCTGCCGTCATTTTGTTTTTAAACGCTTCGTACATTGTCCAGCACTGTGAACCGTATATAAGAGCTGGTCTAACAACCGTGGTGTAGAGTTTCCCCTTTAATTTAAGTGGAAATTTTCGGTCGCAAAAGATTCCCGAATTTTCCCGCCATTTCATCCATCCCACACTCACTCTGTGGCTTACGTCGTCGTCACATTTCGCTTCCATGTTAACGATTGATCCTAAGTACTTAAAGATAGTGCTTTTCGGAAGAACTATTCCGTCTAACATTATATCCGGAACAGGTCGCAACGGATGCGCAAATGGGCACGTCAAATGCTCCGTCTTTGAACGACTTATTTTAAACCCGTTTCTCTCTAGCGCATTTCTCCATGAATCTAAGGCGTTCTGTAAATCTTCGACGTTATCGCTAAGTATAACTGCGTCGTCAGCGAAGAGAATTGGCGTTACATTTGCTTCGCGCATGCAGTCTTTTAAAAGATAGTCGAATACTACGTTAAAGAGGAAAGGGCTAAGTACGCTTCCTTGATGCACTCCGACATTAACTGGAAATTCTCTCGTTAGTCCAGCAGAGCTTTTAACCGCAGTTTTCACGTTTCCGTACATGTCTTGTATTATTCTAACATACGTTTCCGGTACGTTTTGAGACCTCAGCGCGGCCCATATGAGATCCCTAGGCACTCGATCGAATGCTTTCTCGAGGTCGATAAATACCATGTGTAAATCCTTAGATGAATCTCGGTGCTTTTCCATTATTATTCGTAGGCTTTGGATAGCGTCCACCGTCGATCTTCCTTCAACAAATCCACACTGGCTATTATCGAGCTTTATTATTTGCCGAAGACGTTCGTTTAAGACTCTTTCGACGATTTTCATTGTGTGTGACATAAGCTTGATTGAACGGTAGTTGTTGCATTCTCGAGTGTCTTGGTATAATGGAACCAAGAAGCTACTTCTCCATTGATTCGGCATAGGTTGTCCACATTTTGATTTATTTAAAAGTTTCGATAGCCAAACGCTGCCGATCCCCTCCATCTTTGACCAAAACTCTGATAGAATGATGTCTGGTCCCGCCGCTTTCCCCCGCTTCATTTTTCCAATTGCTATAGTTATTTCTTCGATTGAAAAGTCCGAAACTTCCTCCTCGAATAGACCAGCTGTCGGCACGATATCACGTGGAAACTGTTTGTTAAGCAACTCCTTGCAGTATTCAAGCCACCGGTCACAAATTTCCTTTTCATTTGTTAATAGGCGACCGTCTGCGTTTTTGATGTATTTCGGCGAGGTTATTTCCATTGAATTTTTTCTCCTTTCCGCTTCTGCCGCTCGAGTTCGAGCCAGGACTTTCTTTGCGGTCTTTTTAAGACGCTCGTATTCAAGATCCAGTCGAGCTTTTTCGATATCGTCGCTCGGATTGCATTTTGTCCACGCTTGGAGTGCACTCTTCTTGTCGGCCACAGCTCGTTTGGTTTCGTCATTCCACTACCATGTTTCTTTACCGACGTAATGGTATTTCGATATAGTCCCCAGATGGGACTTTGCGAGTGTTATGGATTCCTCGTGCATGCTGTTCCACATTTCTTGCGGGCTAAGTGAGTCTGCTATACCATTTATATTTTGAAGTACTTCTTTAGCCAGTGCGATAAATCTTGCGCTTCGTTCCTTCGATAGATTATACCACCGGATTTTTGGCTTTCCAAACGATGCCCGTGTTTTCGGTGGTTCCGCTGTGAAAAATTCTGTAATGAGCAGACGGTGTTGGCTTACTAGCGATTCTCCAAGTATTACTTTACAGTCCTTAACACGGTTTCTCATCGACATTTTGCAGAGGTGATAATCTATTTGCGTTTCGTGGCCTCCGCTGCTATAGGTGATGAGATGTCGTTGATGTTTAACAAACATTGTATTTAAGACGGTTAAGCCGTACGCCCTACACGCTACAAGGATGTCTTCGCCAGCTGAATTTCTGGTTCCAAAGCCTTTACCGCCGTGGCAGTCCTCATAATCAACATTTGTTTCTCCGACGTGGCCATTTAAATCTCCGCCTACGAAGAGCGTCTTATCGATAGGTATATTTCTAAGCAAATTACCGAACTCTGACCAAAATGTATCTTTTTCCGATTGGTCGCATCCATTTTGTGGAGCGTACGCGCTAACAATGTTCCACGTTTCATTGTATATGACGAGTTTAACACTCATCAAGCGGTCGCTTATTTTCAAGATACCAACGATGTTGTTTAGAAGATCCGCTGCAACAACGATTCCAACACCGTTTCGTCCATTGACCGTTCCATGGTAGAACATCTTAAATGCCTTAGTTTTTAAATCTAGAAAACACGCTTTATTTCCTGTATTACACCACTTCGTTTCCTGTACGCACAGGATTTGTAGAGTTCTGCGACGCATAATCGCTTCCAGTTCTAAACTCTTTGAGGTCATCGATCCGACGTTCCAACTTGCAAACCGAAGTTTAGGAAAATATTTTGGAAACTTCATTTTGCCCGCCCCCGGAATCCGTCGGGCTCTGACACAAGCACTTCTGCTTGCTCTGGGATCACCCGAGTGCGTTGCAACCGTGGTGCCCAGCGGGGTAGTGCTATTAATTGCGATCATTTCCATGAAGTTAAAGTGTCACAGGCTCATTTTTGGTGTCATAGTTGCCTGTATATGATTGGTGTCCCATTTAGTCGCCTCTTACGACAAGCTGGGACGCACTGCGGCACTATTCTTTATCCGATGCCGCACGGCTTGCATGGCGAATAAATAAAGGTAATGTGAACTTCAAAAACCAAACCACGGTACGCAAATGCTTTATGTCTGTGCATGTCAAATCAGTTGTGCCCGGCGGAGGGATAAACAAAATTCTAATCCGCTATCCCTTCTTCTGATGATTAACACCAAGAAGTATGTGGAAGCAGTATTCGATTCCTATGATTTTCTGAAAGCCTTGGTTTTCAAGTATCAATCTTTCCAACCTATGTCCTGTCTCAGTTTCGTTACATAACTAGTCTAATGCCTCCATAGTCACCACACCATTTACCATACTTTATAAATGTCACTGAAAAAGAAATAATCGAGGAGATGAAAGACCAAGGTGTTACCGATGTATTTAAGATTAGGAAATCGGAAAATGGTGTTCAAATGATCAAAGGGCTAATGCTCTTCACCTATATCTATAAATGTGGGACGGTATAATCTCAAGGAAGAGAAGTTCTTCCTTAACCCTATGCACTGAAAAAAATGCCAGCAACCCGGCCACGCTATAAAAAGATGCACTGGTTCCCAAACTTACGAAACATGTAATCTTCCCTCACCACACTCTCCTGAAATTTGTACTCAAAAATATTGTGCTGGAACCATCCAGCTTCATCAAAGGAATGCAAACACTATTAGCAATCAAAAGAGATTTTAAACATAAGGACAGTAAAAAAATGTAGTATGGTTGTTGTCTATAAGTGACATATCAGAGTGATCGAACGTGCATATTAACTCTTCCGATAAAACATTCAGTGCCTAGTCAGTTTGGAATTTTAAAATTCACAAAGTTGTAAATCTTGTCTTTTTCCACTATAAAAAATCAATAAAAAATTAAACTGTTCTTATAAAAACTGTCCAGTGTGAGCTAATAACAATCAATTTTAACTTAAACTCTGCCCTCGTAACTCGATTACAAAAATAAAGCAAGAGAATGCAACAGACCCAACAGTCTCCACAGCTCCGAAACAAAGTGGTATCTATCTAGAAGTGCATTTACTAGTGCATCAAAATCATTCACTACCCCTTCGAAGGAAATAACACTCGAAGCTATAGAGCAACAGCTGCAATCTCATGTTGAAAATATCATGAGCCGTTTATTCATGAACTGAATTGAATAACGTTCGCAATGATCTTCTGGAAAAAATACCCAGCATTGAAAAGAATTGGTCAAGTTAGGCACAAAAATTGGGTCAATCTTTAAGCGATCTACAGTTGCGTATGGAGAAATTAAAAACCAATTCTTGTGAATTACGTTATCTTCACGAAAGCATTGCGCAATTCAATAAAAGATGTGATATACTGGAAAGGAAAGAGCTGTCAACAGATACTATTCTCTTCGGAGGACCGCAGTTGCCCGAAGAAAATCCGAAAACAATTTTTCACCATCTTTGCTATACTACACACTGCAGGACTCCCGCCTTGGAAGCTCTCTTTCTTAAAATTCCATCGCGCTCGAGAGAGAAATATGGCTTTTAAGTTTATAGTTGGACATCGAAAGAGAGAGAGAGACATCAACTATGCCTGGGTTATATTGGCCGAACGAAAGTTTTACTGAACGAAATCGTTTTCTCTTACGCCAGGACACTAAGTTTAAGCACCGAAAACAGCTATTCTCTATTTCCACAAAACATGGTTCTGTTTTCGTGAGGGAATGCAAAAATTGTAGAAACATACAAATATATGACGAAGGAACCCTGAATGATTGTGGCAAGATGTCAAACACATCCCAGCAACCAACAACAATGATGGATGTAAGACAAAATCAAACTTATGTAAATTCTCTATATTTTCTCTTATTGTTATTGTTTTTATCGGTGCCGTGACATAAGGCCATGTAACATAAAACCATATTTTGAAATATGGCCTTATGACGCTTTCACAAAGTGTAACAAAGACATATTTGGGGCTATGGCGTTATGTCGCTTTCGACCATATAAATTTGATACATAAGACCATATGGATTTTTTTTAAAGATAAAATTTCAGGTAAGGGCTTAAAATCAGGTGCCGTAAAATAACGCCGAGCGCAATAACGCCGAATTCCAAAATTCCGAAATTCGGCGCTATTTCCGACCCATTGCTTGTGAAATAAAGCCGAATTCAGAAAAAGCTGTAGGCGACTGCCTGAGAGTTGTTGACACACCCTGCGGAGTGAAGGGTGAAACTGTTTAAGTGAGCCCAGCGAGCCACCCAACCCAGAAATTTGGTTAAACTCTAGTTTGAGATAGATGGCTCGCTTCGCGGGGTTTCACCCTTTTCACTGTATGGCCTTATGTCACGGCACAGTTCTTATCACATTGAATAATTGTAATTTCTCTTTTTTAATTTTTTTTTCCTTTCGTTAAACCACTTTTTTCCTCCCTCCTTTTTATAATTACTTCAAAACTACCTCCGGCTTTAATTCTCCTTCTTTTTCTCTCGAGTTTTTCATTATTGCGATTTTGCTTATATGTTCTTTATTTGGTTTAGTGTGTTTGTGTCACTCGTGCTTGGTGTTGAGTTTGTTTTTGACTTTAAATGGGTGAAAGCTGGCATGTACAGGGTGATTCCATTGCTGAGGCAAATACGCGTAATTTAACAAACATTATTTCCAAACAAAAAAGGGCTTAAGCGTTTGCCATTTAATTGATAATCTAAGATATGTGCTTAATGCTGGCTGGGTCCATAAATGTGTGATAATTTGTTTAGCCTTCCTAATATAAGAATTTTTTGGAGTGTCAGACAACATTAAAAAGTGTTATAATTTCCTAATTGTGAAAAAATCAAAGCCAACCGATCTTATAGAATATCTTTTTATTGATATTGAGGATAGTCGTGATGAGTGTCTGGTTGGTTGCGTATACATGTTGTTGCTAATTATAGACATTTAAAAGACTTGCTGGAACCCTTCTCTACACAATTTTCAAAAATCATGATTTGTGGTGATCATAATCTAAACCTTTTTGCAAACAATAATAAGATATTCAAATAAATGGTTAAATTTAAGCTACTCAAATCTGTGCCAAATCGCACACCAACACTACTTGACATTGCTTTAGTATCTGACCCCGACCTGATATATGACCAGCTTTTCGCACCCCATTTTTCCTAGCACAATATGATGTTTCTGACACTAGATGTATTTCTGTTGGTCGTAACAAACATGAGTTTTAAGTCATATCAATAATCTCGTGTTAAATTAAATGAACTTTTCAGTGACTGCCTTTCCTTGGATTGGTGGCCCCTGTACAGCACAAGCATGTCCTGTTCACGCATATAAGTAGAAAATAATTAAAATGAAGTAACCACGGTTTACCAAGGAACTGTGACCTAACCAAAGCTAGGAACTTACTGTTTCTTAGAATTCTGCTTCCAGTTATCCTACACATTTTCAATACAATTATAACAACTTTAACTTTTCCAGAACACTGATAAATTGCCAAAGTGCTGCCTTTTCCAAAAACATTAAACCAAGTTACCACAGAATACCTGTTGAGCAGAATATTTATGCGTAAAAGAGGAGCACGTCCGCCAATCTCATTTCATTTTATATGCATTTTTATTTCTTAAATTCATTGATTATTACATGCTAGGCAAAAAAACGCTTAAAATTTAGCTTAATTAACTTAAAATTATCTTATTCTAACTTACTCCATGCGGACACTCTAAGTTAAGCCTATCAATTGAAATTTGTCTTTCGACGTTTCGTACAATTCATTTCATTTTTTTATTCTGTATTAAACATAATTAAAACTACTACACTTTTGATTTTTCAAGTGATAATTCTTGATTTTCACTGCTCAGTCGTATTCCTCAATGGGGCACACGACTTTGTCTCAAAGGTCTTATTCATTCAGTACTAGATACCACTGCACTGGCATGCCTAAATCATTAACCGGTTTCCAACGTTGTTAGGGTGTTAGAAGTTCGATATTTGTTTTGAGGAACTGATTATTATTAGTAACGTTTTCCAGATTAATAATGCAGGCTATTTCAATTCACGAGAAAATTGAATGAAATTGATTTATGGAGAAAGTGGAAGGAACATCGATGGTGCTGTTGCTCTTTAAGCCCAACGTTTCCGAGATCAGATACGATCACGCGCTTCCTTTTATCAGGTCATCCAACAATTCACTGGTGAAGGAAGTGTGCAACCAAAGAAAATAAATCGGTCAGATAGGGTGGCTGTGGAGGACAATAAAATAGCAGTGTTAGCTGCCGTTGCACACGATCCCCACATTAGCACTCGCCAAATAAGTCGTGAATCAGGAATTTCTCAAACGATTGTCTGTAAGATATAACATCGGCATAAATACCATCCTTATCATGTTTCAGTGCATCAAGAACTTTTGTTTTTTGTTTCCTTTTGTCAATGGGCACTTAAGCAAATTGAACGAGACCCCCTTTTCTTCGCCAAGGTGTTATTCTCTGATGAGTCGACTTTCATCAATCACGGTACGGTCAATCGACATAATATGCATTACTGGGCTACCGAAAACCCTTTTTGGTTGCGACAAGTTGAAAGCCAGCACCCTTGGAATGTTAATGTTTGAGCGGGAATTATTTGGGATAAATTAATAGGACAATATTTTATTGAAGGAAACTTGAATAGCGAAAAGTATGCAAACTACTTGCGGGACCATCTTCCTGTATTACTAGAAGAACTGCCATTGGAGTTGCGATAAACAATGTGGTTTTAACATGATGGTTGTCCAGCCCATTATTCCCAAGTTTCCCGGGGCGTATTAAACACTGTTTTCCATCAACGATGGATCGGACGATCCTGCTAGATCACCTGATCTTACGTCACTTGATTTCTTCTTGTGGAGCTACTTAAAAAGTGAGGTTTATAGAAAAAAGCCAACAACACGTGAGGACATGAAAAAACGAATAACTGAAGCTTTCCGGAAGATTACGCCAAAAATACTTCTCAGTTCCGTTGGTTCATTAAGAGCGTGGATAGACAAGTGTATTGAAGTGAATGGTCACATTTTCGAGCATTTGTTGAAATAGTCTCAGGAAATAAACGTCGAAATGGGAAAAATTCAATGATTCAACAGTCGGAGACAAGGGGACCCACTCTAATTAATCACCACGAAGTAAACAAAATACTGCTACGTTCACGTCGTTGTTTCTGGGTTATGCTAAACACAGTATGTATAAACAAATGACAAGCCTACGAGCAATACGACTGAGCAATGGAAATCAGGAATTATCATTTGAAAAATCAAAAGTGACCTTCGTTTGACCTTGAACATGGGTCTCAGGGTCAAACTCGTGGTCACCATCTTATGTCCCCTTCAGAACATTGTGACTTTTGTCTGAAACATTTTTCGCGATATCGCGTATTTTTCGAATAATTTGGATGTCTCAAGTTAAAAAACTCATCCTGTATATAAGGTTTTCCAATAGGGACTTGATAACTTTGAATTTAATTTGTGAACGCACTCTTTCACTAATCATCAAACTCTCAATATTATTGTAAATAAACTTAACATTTTCATCATGGCAAAGTACACGAACGAGCAACGTCTGCAAATTATAATATATATATTTTCTACCGAAATACGGAGTCGGTGACTGCAATTTTAAGAGCGTTAATTCCAATTTTCGGTGGTAATTCTCGCCCTAGTTGACAGGCAATAACAAGTTTAATGCAAAGATTTGAGTCTATATATTCGTTATGTGATGTTGCCGTGTGAGTGAGACAACGGATTGGTCGAAGTGTCGAAAATATCGCTGCCGTTCAGGCGTCCGTAGCAAACGATCCAAATTTTTCGTCGACGATAACGATCGTCACGTTACTGTGAATGGTCAGCGTTATCGCGCCATGATCACCGATTATTTTTGGCCCAAATTGGAATGTGGAATGTGGATTCAACAGGATGGTGCCATAAACCACAACGTTACAATCGATTTATTGAAGAGTAAGTATGGTGAGCGTATTATCTCAAGAAATGGGCCAGTCAATTCGTGCGATTTAACGCCTCTTGACTGCTTTCTGTGGGGCTACGTTAAGTCATTGGTTTATGCAAACAAGCCGACGACGTTGGAAGAGCTCAGAGCCAACATTGAACGCGAAATACCGGCTGTTTCGGCCGAAATGTGTGGCCGAGTCGTTGAAAATTGGGTCCAACGACTCGACCGCTGTAAACGTGCCCGCTTTGGCTATATGAACGAAGTCGAGTTCCATTCATAAAAGTTTTGATTGTAATAAAATTTTTGAAATACCTCAAATGGTTTGCGTTTTACTTAAAAAAAAGTTGTCAAGTAATTATTCGAAGACCCTTTATATACATATATATACATGCATATATATATATTTATTTTTTCTTTTCTTTCTTTAAACTATCCTAATCCTACCTAGATCTTTGTGAGTCCGCCACGGCCAGATAATTAGGCTGCCAGCCCTGCTCCTTGTTGAAGCTACCTAGTAATAGAGGAATTCTACGACGTAGATCCCGCTCCTTCAACAAGCCACCAAAATTGTTGGTGCTGCCAAGCAACATCCCTCATGTCGCGACTCCCTACCGCCCTACTAAACCGGAGACGCTCCGCACTGCCTTGTGGGACGTCTCTGCAGTAGTTGAATCGCGTGTCCGCAGCTATTCGAGTGACGTGGAAGATTAACGGCACTATCCTGGATCAGACATTTCATGTCGAAGTAGGGGAACGCTTCTGGAGGAATAGAGCCGTGAAAGCGAGCTCTCTCGTGATACATATAATTGGGGTAGTAAGCCCCGGCGATCAGGTTGTTCGACGAGGTCATTGCTCTTGCAATGTGCCTTCGAATCAACTTAATAACAAGATTGTCCACTCGTATTAGGTTCGCCCTATTGTACAAGACCTCATTAGGACAGAATTTTATGTACTCAGACTCTGGTGTTCTGTGTAGACGAAAACAAGCCCTAAGGCAAGCCCTCTCAAACACCCGAATCTTTTCCAAAAGACTTGCTCTCACGTTGAACCACACGGGACAACCAAATGTAAGCATAGGCCGAAAAAGGGCCATGTAGCAGATCACCTTTGCCCTCGCATCGAGTTGCCTGTTATAAAACAGTCTCTTTGTAAGGGCAAAAGTACCTTTGGCTCTGGCCAGAGCAACATCTATATGTTGTTAAAATACAGATATTGAACTAACCAGATTCCAAGGTATCTGACTACATTTCGAAAAACAAGTGGCTGCCCGTGTTGTCCCACGATCTGAAACTTTCGCCAATTCTTTCTGGTATCCGCAGAGGCCCCAGACAAAGGCGTCCTAAGCAGAATGGTTTCCGACTTCTGAAAGTTAATCTTCAACTTCCAGTCGTCGCAATATTGTTTAATTTTATCAAAGTCACGTTGCAAGAGAATGTTTATAACCTCAATCTTTGGACCTGATCTGTACGCGATTAAGTCGTCTGCGTACACTATGGCATGGTGAAGTGAACCTATCATATCACTTGTGTAAATGTTGAATAGGATCGGCGAATTGACCGCACCTTGTTGACCATTTTTAATGTTGAATATACCAGTAGAAGTCACATCGCCATTCTTCACGATGAACTGTCTATTGGTGAGCATATTGAAAAGAATATACAGTAGTGGTTTACTAATGCTCAGTCTGTCCAACTTGTGGAAGAGTCCCTCTAACCATACGGTATCGAAAGCCTTCTCCAAATCAATCAGGCAGGCACCCGTGCACTGGTTCTTGGCTTTGTTCCATTGGATATCAGAAACCAGTTTAGACGCGGCATGAATAACATCATGCCCCGCCTTGAAACCGAATTGATTATCCGGAACTATATTTCTGTCCTCAACCCACTAAGTCAGGACTCTATCGATGACTTTTTCGAAAACCTTAATGATGTTTGGAAGGAGACTGATCGACCGGAGATTCGCCGGATTGGAGGTGTCTTTATCCCTTTTGGGGATAGAATGTACCACCGCAGTTTTCCAATGCGCTGGATAATGTGCATTATTCATTGCATTATTAAACAGGGTGGTATTAATGTCCACCGATTCTAGTGGGAGATGTCGAAGCACAATGTTCGGTATTCTATCGGTTCCCACTGATTTCTTACTTCTAATTGTGTCGAAGATCATTTGAAGCTCTTCCTTCATTCATTGGCGATGACATTATTTGCAATGTTCTCGCCACTGAACTGGGTGAAACACGTGTACTCGATTCGCCAGTTCATTATTTCATTTCGAAGGTAGAAATTGTGCACAAGGACTCGATTTTCCAGGTCGTTGTTCGGACCAATGATGTCATTTGTGTTGTACACTTCCTTGGAAGTCGCTCCTATAGCTTCGACCTTCTCCTGCGGATCTTCGATCACAAAGAAGTGGTCATCATCAACAGCTTCATTTGGATCTATGCCTGCTGTTGAGAGTACACGTTCGTTGTCAGTCGTTCGGGCGATTTTTAGATATGCCAGGTCGTTTGGTCTTTCTCCGAAATATTTTATTTATTTGCAAAAACATATTCGGGTTGCTGTTTTAATACAAACTTACAGAAGCCCTGTAATTTTCTTTTATTATTGTTTGGAGGTTTTTGATCGACGACTTTAATGTCATAATCTCCGAGTTATGTCTGTCAGTAAACTGTATGTAAAAAGTTTTTAGTCTTGACAGCAGTCTACTTTTATGTCGCTGCAGTGCGTCTATAGTTGAATTGCGGCACAAGTTTTCGTTGTCAGTGCATTGATACTGAGGTATCGTTCTTTCCAAAAAAACAAAAAAAAAAAAACACTGTGGCGCTAGCAGCCCGGTATGGGCCATGGCCTAGCTTCTTGACACTCATTTGTGTTGCTAATGTTGTTATTTTTGTCACATCTGAGTGGGGCCTACGGTTAATCGCCGAGTCCGAACGGCACTCTATAGAAGCTTTTTCGTAGGCAATTTTACTTTCGGGAGTTCGCCATTGCCCGCCGAAGGGTATGGCGATTTTGAAAAATTGTTGGTGACCCAGCCAGGAATCAAACCTAGACTCTCTGCGTGATAGTCCAATGAGCTAACTATCGCGCCATCGCCATCGTTCTATCCATTGTTCGTTTAATTGTCTCGTCCATTAGTTTTAGATACCTATGAATCTCCTCGTTTGACAGATTTCTGTTGGACGGTGGGTAGAACGAATTCGAGGAGAGTGCTCTAGTCAGTGTCCAATTCTAGTCTCAGAAATCGAAAAAGTGTCCCGAGCTCTGAGATGAAAAGGTTGGATTGAGTAGCCTTAGGTGCATAAACCGACACCATGTATAACCGCTTTTCACTACGGAGAGGGATATACATGATGCGTGCTTCTAGCACCTGAATCCTACGTGCTACACGACTGTATATTCTTCTAAAACGTATACCTTTTCTTACGAAGATTGCAACGCCTCCTCCTTGTATGGAGTTGGGTCGATTTGTTCGCATAATTTTATACCTTATGTGCCTCATTTTGTGTCTTTTGGTAAGCTTAGTTTCGCTAGCCAAGTTCGTACCCATTACGACTGGAGGTGCGTAAGGCTCGGCAGCAGCATGTATATTTGATCTACCCGCGTAGCTTGCTCGGTAATTTGACGTTGATGCTTAGCCATCTGCTCCTGGATAGAGAGCAAGATAGATAGCATGTCAGTTGCAGGTTCCGGTGCTCAGGGGTCTGACAGTCAACCTTCGCTTGCTGTGCCGTATTTCCCCTACCTGCCGCCATTTGGGCGTAGGTAACTTGGGGAGTAACGGCTGGTGTTTGTATTTGAACCGGTGGACGCTTGACTTCCAGCTTTTGCTGCCGAGCCAGTTTTACTCTTTTTATTTATTGGAACTTGGGAAAACCCCGATAGTTTGTGGTGTGTCCCGTGTTCTTACATAAAACGCAAGAGAGTTGGCTTTTTTCTGATGCTCCATCCATACCCAGAGCGCATTCTTCTGATTTGTGGTTCTTACCAAACTTGACGCATCGAGGCTACATTTTGCAGTTGGACGGGTCGTGCCCGACCTTTGGCAGCGAACACATTGCAACATTTTTTTATTTTATTTTGTGTATTATCTTAATTATTCTCAAAATGTATCATAGTTGTTAATATATCGTATAATCTGTAACGTCTGGAAAACTGTGCTTTTAAAAGATATCCTATCTTGTAGTATCAATGTAATTTTAATCTAAATACAAATACAAATACAAATACAAAAAAAATACAAAATACATGTTATCGCTCCGGTTTACTTCTTCTCAGTGTACAACTTGGTACCCTAGGACTTTGATACTCCTTAGACCATCCAGTTTGCTATCGGGAGTTTCCGTTTCTCCCTTTTGGCTCTGGCTGTGACGAATGGCCCCACCAATTTGAGACCGTCACTCTTTCTCTTTGAGCAGTGCGAGGAGCTCCTCCGTACTAGTAGACGGTTCTAACCCCCTCAGCAGCATTGTTTGCATCTTTTTCCCCTTCGGGGTGACGGAGAAGAACTCTGTCGTCAAATTCCTTAACAGGTTCTTAATTTTATTATAGCGCTCCACTGTAGTACAGTGGATCGCATGCCTATCTACACTTAGCCTCTTAACAAACGTATTTATTGGTGGAACCTTTTGTTTCTGCCGCTGATGCTGTTGTTCCTGCTGCTGTTTTTGTTGCTGTTGTTGTTGTTGTTTTTGTTGCTGTTGTTTCTGCTGGTGCTGTTGTGGTTTCTGCTGCTGACGTTGTTGTTGTTGCTTTTATGTGTTTTGTGTCTCTGGATTGGGCTGCTGTGTTTTGTTTTAATTTTTTTTTGTTCCCGTTGTTTTGTCTGGTCGACTTCTTGCTTCTGCTGTTGGGCTGCCTGACTTTCTCCTTCCTTTCTTGCCATTTGTTTTGATTTAATGGCAAGAACTCTTCGCTGCAGCTCTATAATGCTGTTGTTGAGTGCATTGACCTCGTCCTATTCGTGATCAGACTCAGAGGCCGCAAGCGAAGCAAATAAGTTGTCGCCTCCGATATAGTCGCCTTCTCCACCGTCAGACATATATAGGAAGTCATTACTGTCTGCAACTTGTCTGTCACGATATTGAACTGCTCCCCCTTGCCAACGTTGTTGACACCTCTTCTCCCGCTCTACTAGGCAGCTTTTCAGTAGATGCTGCAAGAGAAGGGCGCTTTACGAGGTTTGGAGTTGGCCTTAGCTACCTCCTCCTCCTTGTTGTAGTTGACGTTGTTGTTGTAGACTGCTTGTGGTGGACTGATTTAACGGTTTGATCGGTTTGACAACATGCCATCTTCTGATCCCGCTATTGGAATAGCGGACCCCTCGCTTGCAATCATCTTCCGGAAAACACTTTGTATTGTCTTTTGACTTTCTTATTTTATATTTTTTTGACGAAAAATTAAAAAACGCACAGAATTTCTCGGGAATCGAATCCCACTATCCCTGTTCGTCGGTCCACCAACACTACCGCTGGAATTCGGTAGGTAGTATTCTTTCCAACATTCTTACTGATTACAGCTAATTTATATGCACTTTTATTTTTACTATTAAGAGAAGCAGAAACATATGTGTACTCCACGGAGAACAATGAACGACTGAACATGTCCGCACAGTTCGACAGTTTATTCAATAGAAAAATAAAAATACAAAGTAACTTAGCATATGAGTACAGAAATAAAAGACTACATAAGTAGTAGTGGACGTATTCAAATTTACAATGATATATATATACAGTTCAATAACGGTTTAAAGCTTCCCATATTATCGTACATTGATCAAAGCCTGAAAATATTTCAATATCAAAATTCATATATTAATATTAATATATATGAATTATATATATATATATATCTTTTGATAAGCCAATGGCTCCTTGATTGTCAAAAAATACTAAAGTTGGCTTATCTGTTACTCCACAAAACCCCATTTGAAATAAAAGTCTTCTAACATGGATTACTTCTTTGGTGACTTCACTGAGTGCCATGTATTCAGCCTCCATAGTTGAAAGTGCAACTGACTCTTGCCGTTTTGATTTCCAACAGATGGGACTTCCTGCGAAAAAAAAATATACATACGATCCGCGATCTTCGGGGTCATTAGCCCAATCAGCGTTAAAGTAACCAATAAGTTCTCTGTTTGCCCTATCAAAAGAAACCTTGAAATCGATGGTGCCTTTTAAATAGCTCAGGACTCTCTTTACTGCTATTCAGTGCAGTTCTACATGATTCGAATAAAATCTGCTCAAGAAAATCGCTGCAAATGATTTATCTGGACGGATGGAATTAGCAAGATATACTCGTATTAAGGATCCAACAATCTCTCTGTATGGAACTATCTTAGCATCTTCAGCCACTGCTGCTTGACTGAAAAGTTTTTCATTTGGCCGTTGTCTAAGGGCGTGGCAGCTTCCTTTGCAGTTGTCATTCCAAATCTCTCCAGAAAATTTTCGATGTAATTTCTTTGGTTAATTTCTATTTTTCCGGTATTTCCATCTCTTATCTCCCAAAATATTCCCCATCTTACCCAGATCCTTTATGTTAAATTTATTCAATAGGTGTTTCTTCGTCTTTTCCAGGAGCTTTAAATTATCTGATGCGATCAATAAGTCGTCGACATATGTCACGATGATGACTGTCCCATGTTCCTTCGTTTTCACATAAAGGCATTGATCGGATGTAGCTTGCACAAAACCTATCTCGCTTAATAACTCAGCTTGTCCAGCTTGTTTCAAACCATAAAGTAGGCAAAGTAGCTTACATGCCTTATGAGAATTTCGTCGTCTAATTTCCTTTGTACGTATGCGGTAATGACATCCGTTTGGTGAAGATGTAGACTCTTTAAGGCACAAACTGCAAGCAGCGTATGAATAGTTTCGTACCTCGCCACTGGTACAAAACCTTCGTCGAAATCTATCTGACATTTTTTCTCACAACCTCGGGCAACAAGCCTAGCTTTATAACGGTCGATTATTCCATCTTCCTTTCTCTTGATGCAATACGCCCACCAGTTTCTGAGAACCGTTTTGTTTTCAGGTCGATTAACCAGTACCCAAGTGTTGTTCTTGTCCAATGACATTAGCTCTGACTTCATTGCTTTCATCCACATTAGTAGATCGTTACTTCTTCTTCTTCAAAAGATAAAGGCTCTATTAATTTATTGCAAGTTAACAAATTTACCTCATTTTGAAAAATCTTCTTCCCGGATCAAAAAGTCATCACAAGTTTTTGTTTTTTCTTTTCGTCATCAAATGTTGAGAAATCTTCTTACTAGGTTCTGGAGACACGACAAGGAATTTCTGCTTCTCTTTATCGTCTTCTCCGTCACTACTTCTTCCAGATACATACGAATTCGAATCATCATTATCTATCAGTTTCGGTTGTTTCACAGGTTCTCTGAATTCCTTTAGTTTATCTCGGTCCTTTTCATGGGATTTTATTCTAGCCCAGGGCAATCTGCTGTTGTCAAATGCATAGTTATTTGGGTTTACCTCTTTGAAGAATTTAACGTCTCTGCTCTTAATCAACTTGTTTGTTTCAGCATCCCAAATCCTGTGTGTCTTTGATTCTTTAGAATATCCCACTTAACGAAATTCCTTTCCTTTCGGATCAAGCTTTGTTCTTCCTGGTCCCTTTTGAAGTGCGAAAACTCTACTTCCAAACGATCGACGAAAACTTACATTCGGCTTTTTCCCACTCCAGATTTCAAAAAGTGTTTTATTCTCTAGGACGCTGGTAGGGCATCTGTTTCGTATGAACGCTGCAGTATAAATAGTTTCAGCCCAACGATTTTTTGGAAGTTCAGCCTCGATTAACATACATCTGGTCATGTCTAAGAGAGTGCGATTAAAACGCTCGGCGTGTGGTACTGTTAACTCCTGACTTATCCCTTGTTTCTTAAAAAAACTTTTTAAATTCCTTTGACTAATATTCCGCACCATTAACGCGCCTCAATTGTTTTATCTTCTTTCCGGGTCCACATATGTCCGTGTGCACAGTTCTAAGTGTTTCACTGTCGATTTTGTTTGAGGTATTAAACGTCTTTCGGTACATTATTCCTTTTTCGCATATTGCACAATTTATTTTCACATTTGGGAACGTTTCCTTGATTCCGTTAACTAATTTATGAATTTTTAACATTTTTAGTTGTTTAAAATTTAAATGTGCAAATTGTTAATGCCACCTTATCAAATCTGTGCAGTTATTTGAGACACACGACAGCCTATCACCGTTTTTATCGCTTCATTTAACTTCATCTATGATGTACAGCTTTCCTGTCTTCTTTGTTTTGAAAAGAATTCTACCATCCCTTTTCCTTACAATGGCAACGTTATGCTTAAACGAAAAAGGCAGTCCATTCTTTGTTGCTTGTGAAATCGACAATAAGTTATGTCGCATTGTGAAACATACATAACTGCCCGCATTGGAAGTCTAGGGGTATCACCATCTCATGATTTTAAATTCCCATTTACAAATTCAATTCCATGGGATTCCAGAAGTTCTGTTCCAGCTGTATTTATTGTTGAACGATTCATATTGTGCCATCTCACAAATTTACTTTTGTCGTTACACATGTGTGTGCTTGCACCACTATCAAGACACCAACTACATACTGTTTAATACTTCGTCATTACCCATACTCAATATAGATGCAAAGGCATTGTCATCAGCCGTCTGCCAATTTGTCGCTCTTGTATGTTTCTTTGCCCGACACTCACGAGCTATGTGTCCTATTCTGCCACAGTTATAGCATTTAATATTTAGTTTTTGTCGTTGTTTTTGTTTTTCATTTTTGTTTCCTTTCAACGTTGTGTTGCCCTTGTGTCATCAGACGTCTCCGAGTTTTGCGTGCATACTCTTCCAATAATTTAATTTTGAGTGTGTTGATATCTGGCAGTTCATCCCTTGTTTCTATGGCGACACAAAAATTCTCATACTCCCCTGGCAGGGTATTTAGCGTCATGATCGATAGTAGTTCTTTCGGAATTGATATCTAAGCTTCTTCCAATTAGTCCATACGGATCTGGAAATCTCGCAAATGTTGCTGCATATTATGATGCTGGTGCTTCTTTATCTGGAAAAGTTGCCTGTACAGCATGATTTTCTTTGTTGGTCCTTTTGGCTTATGGATCTTTTCCAATGCATTCCAAGTTTTGTGTGCAGTGGTTGTTCCCGTTTTGTATTCGACAGTTTATTCAATTATTATTACACCACTTTTGGGCTGATAGCCTCAATTGTACTACAGCACTTATGAAAATTCGTGAAGACCTATATTCAGGTTTAGATAGTGATATGTTTGGATTAATTGTTTTTCTGAACTTTTCAAAAACTATTGCTAAAAAAAGCTAATACACCAATTCCACTTCGACAGACCATTGTGTAAACATATGCCCTCTTATTTAAGTAACAGATTGGGGTATGTTTTCAATAAAAATGAAGAATCATCTCGCCTTCTAGTTTATACAGGCGTTTCTCAAGGTTCGGTGTTAGGACCCCTTTTATTCACATGCTCTACTAATAATATTTCTCAACGCCTCACGCATTGCAATCACCATATATACGCAGACGACGTCCTGTTTCCAAAAGCCCGTAAAAATCAAGCAGTTGCGAATATAAATCGGGAACTATTAAATATTTATATGGTCTTAGAGTAAATCCCACAAAAAACAAAAGCAATGATTCTGAATACGGGAAGGAATTAAGAAATTTTTCTTTCATTAAGTCTTAATAATTCTTTTATAGAATATGTTGATAATATAAAGAATCTTAGGGCTTATCTCAGTAGTAAACTTAATTGGAACGTTGATATAAACAAAACCGTATCCAAAATTTATGGACAATTTGTGGACTAAGTTCCACTACAAAATAACTTCTAGTTAAGGTTAAACTGAAGCTTGTTAATTCATTAATTCTTCCTATCATTCACTACGGCTGTGAAGTCAATATAGATCATGAGTCCAGCAGAAAGCTAACACTTGCCTTTAACTCTTGCGCGAGATATATTTTCAACATAAGTAGACAAGAACATATTTCCGCCTATACTAAGCAAATAACTGGCTGTTCCTTAACTGGCCTTATTAATTATCGTACCATTTTGTTTTTGCACAAGTTACTTATAAACAAAGAACCAGAATTTATCTATGAAAACATTAGATTTAAGAAAAATCAGAGAACCCTTAAATTAATTGTATCTAGGTTAAAATATCTAAATACGTCTCGTCAATTTTTCGTTCATGCGATACAGCTCTGGAACAACTTGCCCCTCGATATCAAGTGCACGAGTAGCACAGTTACCTTCAACAAAAAAGCTTTTAAATACTTCGCTGAACATTCCTAATGAAACCCTCCCCCTGTGCTTATAAATCTATCTTTCTATTTTTTCCCGTTTCCTTCTCTTTTCCATTCTATCTCTCACAGTTTAAATCTATGCATAGATATTTCAGTTATTTTAAGTAGTTTTTAAACATCGAATTCATGTTATTAGTTTGTTCAATTTTTTTATTTTTGTAAGATTATATACATCAAACGTAATCATAGAATACAATTTGATAAAAAAAAAATTAAACAAATTCATCATGAACAAAATCCACTTAGCTAAACTTTCTTCCGTTATTAGGAATGGGACAGAATCTGTTTGGCGCAATTCCCCAGCCTAGTCCCAAGTCAAAACTCTTTTCCCTCTGTAAAAAAAAAAATTCACACCTACCAAACAAACCGATTATCCAAACAAAAAAAACAATAAGCGACTTTACTCGTTCAATATCTCTCCCAATTAATTTAAGCAAAAGCACATAAAACTTTACGATCGCACCTTTACCATGCCTAAGACCAACAGCATTCAATCGGTTCTTCGAACAATTTTATATCCTAACGTCTTTTTACAGCGTAACGGCTCTTACTTACTTTACTTTAGTTGGCGCTACAGTCCGGGGTGGACCTGGGCCTCAGTCAACAAGCCTTGTTGATGCTTCGTAACTTAATTTTTTCTTAAATGGCCGGGCAGTTACCCCGAC
The DNA here is from genome assembly GCA_928272305.1 of Volucella inflata. Lineage (NCBI taxonomy): Eukaryota > Metazoa > Arthropoda > Insecta > Diptera > Syrphidae > Volucella > Volucella inflata. The sequence goes on along the minus strand of OV743718.1, from coordinate 50,315,477 downwards.
GGCACAACCCCCAACCTGGAGGACCAGTTCCATTTTGAGTGCCCCTAGGACGAGGGGTCGGTTACACCGAAGCTAGTACCCCGTTCCGGGATGTGAGCGCTGCCGTTGGCCCTTATAGGGCTCGTCCGCCACCATCTCTTTTCCAAGACCCTGACTAAGTCCTGGAAATCCTTTCCGGCCTGAGCTCCAAATATGTCGGAGTAGCCCGGATAAGGTCTTGTTTTGTTTTTCCGACACTAATCCTGGTTTATGGCGCAGGAAACTCGCTATTTGCCCTCTTCACTTCGCAACCTCTAGTGAGATTCCCAGATGGCACCATGGGGAGGCGTAAAGTAGGACTTATTAGCAGAGCTGCAAGATGTTCGGCTGCAGAGGCTCATTCTCGTCAATTAAGGAACCAGCACCTGTCGGAAGATGCTACTTCTACGAGACCTTATACTAATCGTTGCCATCCGTAACGGCTCTTATGCTGCACAAAAATCTTCAACGACAGCTCAATTAATCCTTAATATTCTTTAGCGGAATTATTACGGATATCTTTATAACTATCATGAACTTGAGCTGTTATTAAACGAGAACAGAGCGCACAAATCTCTCTAGGAAACTCACATTTTCGTTAGTACTCGGATTATTCAGGACAATATTTATAATATTTTCATAATTTAAGTTCAATTATTGTACAATAGCAAAACAAGGAGTTATCCTCCTAATCCATAAATCAATCCCACACAGTGTTCAACCAATTATCTCAAGTATTTTAACAATAGCAGTACAAATTAATCTCAACATTAAAATAAATATCTCATCTCTTTACATTTACCTAGCTCAGCATTTTTCTTCTTCAAACTTAGAATATATTTTAAGATCAGTGACCTCCCCATCAATCCTCACTGGCGATTTCAATGAACACTCTTCAGGGGTCCGCAACTTCAAATGCAAGCAGCAGAATATTTTGATTTACTTCTTAATAAATTTAAATCTGTTCTTTCTCTAACCATAGTACCTTTACCCATGCTTGTATCTCCTTAAGTTTTGAACTTCTTAAAAAATTCAAACCTATTCCTTCTCTACCCATAGTACCTTCACCACGCTTGTATCTCCTCAAGTTTTGATACGATCGAACATCATATCCAATGATCAGAAACACGCAATTCAAAATTAAGAAACGTATGTTTTCATTATATAACAATATTTTTATATAAAAAAAACCAAAAAACAAACAAATGTGCCAATGTTCAATTGGGTTACATTAATTTTCCATTGATAGTTTTTTGATCAATTTGAATGTTTTAAGGAAATTTGAAAAATGAATTCTTTGACAATTTACTAATGAAAATGTTCTCGAAAAATTAGTTGAATTGGTGTAGCGCAATTGACACAACTTAAAACAAAAGACACACAGAATTAAATGCACTGGTAACTCAAACTTTTCTAAACCGCACTCGAGAATTTTCCAACTACAAATTAAAAACTTCAAATAGCAACAACACATTGCAGCACAAAAAGAGAATACAAAAAATTGTAAAAGTGTATCGCGTATCATATGAATTTCTTTTTCAAAAAATTTACCCTAACCAAAGCACTCATCCAATGGGGACTGGGGACTGTGGCTGGTATTCATACTATCCTTGTTATTTCGCTATTTGTCCTGTGATTGTGATTCGTGTAGTGACAGTGGGTGCTTTCTGTTTCGTGAGTTGTGATTTTTAGACTGTAAGTCGTGATTTCCAGACTGTGATTGCGCAGTGCGATAGGAAAAAAATCAAAAAAATCGCAATCACTTTTAACGCACTCACGCTTTATTTGAAAGTCGATCACAGTTAGTGATTGCGACTTTCCAATCACTGTTAATAAATCACAGGTAGTGATTTTGTGCTCATCTCTAGCAGCTACGCTTTCTGTTTTAGGAAGCGTAGGATACCAGTCTTCCGTCGGCAACGACTATTAAAAATTAAAATGGAAAGCAATCTCACACTCACATTTTGTTTATATTCTGCGACCGATACACATTCTGTTTGCTGCAGACCAATCGAATGAGATGACGACTGAGGTACTCGTTTACGTAAGACACAATACCAAACTACGGTATCGACTATAAGTAAACGTATGCAGTAATGCTAAATACACTCGTTTCGATCACGAGTTGCTAGTTCACGGAAGACACGATTCGACCCCAGGTCGCTTTCAAGCATGGCCATAGTACAGTTTATTCCCTCCTCCATACCGACAAATTCATAGCAACTGCTCTCTTATGTAAAAGCTATGTCTCAATCGTTTCGATTGACTTCGAGAAAGCAATCGAATGTGTAGATATCCACATTATCTTATTGGTCCAAAAATATTCCACTTTGTTATAGCATTTCTAAAAAAAAACAGATCTTTTAGATTAAAAGTTAACAACTGTTTCTCAAAATTGCAAAACATGAATATTGCCGTACCACAAGGATCTCGATGTCATTAGTCCTTTTTATAATTGCATGTCAGTGATATAATTATAAGATTTAAAAACTTTGAATATTCTCTATAGGAGGGATGTCGTTCGGCAGCACCAGCATTCCTGGAGGTTGTATGACGGAGGAGATGTTTCGCCGTCGTTTCCGGACCAGCCTCACCAATGAGGCAGAGTTGACCTATCTATTCGCGCTGTAAATAGCGATTGGCAACTTACATAGTTTTAATATGTATACATATTAGTATATACAAAGGTATAAAGTATATATGTAAATCATTGTGTATAATGTCTATGTGTGTTTTGTGTATGTAGGTTAGCTAGACTAAGGTTTATTTTAAGTTAGATATTAAGTTTTTAAAAAAAGTAAAAAATTATGTTAATTATATAAGTTACTATTATTAAATGAAGTCGAAAGACATAGATATAAGAATTTAGAGTAGCTTAGATTGCTGTGTGGGGCCAGTAATTTAGTATAAGATTGTTAAGTAATTTTAAGCTAGCATTTAAGCAATTAAGTTGATCATAAAGCGAAAGCTTTACAGTTGAAAATCATTACAGACCACTTAAAAAAGACCTGGAGAAAATCATTAACACAAACTGGCTTCTCAAAAAAATAGAATGTTGGAGCAGATACATTCATAACTACACCACAATCAACCCAGGAGGTACACCAGCAAGTTATCCGACAGATACAACTGCGAGTGTGAACAGATGTTTTCTACGACTTCGACACACCTGGTTAACACAGGAACTAAGAAACGAACCTCAACCCATTTGTCACATTTGACAAACAATTAGTTTACCAACCATTAAATACATTAATATTGAATGTGGTAAAATTAAACGTACTCTTATCTGTGGAAATTTATATATAGGAAATATTACAAATCTTCTCTCAATTCCATCGCCGAAAAATATCAAAATTATAAACAATCTAGTAAAATATCTAAAACTGGACAAGCATAGGGTATTTAGATGTTACCTATTTTATCCTATAACAGTGAAGCGTCTGAAGAAGTCAAAAGAGCGAGTCTCATTGTACCCTCCATCTTGACAGCCTAGACCACTCTCCTAAACTGAATTTTTATATGAAATTATCTTTAAAAAATATATTAAGATCCCAACAAAAAGACCTTTATGCTAGTGCTGTAGTCTTTTTAAGATCAATCATGTAGATTTTTTATATACAATATATATTTATAATATATTAATATTATAGTACTTGGATAATCGTCCGAAGTCTGCACTCTTTTAGAAATAAAGTACAAATAAACATTGCCATTCTGATTCCTGCACTCGAACTCTCACTTTTGATGTTTGCATCAGGTTTCAGTCTGATCTCATACGCGAATAAAATCACAAGCAGGATTGTTTCTCAGGGTGGATTTTGCACTAAGGCTTCTGTTGGTTGCAGCACCAATTTCATTCCCAGTTCGTGCGCCCAGCCATCCACCGATAAATGAAGTTCCGGGAATTTGTTTCCTTTTGACCGGAAAGAAGAGAGAGGATACCGTTCTGGTATACCGCCGATATATTTCTCTTCTCCATTGCTGCTGAAGGAGTGGGAGTTTTCAGCACAATTTCCTGTGCCACCATGCCATATTTCGCATTTTGACCACATTACATGAATTAAACAGTAGGTTCACTGTGCAATATTTTCCTTTTCTTTTTGTGACCTTGGTACGGTTATCCTTTGTGTTATCTGAAAAACTGCAACAGGGTGTTTGTGAAATAAAATTAAAGATAATACTTTGTTTTCATAAATGTGCATAAAAGTCTATTTTTGTTATCAAATATTATAACATCTTTTTTGTACTTCTTTATTAAAAACTATATAAACCCTTATAAACAAAGTATCAATAATCAAAAAATATTTTCCAATGCATCCGGTTAATATATCTAGTAAGGACAAAACTAATATTATCAACTTTTAAATCTTGATGCAAACTAACCAACGCAGAAATATTCTTTAACGAATTTATCGGTATTTATAACATCTTGATTTTTGGAACTCAAAATTACTCGCAGGTTTTTTAAAATATTTTTCATTTTATCTAGCAAATTTATTTGCTCCTCCCCACCTTGGAATGGCCTTATAAACAGCCTGGGTTCATTTAGAGAAGAAGAATAAAATATATCAAATAGACTATAAAAATTTTCTATAAGCTCAGCTGTAGTTAAAGCAGTAACAGAGTTGGTTGCAGCACAAGCTACTTGAGTGTGAATTCCTGAAGAAACTCTTCTGCTTATACTTTGGCACACCAGTTTGACACGCATTTTCTGCACTGAATTGGGATAAATATGTTCATTGGTCAATTTTGAGACTATTCTAACTTTTCGATTCTTATCCCACATCATTCCAAGACATTTCTTTATTTTCACTGTTTAAAATAATTTTATGCTTCATTAAGTTATTTCTTATAGATTTTAAAAGATGAGGGGAGTCACAAATAATATTTTGTGGTTATTATATGAGAAAACGGACAAGTGCGAGTTGATCTCAAATAGAGAGGGTTCCGTATACTAATTTCCAATTTATTGAACAAATTATATTGCTCTGGACTTATTGAAAGAAAAAAAATTAAATACTACTATTTTATATTATTTATACATTCTTTCTAAATGATGTTTTATTTAATAAAATACATTTGTTCATAACCTTTTCAGATGGCTAGCTTAACTTTAAAACATATGAAAGGGTGGATTAATTTATATTAAATATTTTTCCAGCATTTTTCTTTTTAAGAAGACTTTTTAAAAAGTATGTTTCACAGCAGGCTCGGCGATCCCTTTTCGAGAAATAAATTCGGTAATATTTCTGAATCCAATTTTATTTTCTGTAAATTAAATCTTACATTCTATTCTCAATCAATGATAATTACAACTTACAATCCTCTTTCGGGACGGAACACAACCCGAGTCCACTGCAAACAGTTTCAGCACAAAATCCAAGTGCATATAGTATAGTATATCAAATTTAATTGCTTTTACCACATTCAAAAATTCGACCACGCGGTTTTACTTCGTCTGTCGCAATAATTCATTGCTAAAAAGGCAGTGATTTTTACAGCACAAACAGAGAGACAGAGATAAATGCACAAGTGGTGGTGAATTTAAAAGGCTGAATGCAGTGGACTTGGGCTGTGTTTATACTTTAACAGGAAGGTATTCCGAGTACCAGCGCTTTACGAGTTGACTCATTAAATGCTGACAACGGCGGCTGTAAAGTTTGCTGTGTAAGTCGCTTTCAGCAAAAATTCCCGGGGCTGTGTTATCCCTGTCATCATCGCCAAACAACATCGAATTGGGAGTTAGTGGTTTAGGGTCATCTGGGTTCACTGGCATATGCGTCAGAGGCCGCCGATTAATTTGTCCTTGGGCTTCCAGAAGCGCGTTCCGTAAAACATCTTCTCGAGGTACGTTATCTACCAGCACGAATTCAATACTCCTCTTCACAGATTGAATGAGGCGTTCCCATGCCCCTCCCATCCAAGGTGAGTAAGCCGGAATAAATCTCCATACTATTCCTTCATATTTGGCCGCATACTCGGTGAGCTTGGTTTTCATTTCTGTTGCATCTTTCTCCATTTGGTTTCTAGCACCCACAAAATTTAAGTCATTGTCACTATAAAAATAGCGCGTGACAACCCGATTGATAACAAACCGCCGAATGGCCATCATGAACTGGTCTAAGCTCAGGTCGTTGAGCATCTCGATTTGCACCGCGCGAAAGGTGAGGCAGGTGAAAATTATTCCATACCGCTTTACTGTCCCTCTTCCATATTTAGTTAGCAACGGACCGAAGCAATCCACACCCACATGAGTAAATGGTCTTAAATGGAATGCTAAACGGGCTGCAGGTAGTTCACCCATTTTCGGAAACACTGGCTTGGCCTTACGTCTTTTACACATGTAGCATCTGGAACTCACTCTTGCAAGCGCCACTCGAATATTGATGATCCATGCATGCTCTCTTATCGATGCTATGACTGACTCCGATCCAATGTGGTGATTCTTCTCGTGATGATGGTAAATAAGTGTATCCACTAAAGAGTGACTCTTAGGTAATATTGCCGGGTTGCGAGCAGCGTACGAAGCCAATGCCTTTTGTCCCCTGGAACTCATCCGCATTGTACCCTCCTTGTCTATAAAAGGTGAAAATCCCAAAAGATTACTTGAAGCTGAGATTCTTTTCCTGACTTGAAGTTCAAGCATATCTGCGGGAAAGGCCTCCAGTTGAATTTTTCGAAAAAGCCAATTTTCTGCACGAAGATATTCATCTGGTGTGATGAATGGGCTCTTGTCCGCAGGTCTATGCAGCAAAATATCTTTGAATCCAAGTAAAAATGCCATAACTCTGACAGAAGACCCCCATCTGGCACGCACTCTAGCTTTCAGTTCATCATAAATGGCAAATGAAACTGGATTTTGCCTATTGTGCAACAAAAATGCGTTAGGAGCTAAGAGACTTGTACTCACCGGATCATCTGCATACTTTCCTTGGGTTACAGGCCAACAATGTTTTGGATCGCGCAGGAACTCAGGACCATTAAACCATCTCGTATTTACATCTCCCACAGACATGTCATCCCACTTTGTAGCGTCATCCGCCACGTTGTCACTGGTTTCACATGAAACCACTGGTGAGGAGAGCAAGCATCCAAAATTTCTCCAACACGTACGGCAACAAAGGGCGGGAACTTAAACTTGGTCGAGTTTACCCAGGAGAGAACTGTGCTCGAATCCGAGAAGAACACAGTTTCGTCAAAACGAATTGTATGAGACTTTGTTATCGTGATAGCTAAACGAATACCCAGGACGGCCGCTTGAAGTTCCAGTCTCGGAATCGAGAGCTTCTTTACGGGTGCGACTTTGGCTTTGGCCATAACCTGGGAGACCTCAACTACGCCATTCAGTTCAAAGCGAAGATACGCCACAGCAGCAAACGCTTTCTCAGATGCATCCACAAAGATTAACAATATAGTATTTGAATCGTCAGGATTCCACGACAGGTATCTACGCCGGATCTTCAGATTCTCAATATCCTTTAAATTCTTCAAAAACTCCTGCCAAGCTATTCTCAAATCCCGAGAAACCCAATCGAAACCCTCTCGCCACACTTCTTGCAGAATGACGCGCCCCCGAATGACATAGAAAGACACAAGTCCGGGTGGGTCAAAAACTCTCATAAGCGTCCGCAGCATCTCTCGCTTTTTGGTGAAAGCATCGGATACCAGTACGTTTTCCGGAACATCAAGACCTGAAATCTTGTAGGTGAAGAAATCCGATGTAGGCTGGCAATACATTCCCAATACCTTGGATACAACAGACTCGCAACTATTCGGATCAATGCCTATCAGCTTGGGATTGACATGACCCTCTGTGGTCAGACGGAGTAGATCCTGTCTATTGGATTGAACTCCTACCAGATCAAAGTTCATCGTCTTGCAAATATGGATCGCTTTCTGGGCCAACGGCCAACGCTTCCTGAACACTATCATGACTATTAAAATAATCGTCCACATATGTGCGCTTGGTCAGACCATCAACCGCTTCCGGGAACTCCTCACGAAACAACTCTGCATGGTTATTTTTCACAAATTGAGAGCAAGAAGGGAACATCTGGGGCCAAACATCATCACCTGCATGATGTAGACAGTTGGTTCTCTGGCACTGTCTCCGTCTCTCCACAAAACCCTTTGGCTCTGTTGATCTTCCTCAGAGATGCCAATCCTATGGAACATCTCTTTGACGTCGGCATTAACAGCTACTGCACGTTCTCGGAACTTGAACAGCCCAACATGAAGGGGAACCAAATTATCTGGACCCTTTAACAGATAGGTGTTGAGAGCGACTCCTTTAACCTTTGCAGCCACGTCCACAACAACTCGAGGTTTCGGTGGGAATTTGTTTGGGTTCACCACAATGAACGTAGGCGCATACCAAACTCTAGGCCACTCTTTCTGCAACTCCTCCTCGGATGCCTTCCTCGCATATCCTTTAGCAACTAAATCTCGCATGTATTGGTTCTTCCATTCTAACAGATGAGGCTTTTTTTCTCAGGGATTTTTCTAGTCCACACAACCGGTTAAGCGTCATTGGATAGCTATCAGGCAGCTTAACATCATCCGCGCTCCATAGCAAGCCAATTTCGTAGCCATGTTCAGTTCGTTTCAATGTTTGTTCCATAACGTTAATGGCTCGACTTACTTCTCTGCTTACCAGGTCACTCTTGGGTGCCATAACGCCAAAGTCCTCTGTAGTGAAATGGTGTCTGACCAGCTGGTGAAGTTCATCTTCTGATCTCATTGCGTCGTGGAAATCCAACAAAAATGCATCGACGGTTTTGCTGCTCCGTCGATGGCTGCAACATTCAATGTAGGAGATGACTTTCCATAAACCACCCATCGTAAAAGAGTCTTGATGGCACACGGATCTTCATCTTTGCCATGACAAATTCCACACAGGAATTTGGCTTGATCAAGCCCAACAAGCAATTTCGGTTTAGCACTTACCAGGTGTAGACATCCTTAAGCAGATGATGTTTTCGGCCATTGACACTTGAAATCGTTAAAGTAGTTCGCTTTGACTGCTCATGCCTCGAAACCCCCTTCGTCCACTGAAGTACTAGCTCCTCAGGATTACCATCGGGACCCAGATCGTCAAACAGGTCCTTCTCTACCATGGATATGGATGAGCCGTTATCTAGGAAAGCATATGTGTCGCCAAACTTTCCGTTGTTACCGTGGATACGAACTGGCACGATCTTGAACAACACAGACCAGTTTGCCCCAATGTGTGAGGAATGAAACTGTTCTCGTGGCACAAATGGAGCCGCTGCAGTATTTGTACCCGTGACAGGCGACGATAGATGAAGTAACGGGTGATGACGGCCAATGCAACCCTCAGAACCGCAAATTGTCCTCTGACGACAAGTTCTCCAGTCATGTTTTAGCGGATCTAAACAACAAAAACAAATTGATTTTTCCTTTGCAAAGGCCCGTCTATTCTCAGATGACATGTCCTTGAACTCTGCACACTCACTGAGCGGATGATTTCGATCACACCTCACACATTTGATGCTAACACTTAAGTTCGCCGGCTTATGATGCAGAACCCGGCCAGACACCTTCGAAGACCTAGTCGACTTCTTTGAATCCACGTCCACATGTCTCGAAAGCTCTGGAGGTAAATCGATGATTTTTTCGGTCAAAAACTCCGCCAGATCACTTAAGTTAACTCGACGTTTAATAGGTTTCTTCTTTGTCCAATCCTGGTACAGACCAGATCCCAGCCTACTAACCAAGCATTTTAAAACGTAGCCATTGTCTAAACCTTCTTCTCGCCCCAGCGATTTAAGGTCTGCTGCAAACCCATTAAGTTGAACTGCCCATAGTCGAATTTTCGGATCACATTGGGAAGAAAGTGGCGGGAGGTTTAACAAATCTGCTGTCAAGTCGTGCACCTAAACATCTAGCCGACCAAACACAGCTGGTAGACAATCCATGATCCCGTCAGCGTCAGTGGAATACTTTAATCGGTCACTTACTAGCTGGTAAGCTTCACCCTTCAAAGATTTTCGGAGCCTAGACACGTTTTCTTTTCCGTTGTATCTTCCTTCGACCGTCGTTGACCGAAACACCTCCTCGAAATATGGCCACTCGCGTTTGTCAACACCTGAGAACTGAGGTAGGTCCTGAACATTATTCCTGTTTAAGACGGTGAGCAAACTAGCCATGTCTGCATTCTGGAAGGTAGGATCGAGAACTCTGGAAGTCTCATCTGGCCTCTTAGATACCGGCATCGACTGATTGGGTTGAGCAAGCTTATCCAGGAAAGATTGGTGATTTGCTTGAATCCTCTTGATCATGTCCAGCCTGTCGTCCGAGATGGTGGTCGTTGTGTGATAGTAGTGATAGTCTTTAGCATCAGCCGAACGTCAGATATTCTTCGTATGGTTTGCGGGAATCGCTTGCAAAATATCCATGTCTTTCTTCAGTGCCAAAAGCTCCTCATCCTTCTGTAAAACTGCTGCTTGAGCTATGGCCGCAGCTTCAATGAGAAGGTCTATTGAAGGCAATCCTTCGCGTTGTCCCGCGGAAGTTGGAATACTGCGGCCATCGGTGGTTTGAGTGTTAACCTCGCCTTGATCTTCAACAGTCGATAACTTAGCAGATTCGATTTCTTTGCAACTGGAGTCTTCACAATACCATGGTGTGATAGTGTCGAATTGGACTGGATCAAACTTGGCGCAAGCATAATGCCACCAGCGCTTACACCGATCACACGATACCATTTGATCGTCATCTGCTTTGCGACATCTGGGGGCACTGCAACTGAACTTTTTCCATGATGGATGATGGTTATACTCTTTACCAGGCCACAAACTACTGCTGCAAAACCAAGTTGTTTGATACGCCGAACAACGTGTATCGTAAACCTTGTGATTGCGAACAACTCAGACGAACAAACCAGCGCGTATGTGAACAATCCAAAGCAGATAAAAAACTCCACAGAAACAAAAGAACGATGATTAAAATAAAATTTATGTTTCACAGCAGGCTCGGCGATCCCTTTTCGAGAAATAGATTCGGAAATATTTCTGAATCCAATTTTATTTTCTGTAAATTAAATCTTACATTCTATTCTCAATCAATGATAATTACAACTTACAATCCTCTTTCGGGACGGAACACAACCCGAGTCCACTGCAAACAGTTTCAGCACAAAATCCAAGTGCATATAGTATAGTATATCAAATTTAATTGCTTTTAGAGAAGTAGAATCAAAAATTCGACCACGCGGTATTACTTCGTCTGGCGCAATAATTCATTGCTAAAAAGGCAGTGATTTTTACAGCACAAAGAGAGAGACAGAGATAAATGCACAAGTGGTGGTGAATTTAAAAGGCTGAATGCAGTGGACTTGGGCTGTGTTTATACTTTAACAATTTGCGTACTTAAGAAAAAATAAAAAAAGGTAACTGCGGCTCGATGACAAAGTAAATTAGTCTTCTCGGAACACCCAGTAATCATATACAATACAACGGCAAACATTTACACGCATTTACTCATAGTAAACAATTTCGCGGGCAGTCAATCACGAACGCCTAAACAAAAGGAGAAAAACCAGCCTGTTTCCACTTTGTCCGTATGCATTTTACAACGTTTTGCAGTCTGTGGAGGGAGAAAAACTACCCACAAACAATTTTTCGCAGGCATATGAATTTATTTAAGGAAAAAAAATGACGGGGCAGACTAAATGTATGCATTTTTACTCAAGCAAAATTAAATGGGATTTGGAATTTGAAATAACGCAAAAGATCTGTGCTACTTTATGTAATGAGAGGTTGTTGTTGGTTTTTTGTACGACGGGTGGATTTTTTCGGCCTCTTCTTGTTATAGATATTCTTTGATTCTAACTACCTATCTGTTTATTCTATCTTTTAATGTCTGAAGAACAGTATGAGTATATGAATTAAACATTAGGTTCACTGCGCAATATTTTCCTTATCTTTTTTTGACCTTAAAACACATATTGGAATCTGAAACATTGCAACAGGGTGTTAATAAAATAAAATGCAGAAAAAAAACACTCTTTTTTTTATAAATATGCAACGCTAAAAAGTTTATTTTTGTTATACTTTTTAATTAAAAGGTATATTCTCAGCCTTACAAACAAAGTAATTATATTATATGAATGTTGTGCCAGACAAGATAATAATAATTCAATAATTCGTACAAATTTGCTTCGATGTAACAGCTTGACACGAAACTGGCAAAAATTTATTTTCTAATTGCAACTGTCTTACCATTTTTTCCAATTCTGCCCTACTCTCGGTTTTTTTCGTCTGCCTTGTTCTACGATTAGTTGGACAAACTGTATATTCTCTATAACTTCCTTAACATGTGTTTGCAAAAATTGCTCCGTATTACTTTCCGTAATTATAGCTTTAGCATCTTACTGCTAAAATGACTTTATTCTGCACAACCAACTAAATTTTCATATTCACCCCCACTTTACAGAAAAGGAACCGCATTATTTTTTAATATCAATTGTTTTCACCGAACATATTTCTCTTAAGATGTTTTTTATAGATGTACATTTCTTGAAGAGTTCCTTATCTTTTAAGATCAGTTCTTTTAATTTGTGATAATTACTCATGATTCTTCCACATTTAGTAGAAAACTTAAAGAATATTAAATGTTTATTAAATTCTTGACCCAGATAACACACACTCTATAATGCTTTCCTATTTTATATGTAAATTTTTTATAGCCGATAGCCGTGGTATCTAGTGCTATATATTCTTTTTTTTTTATTATTAGTGTAATTTGATTACCTAATAATAAGAATTAATAATAATAATAATAATAATATGTAAATTTTTAAAATTTCTTTACTGGACCTAATATCACAACAAGTTTTGGTTGAAAAGCATTACTAAAACTGAATATATATATTGTATATAAACTATAATACATATAATATTTTTATGTTGACTTACAACTTGTACTTTCTTAATTAAACATTATGGGTTTTATGAAAGCTTAATGTAATAAAAAGTATTCATTCATAATATAAAGGTTTTTGAAAATCTATGTTTTCAAACGCTGATTCATTTTAATAAAACCAAGAAATATCATTCTATGTTCTGCTGCCATAAAATGGCCTCCATTTTCTTTTATAAGATATATACCTGCCTGATGAAGAGCACAAAGGGTTGAATGACATCTTTTTTTTTAAATCCAGATAAAATACAAAATGTTTTTTTTAATCCAAGAATTATACCTCAAGTAATCATAATTTTCAAAAGAGAAGGAGTTTTAAAAAAAAATAATAAAAACCTATCATTCGTAGCGATATGATTATAAAGGACTGATTTTCTTTGTTCTAATTGTCATTATATGAATATTTCCCGGAAATAAAATAAAATAAAATCGTTTTGAATATCGGTTTTGTAAATATTTAACATTATAACATAAACATTCTTTCTGAGTGATGTCGAAAAAAGTGGTTAAAAAAAATTGTTAACTAAACATTTTTCCAGCATTTTCTCTTAACCTTATTTTAAAGTAAATAAGTCTGCTCGAAAAACCCAGTAAACATATACAATACAATGGCAGTCACATACACACATTTACTCATAGTGAAAAATCTATGGATCGCAGCCTATCACGAACGCATAAAAAAAGGAGAAAAACCAGTCAGAATTCACTTTGTTTGTATAAATTACACAGTGTTTTGCACTCTGGGGAGGACAAAAAATTATTCACAAAAATCTCTGGATCGCAAATAAATCTCCATAAGGAGAAAATGACGGCTAGACTGTTGCATGCATTCTAACTCAGTCAAAATTAAATGGGATTTGGAATTTGAAATAAAGCAATAGATCTGAGCTATTTAATCTAATGAGACGTTGTTGTCTGTTTTTTGTACTACTGGTGGATTTTTTTTAATCAAAAGGAGAGTGATCCTTCTTGTTATTTATATTCTTTGGTTTGAACATGCTTTTTATGATCTGAACACCCTCTATATAGCAGCATAAGTACGTTACATGTACATCGTATGCTTATGCTATTAGTTTTCTTTCTCTAAACATATAAAGATTGTCAGTCAAATATAACCAAGTATTTTCTTTATTTACTTTTTAGAAAATTTATGCAACAGACGATGATCTCACAGGTTATAGGATAGAATTTTCTTCAGTTGATTCAAAACTATTTGATATTTTGGTTGGAACTCTTAAAACCGATGTAGCAAAGAGATCATTCGCTTCATTAAAGCTCACATCAATACTGTTGTATATTAAAGAAAAAATTGAGTTTTCAATAATTGCAACGGTAAATACAACGCTTTCTAAAAGAAAATGTAAACAATTGACCCATTTATTTATTTCTTTTAAGGACAATGGGAGTCCCAATAAAAAATCAGCTACGACAAAAATAATAATATCAGCAGACAGTTCCAATGGATTCCCGTCGATTCCTCGATTTTTAAATACAGTTACATACGAAAAGTTGACAGCTGACTTACATCTTCCTGAGCTAAAAATAGAATTGGATCCCGCAACCTATACTCCGGATGTAAATTTTAGAAAGTTATTAGATGATGACGACATTTTTCATATCAAAAATGAGGAAAATATTGTTTATGTCTCATTATTAAAAAAACTTAATCCATTAATTTTAAAGGAGAAAGAAAATCTTTTATTTGATATTGAAGCATCTAATAGATTGATGACTGAAACTGGAAAAACAGCTGTTGTGATATTTTTGCCAGAAATTAGAGGTATATTAAATATTGTCATACATTTTATAAGATACAATTTAATATCTGTAAAAGTATAGAGATCTATGAATACTTGCTTAAAAATAATTCTCTAGAAAAATTATTAACATTAGTTAACAAAGTAAGAAATTCAATGATAAAATTGCAGATAGCGAGCCTTTTGTATAACGTGGAATGAACTCTTGAACTCTGTAACTTCTTAACTTATATAAGAAAATTTATGAATTTACGAAGAGATAAGAGATTTTTTTCGGATACAAAGGAGGCAGGTAAAGATCATCGAGCGGTTTACGATTTCGTTTACGATAACGCACCCTGGGGGAGTCGATGCTCCAGGTCTACAGCCACGCTTTACTGCGAAAAAGAATTTCACCTAAAGTGGCTGGATATATTATATAATTGAAAAGACATCAAAGCTTCTACCAAAGACACAAAGAGTCTTTGATTCTTTCCGAGAAACAACGTAGTAAAGAATGGACAAACTCCCCACATGGCCGACCAATTTAAAACTTAGAACGTTCTTGACTCAATATGAGCGCATAAATACAAAAAGACCTCAACTGACTTGGAATGCGTAACTGGTTAATTGTTTAAGGCGGAAGTACACCCTTGGCTATAGCGCCATCTATGTAAGTAGTTAGAAGGTAGTTGCCCGGGTCAATATAGGCCTCTCTGCGTTTGTTTTGAATACTGGAACCTTTTTTTCCACCAAATTTTTTTTGAAGGAGGTTTTCACTCAAGAAGATATGACTGATTTTATAATGCCAGAGTACTTCAACACGTTCTTGAGATAATTGGATAAAATGAGAAGAAAGATGTTGGAAATCAGTAGTTACGAATATTTCGTTCCATCAGTGGCATCCAACATATATGCAGACTAATTTACGAGTATTATTGTAATTTGACTGAAAAATTGTGTGCTTTTCGGGCTCGGTTGAGATTGGAATGCGAAATCATTCAAATGGGATGTCAATACACTACCACTTGAGTCACTGATCAATCTAATTTGCCGTGATGTGATCAGGTGACTCCCATCGATTTTCAAAATCAATTAGCTTTATACCCGTATATTTAGTTATACTTATGTGTTTACAATACCTCATTAGGATGGAATTTCATGTATTGCAATTCTGATTTTCTGTACAAACAAAGACAAGCCGTCTTAAAACCGCATAAGCCAGATGCCTTCACCCCCACATCGAGTTGGCTGATGTGAAACAGTCTCCCTGTAGAGGGAAAGTGAACCTCTAGTTCTGGCCAGAGCAGCATCCGGATGTTTTGTTAAAATATGAGTCTTATCGAAGTTACTTCCCAAGAGCATATTAATGAACTCAATCTTTCGACCTGACCTGCACGCGACCTAGTTTTCTGCTAGCGTTATGGCATGGTAAAGTGATCTCACAAGGCTGTAGCTTATAATAGACCTTTTAATGTCAAAAATTATATTCCAGCAGAAGTCATCATATTTACTGGTGAACATATTAAAAAAAATATGCAACTTTACTTATGCCCAGCCTCAATGAATGGTTGTAGATTCGTTTTATTGGCGATGACATTATTAACCATATTTTCGTCATTGAATTTAGCGAAACCTGAGTTCTAGGATCTTCAGTTCGTCATATCATTTCAATGGTGGAGAATGTCCAAATGGAACCAATTTTCCAAAGCATGGCTCGGGCGAATAAAGTCATTCGTCTGGAAAAAGCCCTATACTTTCTCCCGCAGAGGTTCATCTAAAAAGAAGTTGTCACCATCGACAGTTTCCGCTGTATGTAGGCCTGCCCCTCACAATTATAGATCGTTGCTCGTCGCTTTAATGATCTTAAAACATAAACAATTGTTTAAACCTGTCTCCCGGAATATTTATTATATTCATAAGGTATTTTCTAATTGATGATGTGCAGAGCCCGGTATTATTGTTTCAATCAAAACTTAAAGAAGGTCTGTAATTTTCTTAATATTTCGAGGCTTTTGACAGACAACTTCACTGTACATACCTAAGGGTGCCTGTTAGATGGTTTAATACTGAACAACAGTAAACTTTTGTGCTAGTGCAATGGGCCACTAGTTGGATTGCAAAAGTGTCTCCTTATAAGTGTGTTAATACCAAAGTATCGTACTGTCATTATCCCTTTATTGTAAATAAAAAACAAAATGGTTTGATATGGAATGCATGATCGCAAGGAATACATCGTCTGCTTTTCTCAAATTGATAAGAGCACACAACACCAATAAATTTAATGTCATTTACGCAGCAGCAAACAACCAATTAAAAAATATTTGCAGTGCAAAAAAGATTGAGTCCGATCTTCAAAACATTGCGTTAATAAACGAATCAAGAATATCAACTGATTCATTGAGAGCTGTCAAACGTATCAGAAGAGTAATGTTATCGCTTCAGGACTACAAGCAGACCAGCTTAAAGACCACGGCAGAGCAATTATCGCCTTTTTTCCAATATACGTTTTTTATAATTGTAGATGAATATCTGGATGTACCGATTATCGAAGCCGAAGTGAAGCATGGCATAGCGTGTCTTAAGCACGCTATTATTCATCCTATATATGGTATAAATCATTAATCGACCATGTTAAGGGAGGAATAGATACAGGCAAAAATCTCAGCTTCAATGCTTGTCGATGATATTGTCCTCCTGGTAGATGCTGTAGATACTATGCAGACTCGACAAGTATTGGAAAATTTGGCACTTAACTGTAAGCTTATCAAAGTTAATGATATTTAGAGATGGCGATGGAAGATACTGTCGGAGTGAGAAGTGCAAGGTAGGCAGATCGAGATTTTGCGGAGTATAAATATCTGGGAGTATTGATTACTTTCAACCTAAGCATGAGCACACATCTACAAGTCAAATTAAGGGAAACAAAGCCGGAAATAGGTGCAGTTTGGGGTAGTTGTATCAACAAAAAACATTTATCACATAACGCGAAGCAAAAAATATTCCGAGCAGTACTCCAAATTACATGATGCACCTTGTGACAGGAGTTGCGCCACTTTTTCAGGATAAGTATCATCTTAATTATATAGTACGAGTCATGTAAATAACCAGGAAAAGATATCTATCTGAGATAGCACTTTTCCAAATGTTGCAAAATGGGGGAAAATGTATCGAAGAATGGATGGCCCTAGTGATTTGACCAGCAACACCTTGCAAGAGACCACAGATCATAAAATCTACTATATGACAAATATGCAAATGAGGGTCGGTGATCATAATATCGCCAATATCATTGCTTACGAGTACAGGACAAGACATATTTCATTGATAAGATTTCAACAGATAAACTGAGCACTTTCTTTAAGAGGTGAACTAAATAAATTGAATTTTGTTATTTTGTCGGATCTCCCAATTTTGTGTAGCCTTTGCATTCTCAGAGAACGAGAGAATATATATCACTTTAAAATTTTTAAAATGAGAAAAAAAAGCAAAGACAATTTGTCAATCTGTTAGACGGCGTTCAGCCATACCATATGCATAGCCTAAGTCTGAACTGTTTTTCTACTTTCATCTTATATAAAAGCCAGCTTACTAACTAACGCGTCAAACGTCCCCGTCCATTTGTTTGTCAATCTCTTCGTTTGATAAATAACTGTTAGACAGTGGAAGTGGTACTGGGACCACAATGATTACAATGAAATACGAACGAACGAAGAGAGCCTATATTATTTTGGTTCATACCTATCAATTCTATCTGTGTGTCTAACAGCTAGGAATCCAGTTAAGAACTGTGTCTGGGGCTCCAAAACTCAAAGAAAGAAATAGGTATGTTCACCGGTGCTCTAAGCGCAGGAGCCCGGAAATCATCTTCTGTGGTTGTGTTGTACCAAAACTTAGGATAATCTCTAGAATTTGTGTGTCCCTTATTCTTGCAAAGCTGACGCGTTCTGGATGCTATATTAATACCGCATTGCAGCATTGTAAGTGTCGTCGCTCCTCTATTTTTTTCTACATTTTACAAACTACTAGCCTATATTCGGCTTCTAAAACATTACGTTTGCTATCGAGAGTTGGCTCAACAAGAAAAAAATAGTATTGTAGCTGTCGTTTCTCCCTTATGGCTTTAAAGTCGCTGTGAATGGCTTGACCCAAAAGAATATTGATGTTGTTTCTGCTGCTACTGAGATCGTAAGCCCCACAGATTAATACCTCCGTGTATTGCACATGTTATGTTCAATTTTTTTTAAAATATTTCATTGTTAAATACTCCTCTTTTAAGTCATTTCATATTTAGTACATTTACTTTTTTTAATTGGTATATAATAATACGAATGAAAAGAAATATGTATACGTAAATAGTACCTATAATTTATAAATTAAAGATAACTTTTAATTCGTTTTAGAACCGCATTTTATATCTGGATTACATAAAGGAAAACTATACGTTGATTCAAATACTTTGGAAGTAGAAGAGTTAAAATTGGAAGCTGAGGAAGATGCTCTACAAGAATTGGATTTTGTATTAGAGGGAGCTCATGCTAAACTATTTGACATGAAAAGAGACTACAATTTCATTGAACTATATTTAAATCCTAATATAAGCGGACTGACTTTTTCCACCGTACAATTTGTTTTACTGAAATTGATGGCTTTAAGGAATTCAGAAGAAATATTCTCAACAAGCATTATAATTGATATAATACCACTGACAATATTCTTTGATAAGTCGTTATACACAGGATCAATAAATGATAGCTCTCTTTATTTAGATCCGATTACTCTCCACACAAATTCTGACACAATCGATGATATCGATGTTCATCTTTCGGATTCCGATGCACAGTTATTTACATTTATAGTGTTTGAAAGAAAAATACAACTTAAACTTATTGATAATTTTAATAAAACTGAACTTAAAGGTAAAAAATACTTTAAAGCTATTCTTGAAGCAGAGAAAAGTGATTTTGGATTAAAGACCAGTTGCGTTATTTTTATAGAAAAGCTTAACGTAAGAAATGGTAAATGAAACAAGATACCGAATTTAAATGCATTTTTATTTAAATAATCTGCTATTTTTCTTTCAGGAATTACATTCCAAAAAAATATATACGAAGCAAAAATTACAAGAGCAATTGAATTGTTCGTTGAAGATATAATTTTGGACATAGATTCTTATAGTGAAGATATTGAATTTTCAATCCAAGGTCGTGATGTTGAATATTTTGGATATCAACAAACCAAAAATGTTGTTAATCTTTTTCTGAAAAACGACGTTAATTATACTGAATTCAATGACACATATACCCTCTTATTGGAAGTGAAAGCGTTGGATACAGTCGATAAATTTGAAGCTTTCGCTACAGTTGTTTGCAAAATCATTCACGATACTATACCTGAATTTGAGAAACCAAATTATATTGGTCAGTTAATGGATTGGAATATTCTGACTGTAGAGAATTTAGTACTTAAAATGTCTACATGGAAAAAAACAACTCTATTTGAACTAACAGGAAACTATTCTACTTTTTTTGAACTCACTGTACTCGAAAATACAGTTCAGATCAAACTTAATGCAAACCTACCAGAAGATGTCAAAGAAAGCAAATCAATTGTGTTTGTTGTAGTTGCCAGTAATAACAGAGCCAAAGGATTTTCAACAATTATCATAAATTTTTTACAAAGCTATTATTTGTCAAACGTTTTTAAAAAAACAATTCAAAAAGGGCAAATTTTAAATAATGAGTATTCCCAAGAGATAAAGTTGGATGATGTTGAACCAGTTACCTCATATAACGTTGCTAATTTAACTTGTACTCTTACCGGAGGTAACTTTAATTTTGTGTTCATTATTAATTGCAGTTAAATGCCTTAGAACTTGGTTTTTTTATTTAATTTTAGAGGGATCTTACTATTTTGACTACACAAAAGTCGCTCCAAAAAACGTTTTTAAACTTATTTTGGCAGCGGAACTACCGATCGATGTCATACAGCAAAAGCTGTATCTTACGATTCTAATGGAATGTCAAAATGAGGAGGATACTTCAATATTTGGTTCGACTGTAATTTTTCTTGACCTGCCTGCAATGAGCGGTATGATCTGAAATAAATATTCTCGTAATTTATAAAAGTAAATAGAATTAAGAAAAATACTGAAAACATTATTCGAGTAGGGCTTAGTAGCCTTATATGATTGTAATGGTAGTTTATATGGTCGGGGTACTTTAATGGTCAATACATGATTTAATTTATCGTTTTTTTATTATTAATAATAATAATAATAATAATTAACAACACAATAACAAGTAACAACAATAATAATAATAATACATTTATAAGAGACATATATATTTTCATAACCTCCAGTTATCCAAATAATGGAGTGATAGAAGCTTTTTGACAATTAATATTGAAAATTCTGGAAATGTGGAAAGAAATATAAATAAATACCTGGGTGGCGTCGAACAGATATTAATTAACATTTTACTATGGACTCAGAAGTGGGATAGGAATAATTGCATAAAACCTAGTGTTTTGTTATTGTATAAAAACTGTCGTGAGTCTAAAACTATTGCAGTTGACCCTCGTTCAATTCAAATCTGAGAAACAAAGAAACAAGAGAAACGAGCGCCTTGATGCACCGAATTTAGGAAGCTTTGAGAAACACGGGACATGATCCAGATACATTCTCCTTAAAAAACAAAAAAATACTCTCGAATAAAAGCTAGACAGTTACAGTTACAGTTATCACTTTATTGTAGCTTAAATTGTAAATTATTACAGATTGCACATTTTACAGAGATATGGTATTTCACTACCTTACTACTGACAAATAAAAATTTGTGAACAATTATGAATGTAAATACAGGCTTAATACAAAAAAAATCTTCAATAAATCATTCATCGTGGTAGATAGAAGAGGGGCAGTAGAAACAACAATTTGTTTTCATTACAATTAATATCATTATATGTATAATGAAGGAACAAAGAAACAGAAACAAAGTTAATAAATGAATAAATAAATAAGTAACAATGAATAAATAAATAAATAATAAATAAATAAACAATTAGATAAATTAATTAAACCAATATATAAATAAGTAAATAATAAATAAATAAGTAAACATATGAATGAATAAATAAATAAATAAACACGTGAATGAATAAATAAGTATGTAAATAATAAATAAATAAATAAATAAGTAAATAAATTGCTTAATAAATAAATTTGTAATAATTAATTAATAATTAGTTGTTGAGAGCTGAAACCAATTTATTGCTAGACATGCTACATAATATTTTGTACTTTTCATTCAGTTTGGCAATTTTTTCAACATTAGTTCTAATACGCAGCTTGTTAGTAGAGAAGTCCCAAGGCAGTTTCCAAATTTATTTTGTGCTCTTTGAAGTTTGAGGAGATGACTTTTGGCACAGTTCCCCCAGACAGGAGATCCGAAACAAAGAATTGACTGGAAAATGGTTTTGAAAACGATCATCTTATTTTCTTGTTATTATATTGGTCTTATTTATGGTTTCTTTAATATGCAACCCGAAATTTAATAGTTTGTCCAGGTATATCCCAAGATATTTGACATTAGGTCTCCACTCAGTAAAAACATTATTTATAGAAAGGTTGTTGCTTGGCAAGAAACAGGCTTTTCTTTTACGGGTGAAAAAGATAGCCTGAGTCTTTGAATTATTAATTTTAATCTTCCAATTTTTTTAATAGGTTAGTAGTGTATTTATAGCAGATTGTAAATTGGTTTCATTATTGAATTCAATTTCATCTGAACAGAAAATACAAGAATCATCAGCGAATAGTGCAATTTCACAGTTAGCCAGTATTGGAAGGTCCGACAAATATATATTAAATAAAAATGGACCCAAGACAGAGCCCTGGGGAACACCTGCTCCTAAATCTTGGACATCAGTGTACCATTAATAGAAACTTTGTATTTTCGAGAAGATAAAAAGGATTGAATTATTTTTATTTAAAAAGCGGAAAGTTGAGCATAAACATTTTATGTAGCAGGCCATTCTGCCAAACTGTGTCAAAGGCTTTCTCAATAGCGAATTTAGTAAGCTAATTGTCCTGTAACTATCAGGAAAACAGGGTGCTTTCCCAGGTTTTAAAATCGGAACTACTTTAGCTGTTTTCGACTTGTCAGAAAAATATCCCAGTTTCAGACATCTATAAAAAAGTTGCTGAATGAATTTAATGCCCATTACAGGCAAGTTCTTCAAAAATATATTTTTAATGCAATCAAAACCTGTCGATTTGTTCTTTTTTAGAGTGGATAATACATCAACCACATCGTCGAGACTAATGATATCCGTATTTAGTCCAACATTTTTTGCATTAATGTTATTTATTGATCGTTCAACCATCGATTGTGTATAAGGATCGCTTGAACCATTTAAATTTGTGAAGCTGTTAGCAAATGCATTTGAAAGAGCATTAGCCTTTTTAGAAAAGGAGATCATTACAGAGCTCCCAACTTTAAGCGAAGGCAATGCACAATTTTTTTTTTTAATAATCTTTATTTTGTTCCAAAAGGGTTTACTTCCTTTTTCTAATTTTTGAAGCTTTTGGTTCCAAACCTTATTTTTGTAGGAAGATATAACGTATTTTAAAACGGCATTAAGGTACTTCATATCGTGGAGATGTTGAATGTTTCTGGTTCTAGTCCACTTTTTTTGATTTGCAACCATTCCTTACCTTTATAACATTTAATATATAACACGGGAGATTGTTACCAGACTCACGAAATCTGACTTTTTTTGGTACAGCTTGATCCACTGCTCCCAAAACAAATTCATTGAATTGTTTAACAGCCTCATCAATGTGAGTTGTGCTGTCAGAAAAAGGTGTAAAAGCACCCAAATTGCTCAGCTTCCTGAGATTTCTTTTAAAACAAGACCGATCCGAGTTCTTGTAATCAAAAACCAAGTTTGGATTTGGTACTGGAAGGAATATGTAAAAGATGGTCAGAGCTGAGTTCATTGTAAGCCATAGGCTGGTCAAACAGATTGTTCGAATTTGTTAAAAAGAAGTCCAACGTTGAAGGGTTAGAATGAGCTTTTGAAGGAAAGTATGTAGGATGGGGAGGGTACAAAATGTCGGAAGAATGTCTTTGATTATAGTCTAGCAATATGCATTTGCTCTGACACAACCCCATGTTCTATGTCTGCAATTTAAGTTCCTATCAACTAAAAATGTTCCATTAATATTTAACAATTTACATAGATTATTACTGAACTCAAAACGCTTACGGTTTGATGAAGTACCATCAGGAAAATATACAGAAAAAAAAATTAAACAAAAGACCGTTTCTGAATGGTATTTCAATGCCAGTATTTTCAATTAATTTCGTATTAAGTACATGAAGTAATCTATGTTGTATTGATCTTAGCACAACAAAAGCAACACCACCTCCTCTTCTATCTACCCGTTCTAAGCGATAACATTTATAATCTTTATTACTTAAATTATATCTATGAGTTAACCATGTTTCCTGTAACAAACTTACATGTATATTATGTTTACTCAAGTAGGCAAAAAATTCTACAGATTTATGGCGAATACCTCAGGCATTCCAACATGTTATATTTAAACAAGTATGCATTATTTTTCTTGATATAAGAACTTAATAGCTAATTTTGCAATGGTATTAAACTGCTCTTCTCTGGAGTTGCATTTACCTAAGAGCGAAATCATCTCAAACGTGAGAGCTTTTAGTTCTTCCATCGTAAAGAGCTGCATATTACTCTTTGAATTGATTCCGTTGTTACTGTTCATCCAAACATTCGGAGTTGTGTTGTAAGTTTTTAAATCTGGCACAACTGATGTCTTGTATGGTGTACGTATTGGGGGAAAGTCCGTAGTACTTGGAGTAAAAATCTGCTTACTCATTCGTACTTGATGAGGTTTGTTTCGAGGAGCAAACCGATCACGAATTTCAAAAAAAATTTGTCTACTCACGCATGACGAGTCATCTGACTTGTGTGAATAACTGCAGTTAGCGCATTTGATGTTCTTTGAGTTGCATAAGTTTGTTTGATGGTTCTCAGAGCAAATAGCACAGTAGTGAGTCCGTACATGGCAATTTTTTTCCCATGCCAATACATTTGGCAATTGTAACACTGAGTGATTTTATTTTTCACTCTGCGCGCAAAGTCCCACTTGATTTGAGTTCTGAACACAGAACGATAATTGCGTTGTAAATCTATTAACTTTATAGAACCAGATTCTAAGTACTCGTATATTAAATAAAAAACGTCAATAAACTTGTCTTGTTTTTTTCTTAATTATTTTAATGTTTTGAAACTTAAGGCCGAGTGAAATTAATTTATTTTTAAGAGTATCCACATTCATTTCAATAAGACCATACAACGTGACTTTTAACGCCCTTGAAGTTAGAAGGTCGTGGGTGAAAAATTGAATTTTTTTCAATGTTAAATCCGCACAAATACTGCTATGTGTTTCGGGTCTGTCACAAATAATTTTAATACCGATGAATACTTTCTTCACACAATATTCTTCGATTTTCAACTCGCGAAGTAGAGAATGAATCTGATCACTAGTCTTATGCAGAACGCAGAAGGAAGGAATTTTTATTTTTTTTGCTATAGTTGGAGATATGATCTCGTCACACTCGATTTCATTGTCCGAATCTTAAAAGGGTGCATAATAATTCCTTCTAGAGTTATTAGCTCTGGAGTTCATTTAAAGACTTTTTGATGTTGAAGACAAATTGTCTTCAACACATGGGGACCTTACTCTCTTACTAATTTGAAAATAAAGCTAGATACCGCACAGAAGAAATCAATAACTTGACGCTAGATGTGATCGACTTGAAACGACAATTCGAACTCATAATAAAAGCTAGACGATTAACAGAAATATCTGGACAAACAGAACTACAACATTCAACAAAAATATGGGGTGGCCATGGTGTAGTGGTACTAGACATCGCTTCTCAGTCGTTCATAGACCTCCGTGAGGAATAAACGTGTTTCGGCTTTCAAAGTGAAAAAAAATTGTTATTATCAGTTCTCGTAAAACAATTGCAAAGGCAGCTCAGTAGTAGTGGCATTGACCGTCAGTCGTTCATAGACCTCTGAGAGGAATAGACGTGTTACGGCTTCTTTGAAAAGTGAAAAAGTAATTAAGACTTAGTAAAAAGTTAATTAGGAACAATTTTGTCAAGTGGCTCGGTAGTTTATCAGTAGTGGTGGTAATCCGACAAAGCTGGGGTCGGAGGTTCGATTCCCGAAAAAAAACATTGTGCGGTTTTTATTTTTAAAATTTCAAATTGCAAATTAAGTAGACAATTGCGAGTTACATATACGAAAGTGTTCTCGGAAGATGAGTGGCAACGAGAGGTCCGCTATTCCAAAAGGGGGACCCTCAGATAGCATGTTGTCATCAGATGACCAGGCCGCTATATCATCAGCCAACAGCAAAACCGGTAATCCAGAAGGAAGAGTTAAAAGAAGGAGGAAGCTTAAGCCAACTCCTAACCTGGTAAAGCGCCCTTCCCTTGCAGCATCTACTGAGAAGTTGCCTAGTATAGTGGGGGAAGATGTGCCAACAACATCGGCAAGGTCAGCAGTTCAATGTCGTGACAGACAAGTTGCTAAGTTGAGTCTGAAGAAGAAGAGGAAGAAGTCAATGCACTCAACAACAGCATTAAAGAGCTGCAGCGAAGAGTTCTTGCCATTAAAGCAAAACAAATGGCAAGAAGAGAAAGAGATAGTCAGCCTGACCAACAGTAGCAGCAAGAAGTCGAATAGACAAATTAACGGGAACAAAAAAAAAACCAAAACAAAACACAACAGCCCAATCCAGAGACAACAAAACACATAAAAGCCAACAAAAAGCTACAACAACAAGATCAGCAGCAGAAACAAAAACAACAACAACAGCAACAAAAACAGCAGCAGCAACAACAGCAGCAGCAGAAACAACAACAACCGCAGCAGCAGAAACAACAGCAAAAACAAGGAGTTCCACCTATAAATACATTTAGGATGGAACTCAAGGACACAATAGAACTGTGTAAGTCGGCCATAGGCTCCAATTTTTTCATTAATAGGCTTAGTGTAGATAGGCATGCGATCCACTGTAATACAGTGGAGCGCTATAATAAAATTAAGAACCTGTTAAGGGACTCGACGACAGAGTTCCTCTCCTTCACCCCTAAGGGGCAAAAGCTGCAAACTAAGCTGCTGAGGGCGTTAGAACCGTCTACTAGTCCGGAGGAGCTCCTCGCACTGCTCAAAGAGAAAGAGTGCGACGGACTCCGATTCGTGGGGGTTAAGCCGTTCGTCACAGCCAGAGTCAAAAGGGAGAAGCGGAAGATACCGTTTTTCCTGGTTCAGCTAAGTCCCGCTAGCAAACTGGGTGGTCTAAGGAGTATTAAAGTCCTAGACTACCAGATTGTACAATGTGAAAAAGTAAAAAGGCACGAAAACATTTTGCAATGTGTACAATGCCAAAGGTTCGGGCACGCCGCCTCGAACTGCGAAATGCAGCCTCGATGTGTCAAGTGCGGAAAGAACCACAAATCAAAAGAATGCGCTCTGGGAAGAGATGGAGCGTCGGAAAAAAGTCAACTCTCTTGCGTTTTATGTAAGAACACGGGACACACCGCAAACTATCGGGGTTGTCCCAAGTTCCAATACATAAAAAGAGTAAATCTGGCTCGGCAGCAAAAGGTGGAAGTAAAGCGTCCACTGGTTCTACCACCATCACCAGTCGTTACTCCCCAGGTTACCTACGCCCAAATGGCGGCAGGTAGGGGAAATACGGCACAGCAAGCGAAGGTTTCTTCTCAGGCCCCAGCGCCTAGAGCATCGGAACCGGCAAATAACATGCTACCTATCTTGCTCTCTACGCAGGGGCAGATGGCTCAGCTGCAACGTCAAATTAAAGAACAAGCTACGCGGGTAGCTCAAATATACACGCTGCTGCCGAGCCTAACACACCTCCAGTCGTAATGGGTACGTACATGGCGGAGCAAACCCTGATGGTCCTTGCAGTGAATGTTAATTCACTGATTACGATTGAGCGAAGAGTCACACTGTTTAAGTTGCCTAAAGACCAAGCCCCCGATATGCTTTTGGTTAGCGAAACTAAACTAACCAAAAGACACAAAATGAGACACAGAAGGTATGAAATCATGCGAAGAAACCGACCCAACTCCATACAAGGAGGAGGCGTTGCAATCTTCGTAGGAAAAGGTATACGTTTTAAAAGAATATACAGTCGTGTAGTACGTAGGTTTCAGGTGCTAGAAGCATGCATCATGTATATCCCTCTCCGTAGTGGAAAGCGGTTATACATGGTGTCAGTTTATCCATTTAAGGCTACTCAATCCACCCTATTCATCTCAGAGCTCGAGACACTTTTTCGATTTCTGAGATTGGAATTTTAGGAAAACTACTTCATTATCGGCGGGACCAACAAACTGTAAACTGTCTTCACACTTTTGTGTATGACAGTGACCATTGCGGTCTTATTACCGAAATAATCGTTCCGAACGAAAATGCGGAATTGTATGAGTATGTTCAACGGCATTCCTACAACTATAGTAGAGTGCGTTGGACACATTTCTGCAGGACCCTGACTAGAGCACTCTCCTCGAATTCGCTCTACCCACCGTCTAACAGAAACCTGTCAAACGAGGAGATTGACAGGTATCTTAAACTAATGGACGAGGCAATAGAATGGACTATGGACAAAACGATACCTCGGTATAAATACACTGACAACGGAGACTTGTTCCGCAATTCATCTATAGACGCACTGCACCGCCACAAAAGTAGACTGCTGTGAAGACTAAAAAGCTTATACAGACAGTTTACTGACAGACATAACCCGGAGATTTGACATTAAATTCGTCGATCAAAAACCTCCAAACATTAATAAAAAAAATTACAGGGCTTCTGTAAGTTTGTATTGGAACAACAAAATTCAGGCTGCACACACCAGTAACCCGAATATGTTCCCGCAAATAAATAAAATAATTCGGAGGGAAGATCAAAACGACCTTTCATGTCTAAAAATCGCCCGAACGACTGACAACGAACGCATACTTTCAACAACAGGCATATATTCAAGTGAGGCTGTTGATGATGACAACTATAGGAGCGACTTTCCAGGAAGTGTACAAGATAAATGCCATCATTGGTCCGAACCACGACCTGGAAAATCGAGTCCTTGTGCACAATTTCTGCCTTCGAAATGAAATATTGAACTGGCGAATCGAGAACACGTGTTTCACCCAGTTCAGTGACGAGAATATGGCAAATAATGTCATCGCCAATGAAAGGGAACAACCCCCGTTCATTTCGAAGGAAGAGCTTCAAACGATCTTCGACACGATTAGAAGTAAGAAATCAGTGGGAGCCGATGGAATACCAAACATCGTGCTTCGACGGTTCGCAATACAATGAATAATGCACATTATACAGCACATTGGAAAACTGCGGTGGTACATCCCACCCCCAAAAGGGATAAAGACACCTCGAATCCGGCGAATCTCCGGTCGATCAGTCCCCTTCCAAGCATCAGTAAGATTTTCGAAAAAGTCATCAATAGAGTCTTGACTAAGTGGGTTGAGGACAGAAATATAGTTCCGGATAATCAATTCGGTTTCATGACGTATTCATGCCGCGTCGAAACTGGTTTCTGATATGCAAGTGAACAAAGCCAAGAACCAGTGCTCTGGTGCCTGCCTGATTGATTTAGAGAAGGCTTTCGATACCGTATGGTTAGAGGGACTCTTCTACAAGTTTGACAGACTGGGCATTAATAAACCACTGATGTATATTCTTTTCAATATGCTCACAGATAGACAGTTCATCGTAAAAATGGCGATGAAGAAGTCATTCTTCTGGTGCATTCAACATTAAAAACGGTCTGCAACATGGTGCGATCATTTCGCCAATCCTTTTCAACACTTACACAAGTGATCGCGTACAGATCAGGTCCAAAGATTGAGGTTATAAACATTCTATTGCAACGTGACTTCGATAAAATTAAACAATACTGCGACGACTGGAAGTTGAAGATCAACTTTCAGAAATCGGAAACTATTCTGTTTAGGACGCCTTTGTATGGGGCCTCTGCGGATAACAGAAAGAATTGGCAAAAGTTTCAGAACGTTGAACAACACGGGCAGCCACTTGCTTGTCGAAATGTAGTCAGATACCTTGGGATGCGAGGGTAAAGGTGATCTGTTACATGGCCCTCATTCGGCCTATGCTTGTATTTGGTTGTCCCGTGTGGTTCAACGTGAGAGCAAGTCTTTTGGAAAAGATGCGTGTGTTTGAGAGGGCTTGCCTTAGGGCTTGTCTTCGCTTATACAGAAGACCAGAGTCTAAGTACATAAAATTCTATCCTAATGAGGTCTTGTACAATAGGGCGGACCTAATACGAGTGGACAATTTTGTTATTAAGTTGATTCGAAAGAACATTGCAAGAGCAATGACCTCGTCGAACAACCTTATCCCTGGGGATTACTACCCCAATTATATGTATCACGAGAGAGTTCGCTCCAGAAGCGTTCCTCTACCTCGACAAAAAAGGTCTGATCCAGGATAGATAAGCGGTGCCGTTAATCTGCCACGTCGCTTGAACAGCTGCGGACAGGCGACTCAACTACGACAGAGACGTCGCACGGCAGTGCAGAGCACCTCCGGTTTAGTAGGGGGGTTGGGAGTCGCAACATGAAGGATGTTGCTCGGCAGCACCAACAATTTTGGTGGCTTACGGAAGAAGGGGAAGCTCCATCGTCGAATTCCCCTTGTACTATGTAGCTTCGTTAGGGAGTTTTTAAATTTAAAAATATCTGTTCGGTACGTCGAAAGACAAAATTTGATTGATAGGTTTAACTTAGAGTGTCCGCATGGGGCCAGTAAATTAGAATAAGATAGTTTTCTGAGTTATTTAAGCTAATTTTTAATTTTTATTTAAGCTTTTTTTGTCTAGCATGTAAGAGTTATTGATTTGTCTAAATAAAAATGCATTTAAAATGAAAAAAATGAAATGAAAAAAATGAGCCATCGCTTCTCACTCGGAGGGTCAAGGTTCGAATCCTACTCACGACAAGTTTTTCACTTGTGTAACTGGAACTCTGTCAGAAAAATCTGCGTGTGAAGGCATAACACTGGCATGTAGATTTGGCTGTTGTAGAATTTCAAGCACAAAAAAAAACACTAAAATTTATAATCTGAATCATTCCGAGTGAAGAAGAACTCTCCGTCCTGTTCGGACTCCCACCCCTGGAAAGTCAATATATCTGACACCAAATATATCTGAGTTTCAAACCACTACATCACCGCAATGCTTTTCTTTCTCCTCCTTCTATCTTTCCGACGCGCCATGGCAACAGTAGAAGGGTATCATAACCCACTTGAGGCGCGCGTAAATTATAAAAAAAAAATATATGATGAACAATAGTTTCGAATAAAAATTGGACGAATAGAAAACAAATATAGATCAACAATTGTAGTAAACTCTGGAAGAACCTTGAAGAAAACGAAAAAAAATTGAATAGATGAATATTAAAATTAAGCAACTGTGCTTTGTACGCCACTGCGATAGTACGGGTAATCACTATTGAATGCACCTGTGAAAGACTGAATGCCGAGGTACGAGAAACGCAGCGGAAAAGTAGGCTGCTGAAACTGCGATAAAATAGGACATTTCAAAAGGCAGTGTAAATAATTGGCATAACGAAAAAACTGTGCTCACTTTTGTAGTAAGCAAATTGAGAGAGAGACCGACAGAAATGACTATCAAGACGTCTAAAAATATAAGGCATGCAAGTTGGTAGCAGAATACGACTGCTCCAGTACCAGCATCCAAGTTTCGATGCAAAACGATGCAATGAATGTATCCTAGTAAAAGTAGTCAGTGTTCAGTTCGATTAAATGATCTGGATGGTTCTTGTGCAGAATTCTTGACTGTACAACACGTTCATAACCACATTGACATCGGAGATGCGCCACAAACCCGTTAATTTGTAAGGGGTCTTCTATTGACAAAGCCAACAGAAGTTGCAGAAATAGTTTTTGAAAGAAAAGTTGAGGCATTGATAGAAGATTCGCAGGGCCATTGGTCATCCACAATTTTCCTCGTGAAAAACAAAGACGGCAGCATTTGTTTTAATGCTAACAGGTTCCTCTTTTGGAACTATATATTTATATTATCGATTAAGTTCGAATATTGTGACATTTTTTTTTCTATCTTAGCTTATTTGTCGAAAATAAGATTATTTTTCTTTTTATTTTGCTCCTTGCTGCTTGGGCTTGTGTTGGTTTGCTCATTAACGGCGGTCTTAGGCTTAATAGTTTCTGTTCTTTCATGTTTTTTTTTATTTATAGTTTACTAACCAGAAACCTTAAGTTTCTATTACTTTACTTGGCTAAGGCTCTGCGCTACTTGCCACATTTCAGTGCTTATTTTAAGGATTTAGGAATTTATCACGCCTTCTTGCAACTCCTGGGCTACGTAGTAATCTAGATAATTAGCTCAGTCTTCTTCTTTGTAATTAAAACACTCTGCAGAAGTTTCATTGTTAACTTCACAGTCTTTAGCGATTTGATTTCCTGCACATTTTACACAACTTTGTTCTTTCTGGCAATACACTTGGATGCGATTGAAACCTTGACAGCGTTCGCACTGAGGAATAAGTGGTTCGATTTTAAGAATCATCATATCATATGTTAACAACATCAATAATTTTAAAATGTCTTTTTTTTACATCATCACCAATATTTCTTTCAACATGTTTCTTCTTTTAGTACACACTCGCTTGTCAACTTTTTACAGATTGGTTTCTCAGTCATGTTGTGCTTGGTTTGTTATCCCGTATTGTTCTTAGTTGTCAGGCATCTATAATGAAGCTTACTAACGGGTGTTCCATAATTCACGCAAAATGTAATTTTGATAGAAAATACAAATTTTTAATTAGAAAGCTTGAATTTTTATAATACACCTCCCAATTTCCTCTTTCAAGGCGTGGGTGGTCATGGGCTTGTTTGCATAGACCTTTGACTTCAAAAAACCCCAAAGAAAAAGTCCAATGGTGTTAAATCGCAGGATTTGGATGGCCAATTCTGATTGCAAAACGGCCGATTAGGATCAGGAAACGACTCATGCAGTAATTGTTTCTCTTGCTGTATGGCATGTGGTACCGTCTTGTTGAAACCACATGTTGGTCACATCCTTATCTTTATATTTAGGCACTAAAAACTGGGTTATCATTTCACGATAACGAACACCATAATTGTTACTGCCTGACCAGCCGCATTTTCGAAGAAGAAAGGTCCGATAACGCATCCAGTCACGCGTTGTGGATACATTTGTTTCTCAACAATTACTCGTGGGTTTTTTGAACTCTAAATGCGACAATTTTGACGATTAACAAAGCCATCAAGATGAAAATGAGCTTCATCACTGAAGATGATTTTGTTCGAAAAATCAGCATCCACTTGCTGTTGTTCCAAAATCCATTCAACGAACTCTCTTCGCGCTGCATGGTCAGTAGTCTTCAGTTCTTGAGTCAATTCCTGACTACGACGCCAAATTGATGTTCCTGGACTATCAGCAATACTCTCGGAACTGCTTCTACGTTTTCTGTTGAGCGACTTCTGACAAAACACCCAGAGTGTTTAAGATCACTAATTGATCCAGTCTCCCTGAATTTTTCAATTATTCTCTTCACAGTTGATGGTTTTAAATCACTATGACGGCCATATTTTGTACGAAAATTGCGGACTGTAGGTGACAAACTCTGACAAGCTCTTTCTAGTGTGATATTTAAGTAAATGCATGAAGATGTAAATTATATATAAGAGAATAAATTATATATATATAAATAAACGCAAAGCCACTTTTTCAAGTCACTTAAATTCTTTCTATTTAGTTATTTTTCCTATTTGACAGTTCTAACATATTTTTAAATCAAATTTCAGCTTGTATTTTTTTTTTAAATAGATCTTGCGAAACCCACTTCCAGTTTAACAGGGGATGGGTTGCTATAAATGTCGTTGGAGGAAATACCCAAAAAAACAAGGAGAGTTCAAACGACAACTCACTTTCTGTTCTAAAAATATTGTTATAATTGAATCGCGCTTGTATTTTTGATGAA
The DNA here is from genome assembly GCA_928272305.1 of Volucella inflata. NCBI lineage: Eukaryota > Metazoa > Arthropoda > Insecta > Diptera > Syrphidae > Volucella > Volucella inflata. The sequence continues at coordinate 50,281,618 of OV743718.1, read as the reverse complement.
GGTTATCAAATTTTATTGAAAGTTATCCGTGCCTACACATACAATATCAACCGCGATGAGGAAAGTGTGCATTTGGCAAAGAATAAAAATACAAAAAAAAAATAAACTGGTGCTGTTTAGCGAAAACAAAAAAAAAATGAAGAAAAATCATAGTGCGGGCATCCTCCATCTTCTGCCACCGTTCAAAGTATTGTTGCTGGCACCCAATCACTGCTGTTGTTGTATACTATTATATGGCAAAGGCAATGACTGAGTGTATAGGTACGTATGTATGTATGTATGAACTTCCAGTTGGACCCTTTGCCTTGCTTTTCGCTAGCTAAAGAAAGTGTTTAATCGTTTGTGTAAGTTGATTATTAACAAATATATGCGCATCATTTTCTGTTGTAGTTTGTTCGCTGCAAGTATTTTCTCTAATTTTTTAAAGAGTGATATTACGGTTAACTTTTGTTTTTTTTTATAAAGTTAGTCTTAATGGAATGACTGGCAAAGGAAACAATTATTATTGTTTTCGGTGGGTTTTTTTTATTGATTCCGTATGCATCAGTTATGTCTGATGTGTTTACTTTACAATCAGTTATGTATTTCGCCTATTGCCTCTACAATCTCAACAAGATTTTCATTTTGTGTAGGTGGAATGTTCAAGGGTGTTAATTTTGGTCTCCATTTGGAATATTTGCTGGTCTTTTTTGTGTTGCTTTGCGATGGCGATGGCAGGATAGTTAGCTCATTGGACTATCAGTCGTTCATAGACCTCCGTAAGGAATAAACGTGTTTCGGCTTTCAAAGTGAAAAAAAATTATTAGCTGTTTTCGTAAAACGCACATTAAGAACTGCTTTTCCAAGTGCATCGGTAGCGCAGTGGTAGTGGCATTGACCGATCTATAGGAGCGACTTTCCAGGAAGTGTACAAGGCGAATGACACCATTGGCCTGAACCACGACCTGGAAAATCGAGTCCTTGTCCACAATTTCTGCCATCGAAATGAAATAGTGAATTGGGGAATCGAGACCTCGAGTTTCACCCAGTTCAGTGAGGAGAATATGGCACATAATGTCATCGCCAATGAAAGGGCACTATCCCCGTTCATTTCGAAGGAGGAGCTCCAAACGATCTTCGACGCAATTAGAAGTAAGAAATCAGTGGGAACCGATGGAATATCGAAAATTGTGCTTCGACATCTCCCACTAGAAGCGATGGACATTTATACCACCCTGTTTAACAATGCAATGAAGAATGCACATTATCCAGCACATTGGAAAACTGCGGTGGTACAATCAGTCTCATTCCAAACATCAGTAAGGTTTTCGAAAAAGTCATCAATAGAGTCCTGACTTAGTGGGTTGAGGACAGAAATATAGTTCCGGATAATCAACTCGGTTTCAAGGCGGTGCATGACGTTATTCATACCGCGTCTAAACTGGTTTCTGATATCCAATGGAACAAAGCCAAGAAACAGTGCACTGGTGCCTGCCTGATTGACTTGGAGAAGGCCTTCGATACCGTGTGGTTAGAGGGACTCTTCTACAAGTTGAAGAGGCTGGGCATTAGTAAACCACTGCTGTATATTCTTTTCGATATGCTTTCAGATAGACAGTTCATCATGAAAAATGGCGATGTGACTTCTACTAATACATTCAACATTAAAAACGGTCTGCAATAAGGTGCGGTTAATTCGCCAATCCTTTTCAACATTTACACAAGTGATCTGATAGGTTCACTTCACCATGCCATAGCGTACGCAGACGACTTAATCGCGTACAGATCAGGTCCAAAGATTGAGGTTATAAACATTCTTTTGCAACGTGACTTCGATAAAATTAAACAATATTGCGACGAATGGAAGTTGAAGATTAACTTTCAGAAGTCGGAAACCATTCTGTTTAGGGCGCCTTTGTCTGGGGCCTCTGCGGATACCAGAAAGAATTGGCGAAAGTTTCAGATCGTGGGACAACACGGGCAGCCACTTGTTTGTCGAAATGTAGTCAGATACGAGTACTTTGGGATCTGGCTAGACCAGTATCTGTATTTTAACAAACATATAGATGTTGCTCTGGCCAGACCCAAAGGTGCTTTTGCCCTTTCAAAGAGACTGTTTTATAGCAGGCAACTCGATGCGCGGTTAAAGGTGATCTGCTACATGGCCCTTATACGGCCTATGCTTACATTTGGTTGTCCCGTGTGGTTCAACGTGAGAGCAAGTCTTTTGGAAAAGATTCGGGTGTTTAAGAGGGCTTGCATTAGGGCTTGGCTTCGTTTATACAGAACACCAGAGTCTGAGTACATACAATTCTATCCTAATGAGGTCTTGTACAATAGGGCGAACCTTATACGAGTAGACAATTTCGTTGTTAAGTTTATTCGAAGGCGCATTGCAAGAGCAATGACCTCGTCTAACAACGTGATATCTGGGACTTACTACCCCAATTAGATGTATCACGAGAGAGTTCGCTTTGACGGCTTTATTCCTCCAGAAGCGTTCCTCTACCTCGACGAAAAAGGTCTGATCCAGGATATATTAGCGTTGCCGCTAATCTTCCACGTGGCTCGAACAGCTGCGGACAGGCGACTCAACTACGACAGAGACGTCGCACACGGCAGTGCGGAGCGTCTCCGGTTTAGTAGGGCGGTAAGGAGTCGCGACATGAGGGATGTTGCTTGGCAGCACCAACAATTTTGGCGGCTTGCTGAAGAGGGGGATGGTCCATCGTCGAATTCCTCTAGTACAGGGTACTTTCGTTAGGGAGCAGAGTGGGTCTGTCTAATATTTAGTCATGGCCGGCTTACATAGGCTTAGGTAGGGTTAAGGTAGCTTTAAGAACAAAAATTATAAAAACAAAAATAAATAAATAAAAAAAAAAAAATATATATATAGATTTTAGAAATAATACTGATACAATAAGATAGTTTAAGTAGGTTAAGTACATTAAGATTTATTGCAGGTAGTTCTTAGTTTTTAGTCTTAAGTGTTTATAATATAATAAAAAAAAAATTTAAATTTACTAAGTTTTTAAATTTCAAATATCTATTTTCTTAGTCTTAATAATACTTAATGTAAAAAAACAATAATAATAAATATCTGTTTAAATATCTGTTCGGTACGTCGGAAGACAAAAGTTAATTGTTAGGTTTAACTAAGAGTGTCCGCATGGGGCTAGTAAGTAAGAATAAGATAATTTTAAGTTAATTAAACTAATTTTTAATCGTTTTTTATCTAGCATGTAAGAGTTGTTGATTTGTCTAAATAAAAATGCATTTAAAATGAAAAAAAAAATGAAATGAAATGGCATTTGCCGATAAAGCGGGAATCGTGGGTTCGATTCCCGGAAAAGTTAGTGACTTTTTTATTTTTAAAAATAAAAATTACATAATATATAAGAGTAATTGAAATCGGGACGATGAATGATACGGAGCGGTTCACTATTCCAATAGTGGGACTAGCGGGTGACGTAATGTCATCAGATGACCAGGCCATAATATTGGCCCACAATCCAAAGACAGTAACAAAAGGAGGAGGAAGCTGAAACCAACTCCTAATCTTGTAAAGCGCCCTTAATTTTCTACGTCTGCTGAAAAGCTGCCCTGTCGACCAAGGGAAGAGGTGCTAACAACATCGGCAAGGGCGGCAATTCAATATGTGTCTGACGGTGGATAGAGAATACATTTGCTTCGCTGGATGCCCCTGAATCGGAAGACGAAGAGGATGAGGTAAATGCTCTCAATGATGGCATAAAAGAGCTACAGCTCAGGGTACTGGCCATAAAAAAAAACAAATGGCAAGAAGAGCCAAAGAAATAAAGCGCTCAGCAGCAGCAACAAGAAAAGGCCGAACAGACAAAACACCGGCAACAAAGCTCTACCCACAAGCAACAGCATAAGGCAGAGCCAACGAAACAAAAACAAACAAACCAGCAGCAACAACAACAGCAGCAGCTGCAGAAACAACAACACCAGCAGCTTCAGAAACAAAAGCAGCAAAAACAGCAGCAGCAACAACAACACATGCATGCGTATCAACACATGCAAGATGGAGCTCAAAGAGTTGATCTGTGTAAGTCGGCCATAGGCTCCAATTTTTTCACATTTTCATTTTGCAATGTGTTCGGTGCCAAAGATTCGGTCACGCCGCGTCGAACTGCGAAATGCAGCCTCGATGTGTCAAGTGCGGAAAGAACCACAAATCAAAAGAATGCGCTCTGGGAAGAGATGGAGCGTCGGAAAAAAGTCAACTCTCTTGCGTTTTATGTAAGAACACGGGACACACCGCAAACTATCGGGGTTGTCCCAAGTTCCAATACATAAAAAGAGTAAATCTGGCTCGGCAGCAAAAGGTGGAAGTAAAGCGTCCACTGGTTCTACCACCATCACCAGTCGTTACTCCCCAGGTTACCTACGCCCAAATGGCGGCAGGTAGGGGAAATACGGCACAGCAAGCGAAGGTTTCTTCTCAGGCCCCAGCGCCAAGAACATCGAAACCGGCAAATGACATGCTAGCTATCTTGCTCTCTATTCAGGGGCAGATGGCTCAGCTTCACGGTCATATTACCGAACAAGCTAAGCCGGTAGCTCAAATATACGCGCTGCTGCCGAGCCTAACTCACCTCCAGTCGTAATGGGTACGTACATGGCGGAGCAAACCCTGAAGTTCCTTACAGTGAATGTTAATTTACAGATCAGGATTGAGCGAAGAGCCACACTGTTTAAGTTGCTTATATATCAAGCCCCTGATGTGCTTTTGGTTAGCAAAACTAAACTAACCAAAAGACACAAAATGAGGCTCAGAAGGTATAAAATCATGCGAAGAAATCGACCCCCCCCATACAAGGAGGAGGCGTTGCAATCTTCGTAAGAAAAGGTATACGTTTTAAAAGAATATACAGTCGTGTAGTGCGTAGGTTTCAGGTCCACGATATTCATCTCAGAGCTCGAAACACTTTTTCGATCTCTGAGACTGGAATTGGAGGAAAACTATTTCATTATCGGCGGAGATTTCAACGCCAAACATAGCGATTGGGGAAATAATACTCCAAACACTAGAGGGAACCTACTATTCAATTGGTGGGGTGATGTATAGACTCGGCCTTAAGGCGACGGATAGTCCGTCTAGACGTGGCTCCTGTTTGGATCTCCTGTTGTTTGACACACGAATACAACTGACAGGTATGAACCAACAAACTGTAAACTGTCTTCGCACTTGTGTGTATGACAGTGACCATTGCGGTCTTAGTACCAAAATAGCCGTTCCGAACGAAAATGCGGAATTGGATGAGTATGTTCAACGGCATTCCTACAACTATAGTAGAGTGCGTTAGACACACTTCTCCAGGACACTGACAAGAGCACTCTCCTCGAAATCGCTCTACCCACTGTCCAACAGAAATCTGTCAAACGAGGAGTTTGAGAGAGAGAAGTAAGAAATCAGTAGGATCCGATGGAACACCGAACATTGTGCTTCGACATCTCCCACTAGAAGCGGTGGACATTCATACCACCCTGTTTAACAATGCAATGAAAAATGCACATTATCCAGCTCATTGGAAAACTGCGGTGGTACATCCCATCCCCAAAAGGGATAAGGACACCTCCAATCCGGCGAATCTCCGGTCGATGAGTCCCCTTCCAAACATCAGTAAAAAAAAAAAAAAAAACACTGTGGCGCTGGCAGCACGGTATGGGCCATGACCTATCTTCTTGACACTCATTTGTGTTGCTCATATTGTCATTTTTGTCACATCTGAGCGGGGCCTTCGGCTTATCGCCGAGTCCGAACGGCACTCCTTAGAAGCTTTTTAGTAGGCAGTTTTACTTTCGGGAGTTTGCCATTGCCCGCCGAAAGGGCGATGTCGATTTGAAAAATTGTTGGCGACCCAGCCAAGAATCGAACCCAGACTCTTTGCGTGATAGTCTTATGAGCATTTCATTTTTCATTTTAAATGCATTTTTATTTCATAAATTCATTGATTCTTACATGCTAGGCAAAAAAATGCTTAAAAATAAGCTTAAGTAACTTAAAACTATCTTATTGTAACTTACTGGCCCCATGCGGGCACTCTAGGTTAAACATAATTCTTAGTCGAAATGTCTTTCGACGTTATTTACAGTACTTTTTTTTATTGCATTAATTTAAAACTAAAACTAAGAAAATAAATTTTATTAAGTAAAAACCTTAGTGAATGGACTTTTTCTTTTTTTTTCTTATTATAAAACTTATAAACTAAAACTTACAGACTACTTAAAAACAAATATTAAGCCTACTTAACCTCTCTAAGTTAACTTATTATATAAGTATTACTTCTTTTTTTTGGTCTGGATTACCACTTAGATAGATAGATAGATATTTATTTCGTTTGTAAAATTTGTACAAGGTTTGCCACCACACAATTTACACACAGAGATATGATATATGATATGATTACCACTTTTATTAGAGAAGGTTATCCATCGCTGTTGTTTTTTATTTTTTTATTTTTAGTTCTTATAATTTTTACTCTTAAATCTACCTTAACCCTACCTACATCTATGTAAGCCAGCCACGGCTAAAAAAAAATAGGCTGACCAACTCTACTCCCTAATGGAGCTACCCTGCACTAGAGGAATTCGACGATGGACATTCCCCTTCTTCTGCAAGCCACCAAAATTGTTGGTGCTGCCGAGCAACATTCCTCATGTCACGACTCCCTACCGCCCTACTAAACCGGAGACGCTGCGCACTGCCGTGTGCGACGTCTCTGTCGTAGTTGAGTCGCCTGTCCGCAGCTGTTCGAGCGACGTAAAAGATTAGCGGCAACGCTAATCTATCCTGGATCAGACCTTTTTTGTTGAGGTAGAGGAACGCTTCTGGAGGAATAAAGCCGTCAAAGCGAACTCTCTCGTGATACATATAATTGGGGTAGTAAGCCCCAGAGATCAGGTTGTTCCACGAGGTCATTGCTCTTGCAATGTGCCTTCGAATCAACTTTTTTTTTTTTTTTTAAGCACTTTTATTTCATTTAATAATCTCTGAAGTGCTTCATTATTTAAAGTCATGTGCTGTTTGATCTCTTCGTACTTGTTTGCTACAACTACGCAACTATGTGTTATTTCTGACATTTCCTTTCGAATATTTCGCATTTCTATTAGAAGGCATTGGTTATTTTCTAATGATGTTGATGCTGCGCTATTTCCATGATCTAGGGCTGGATCAGGAGAGTTCACACTTCTCATTCTCTTTGACATTGGCTAAAGTGGAGTTATTTCAGCTGGTGTTGTTTTGGATAAATTAAATTGTTTTAATTCAAGAGTTCTTGAAAAACCCATTTTTTCAAGGCGTAATTCATTTCAATAAAAGAAATATCCTTTTATTAATTGCTGTCATAAATGTCATAAATGTGCTATCATAATGGTACATACATTAGTTATGCCCGATTTTTATATCTGACATTGGCAACGGTGCTAGTCACTATATTTCTGATTTCGAGCTCTTAGCGCTTCTTTTTAACGTGTGGTTTCCACCTAAGTTTTGCGCCTAGGGACATTCCTAGATATTTTGCCTCGTTTGCGTACGGTATTTGCGTCAAGTTAATGGAAATAGGTAAGTTGTTTATCTTTTTTAACGTAAAATTGTCATGCGTTGATTTTGTCTCATTGAGGACTATTCGCTAGGTGTTTGTCCATTCGCATACTTTTTCAAAGCTCGTTGGAGTTTTCCCGTTGATGATTCGACTGACTCATCCGTTACGACGTTGCTACAATGGTCCCTTCATCTTGTTAGTTAGTTAGTTTTAAATGCATTTTATTTTCTTAATCACTAATTCTTACTTACTAACAAAAAATGCTTAAATCCTAGCTTACAATTACTAAACAATCTAATACTAACTTACTGGCCCTACACAGGCACTCTAAGCTAATCTAAATTCGTATTTCTATGTCTTTCGACTTAATTTACATTGTATTTATGATTACTTATTTTCTATACTTAAGGCTAAGAAAAAATTGCTATCAAAAAACTTAGCATATGGACAATATTTTTTACTTTTTATAAAAACTTAATATCTAACTTAAAATAAACCTTAATCTACCTAACCTACATACAATACGTACATACACACATATAGACATTATGCACAATTATATACATACATTAGTATATACCTTCGTATATAGTAATGTATATATATATTACTTAAATGCTAACCTAAACCTATGTAAGCTGGCCATCGCTATTTACAAAGCAAATAGATTGGTCAGCTCTGCCTCATTAGTGAGGCTGGTCCGTAATTGACGGAAACGACGACGAAACATCTTCCCCATCATTCAACCACCAGAAATGCTGGTGCTGCCGAACGACATCCCTCTTATCGCGATTCCCCACCGCCCTACTGAACCTGAGACGATCCACCCTGCCGCGTGCGACGTCTCTGTTGTAGTTGAGTCGCCTGTCCCCAGCTGTCCGAGCGACATGGAAGATTAACGGGACTGCTAATCTATCCTGGATCAACCCTATCTGATCAAGGTAGAGGAATGCTTCCGGTGGAACGAAGCCGTTAGAGCGCACACTCTCATGTTAAAGGTGATTGGGGTAGTACGCCCCTGATATCAGGTTATTCGTCGAGGTCATTGCTCTTGCAATGTGCCTTCGAGTCAGCTTAATTACGAAGTTGTCCACTCGTATTAGGTTCGCCCTGTTGTAAAGGACCTCGTTAGGATAAAATTTTTTGTACTCCGACTCTGGTGTTCTGTACAAGCGAAGACAAGCCCTAAGGCAAGCCCTCTCAAACACCCGAATCTTTTCCATTAAGCTTGCTCGTACATTGAACCACACGGGACACCCAAATACCAGCATGGGCCTGATAAGGGCCATGTAGCAGATTATCTTTACCCTCGCATCGAGTTGGCTGCTATAAAACAGTCTCTTTGTGAGGGCAAAAGCGCCTTTAGCTCTGGCCAGAGCAGCATCTACATTTTTGTTAAAATACAGAAACTGATCTAGCCAAATCCCAAGTTATCTGACTACATTTCGACAGGCAAGAGGCTGTCCGTGTTGTCCAATGATCGAGAACTTTCGCCAATTTTTTCTGGTATCCCTAGAGGCTCCAGACAACGGCGTCCTAAAGAGAATGGTTTCCGACTTCTGAAAGTTGATTTTCAACTTCCAGTCATCGCAAAATCGTCTTATCTTATCGAAGTCACGCTGTAAGAGACTATTAATGACCTCGATTTTTGGACCTGTTCTGTACGCTATCAAGTCGTCTGCGTACGCAATAGTATGGGGAAGTGAACCTATCAAGTCGCTTGTGTAAGTGTTGAATAGGATCGGCGAATTGACCGCGCCTTGCTGAAGACCATTTTTAATTTGAAATATTCCAACAGAAGTCACATCACCATTTTTCACGATGAACTGTCTGTTGGTTAGCATATTATAAAGAATGTACAAGAGTGGTTTACTGATCCCCAGACTAGCCAGCCTGTAGAAAGACCTTCTAACCATACAGTGTCGAAAGCCTTCTCCAAGTCAACTAGGCAGGCACCAGTGCACTGTTTTTTGCCTTTATTCCATTGGATATCGGACACCAGTTTAGACGCGGCATGTGAGATAGCATGTCCTGCCTTAAAACCGAATTGATTATCCGGAACTATATGTTTGTCCTCAACCCACCTAGTCAGAGCTCTATTGATTACTTTTTCGAACACCTTACTGATATTCGGAAGGAGACTTATCGACCGGAGATTCGCCGGATTGGATATATCCTTTCCCTTTTTGGGGATAGGTTGAACCACCGCCGTTTTCCAACGCGCTGGATAATGTGCATTATTCATTGCATTATTAAACAGGGTGGTATAAATGTCCACCGCATCTAGAGGAAGATGTCGAAGCACGATGTTCGGAATACCATCGGTCCCCACTGATTTCTTACTTCTGATTGTGTCGAAGATCTCATGGAGTTCTTCCTTCGAAATGAACGGGGGTAGGCCACCTTCTCTAGCAATGACATTATTTGCCATATTTTCGTCGCTGAAGCGGGTGAAACCAGAGCCCTCAGATCGCCAGTTCTCTACTTCATTTCGAATATAAAAGTTGTGCACCAAGACGCGATTGTCCAGGTCATAATTAGGGCCAATGATATCATTGGCCTTGTATACTTCCTGGAAAGTCGCCCCTATGGCCTCAACCTTCTCCTGTGGATCCTCGATCACAAAGAAGTCGTCATCATCAGCCGCCTCATTTGTATCAATGCCTGCAATTGTTAGTAACCGTTCGTTGTCAGTAGTCCGGGCTATTTTAAGACACTGAAGGTCGTTTTGATTTTTTCTCCGAAATAGTTTATTTGCGGGAACATATTCGGGTTGCTGGTGTTTACAGCCCGAACCTTGTTGTTCCAATACAAACTTACAGCAATTCTGTAATTCTCTTTAATTAACGTTTGAATATTTTTAATCGACGACTTCAGTGTCCTAATCTCTGGGTCTTGTCTGTCTGTAAACTGTCTGTATAAGTTTTTTAGTCTTGTCAGAAGTCTACTTTTCTGTCGGTGCAGTGCGTCAATAGTAGGATTGCGGAACAGATCTTCGTTAGTCGTTTTTTTATACCGTGGTATTGTAGTATCCATAGTTTGTTTTATTGTCTGGTCCATTCGTTTAAGGTACTTATCGATCTCCTCGTTTGATAAATTCCTATTGGACGGTGGGTGGAGCGTGTTCGAGGAGAGTGCTCTTGTCAAGGTTGCGGAGAAGCGTGTCCATCGAGTCTTACTGTAGTTGTAAGAGTATCTTTGGACAAACTCCCCCAATTCCGCAATTTCGTTGGGAACTGTGATTTCGGTGCTAAAACCGCAATGGTCGCTGTCATACACGAATGTGCGCAGACAGTTAAGCGTTTGTAAATTCGTACCTGTCAGTCGTATACGTTCGTCATACAGTAATAGATCCAAATAAGACCCGCCTCTGGGAAACGACGGGTTATCCGTCGCTTTAAGACCGAGTCTATACATGGCATCGTGCTGACCCCACCAATCGAGTAGTAGGTTCCCTCTAGTATTTGGCAAATTATTTCCCCAATCTCTGTGTCTAGCGTTGAAGTCCCCGCCGATTATAAAATAATTCTCCCCCGATTCCAGCCTCAGAAGTCGAAAAAGTGTGTCGAGCTCTGTAATGAATAAGGTGGATTGTGAAGCCCCAGATGCATAAACAGAGGCCAAGTACAGCCGCTTTCCACTGCGGAGCGGGATGTAAATGACGACTGCCTCTAACACCCGGAACCTGCGTAACACTCCCTTGTACACTCTGTGGAATTCTATGCCTTCTTTAATGAAGATCGCGACACCGCCTCCACGTTGGGAGTTAGGCCGGTTTCTTCTTTTAACAATATAATTATTGTACTCCAGTTCGTGCTCATCGGTTAGCTTGGTTTCGCTAGCGAAAAGCACATCAGGAGTTTGGTCTTGTAGCAATTTAAACATCGCGGCTCTTCGTTCGATCCTAATCAGTGAATTAACATTCACCGCAAGGACCTTCAAAGTCTGTTCCACCATGTGCGTACCCATTACGACATGTGTTGCGTTAGACCCGGCAGCAGAGCGTAGATCTGGTCCACCCGCTTGGCCTGTTCTTGCACCTGCTGTTGCAGCTGAGCCATCTGCCCTTGGATTGCGAGCAAGATGGCCAGCATGTTAGGTGCCGCTTCTGTTGTTCTCGGCATTGGCGCCGGAGAAGCAACAGCCGCTTGCTGTGCCGTAGCCCCTCTACCTGACACCATTTGGGCGTAGGAGATTTGGGACGCGACGGCTGGAGTTTGAAACCTTACAGGTGAACGTTTGACCTCCACCTTCTGTTGCCGAGCCAGTTTTGCTTTTTTAAGGTCGGCGAACTTAGGACAACCCCGATAGTTTGCGGTGTGTCCCACGTTTCCACATAACACGCACGAGAGCTGCGTCCTATCGGATGCTCCGTCCCTACCCAGAGCACACTCCTCGGAACTGTGGTTCTTTGCGCACTTCACGCATCGAGGCTGCATTTGGCAGTTCGACGCGGCGTGCCCGAACCTCTGGCAGCGAACGCATTGTATAACGCCTTCGCTCCTTTTTAATTTCTCCCAGTGAACCACCTGGTAGTCTAGGACATTGATGCTCCTTAGACTATCCAGACGGCTTTCGGGACTGAGCTGCACCAGGAAAAACGGCAGACCCCGTTTCTCCCGTCTGGCTCTAGCTGTGGTAAATGGCTTTACCCCCACAAATTTGAGTCCTTCGCACTCCTTCTCTTTGAGCAGTGCCAGGATCTCCTCAGGATCAGAAGACGGTTCCAACCCTTTCAGCAGCATCGATTGCCGCTTTTCACACTTCGGTGTGAATGAATAATGCTCCGTCGTCGTTTCTTTTAGGAGCTCTTTTACTTTCGCATAGCCCTCCACTGTATTACAGTGGATGGCATGGCGATCGTTTCCCAATCTTTTAATATTAAAGTTATTACCAATGACCAACTTACATAGGTCCTTGGTTGCATTTACCTCTAATTTATAAGTGTTGATAGGAGGTACCTTTTCCTTCTTCTTCTGCTGCTGTTGTTGTTGTTGCTGGTGCTGTTGTTGCTGCTGCTGCTATTTTTTTTGTTGTTTTGGTTGCAGCTGTTGCTGTTGTTTCTGCTGCTGTTGTTTTGTTTGCAGCAGTAGTTGTTTCTGCTGCTGCTGATCTTGTTGTTGCTGCAGTTGTTGTTTCTGCTCTTTTTGTTGTTGGGAGCTCTTCACTTCGGATTGCTCCCTCTGCCTGCGTGCAGTTTGTCTCTGCTTTATTGCAAGCACTTTCTTTTTCAGCTCTTGAATGCTGCTGGTTATATCTTTTATTTGCTCATCCTCATCTTCCGATTCGGACGCAGCTAAAGAGGCAAAGTTGTTGTTGCCCCCCACATACTCCTCTTCATCAGCGATATGCATCAACGCATCATCTGATTTTTTCTTGCGTAGTTGTGTTGTTTGTGTTGCCAAGGCTGCACCCATTTTCATTTTGATTGAATTAGGAGTGGTTCTTGACCTCCTCCTCCTCAGGATAGCTTTCGCCACGGCACCGGCAACAGCATTGTTGCTTTTCGCAACTCCCGTTATGGGAAGAGCGGAGCGCTCTCCACCATCCATCGCGTGATTTTTCTTTTATTAGAGACTTTCTTTTATGTTTTTATTTTACACTAAAAAAAAAAAAAAAGTGTCAAGTCTTTCCAGGGATCGAACTCGTATCCCACAATTAGATGATCGGCGCCGCTAACTGCTAGGCTACCGAGTCTAATACCAAAATATCGACCAATTCTCTTTGGTGTAAACACTAGGTCACTGCTTTTTTTTTCACTTTAAGAAAGCCGAACACGTTTATTCTCTCCGGAGATCCACGGACGACTGTGACCCTTCATCTTGTGGTTAATCTCTTGTGTAGAGCAGGAACAGGATTGGACCGAGAACACATCCTTGTGGAACACCGGCGTAGATTTCTTTGAAATTCGAATATTCACTCCCGTGTCTAACACGGAAAGTTCTGTTTTCAAGATATGATTCCAATGTTTTGTACAACTTTTCCGGTATGATAACCCTTAGTTTATACCTTAGGCCTTCCTGCCATACCTTGTCGATACATCGAGAAAAGCGCTAAAGTATATTTTTTTCCCTTAGCTTTTTCAATTTCGTTCGTTATTCGATACGCCTGATCGATTGTGAAATGTTTGACCCGAAAGCCGAATTGATGATCCGGAATCAAGTGTCTTTCTTCAATTACTGGTTGCAATCGCTTCAGCAGAAGTTTCTCGAAGACGAAGATATTATTGGCAGAAGTGAAATGCGGCTATATGATTTCTTGTCATTTGCACATTTCCCCGGTTTCGTAACCATAATAACTTCGGCGACTTTCCGTTAGCTTGGAACATATTATAGTCTTAAAGAAACATTTAACCAGCACTTTTTTCGGTAGCTCTTTCCGAATTTTGCCAGGTATTAAATCATATCCCGGAGCCTTGTTATTTTTAAATTTTTTTTATTGTTGCTAAAAGTTGTCGGGTGCCATATTATCATTCGTTTTGATCAACGTTTGTCCATCGAACGGCTTGAACGTTTCCTCTAAGTGATCGGCAAATAAGTCTGCTTTCTTTTTGTCTTGTTTTGCCCATTCCCCGTTAGTTTTCCTAATTGGCGGCGAGTGCATTACAGGTTTCCTTATGGCTTTCCATAGAGAGCAGTTTGAGTACTTATCGGCGGTCAGACCCTCGAGGTAAGTAGAAGTCTTGTGATTTTTTAGGTCCTGCAGCAGGTGATTGTTTAAATAGTAATATAGAATGTATATTTAAAATGATTCTATTTTATTTTATGTTTCGTGTTATGATACCTAGGACAAAGAAAATCAATCATTTTAAATCATATGGAATGATATTTTATTATTTTGCTTTAAAAACTCCTTAGCTTTTGAAAATTATGATTACCTGTGGTATAGTTTTGGATGAAAAAACGCATCTTGCATTATTTCTGGGTTTTAAAATAAAGGATGTCATTCAACCCTTTATGATCTTCGTCAGCCAGGTATATTTTTTATAAAAGATAATGCTGGTCATTTTCTGACAGCAATAAATAAAAACATGGGTTTTCAAAAACCCTTAAATTAAGAGTAAATATTTTTTAATTGCATTAAGATTTGATGATATAAAAAACTGTATAGGTGTATACCTAAATTTTGACAATTCAGTTTTAGTCACGCTATTCAACAATGGCTGTGAACTACAATTAGCTGACGAAGAAGGCGCTTCTCTATCGTTCATCGACTTCAAGCAATATGATAATGCACATGTAGTCAGAACACCAAGGTTATTTATGGAGGCCCTTGAGCAATTAGAAAATAAATTCATGTCGCTGTTGTCGAAAAACAAAAAATATGAATTATCTGCATCAAAATTTTCTTTTCATTTTCAAAAATGTTGTTTGCAACAAATCTGTATTCAATGAATTCTGCGGGTGAAATTGTGGCAATTATTGCCTACACACGACACAATTTTTATGAAGTTTTGGAGGGGAGAACAAAAATTGTGAGATTGCCCAATCCAATCTGCCGATTCGGTTTGATGAAAGCCCTACACATGAGACAATTTTCCTGCTGGTTGCAAGTTGCAATAGGAAATTGGAAAAGTAGGCCAACGACTATTTTTACCCCGGGATACAACGTTGTCAAACGTTGCCACATGTACACTGTTGGGTGTTTAGTGAACAAAATTAGGGCGGATCAAAACCTTTCAACGGAGGAAACAAGCGACTCCAGTTGAAGGCTTCCCTGGAGTTAAAAAAAACTGATGCCTATCCCAAAAACAGTAAATCTGTTCACTTAAGAATGCTACTTTACATTGTAAACGGCCAATCATATATTTCACACCTCAGAACTATACAAGGAGTAGTATGCAAAGCGATGGGTCTCTTGGAAGACGATTCTTAATGGGACAACACATTGACGGAAACTACTATTTGCAGTTCATCAAGGTCATTAAGGTATTTGTTTGCCATTATTATAGCGTTTTGCCAAGTGACCGATATTGTAACTCTCTGGAACAAGTATGAACAAAATATGGCCTATGGATATACTGAATCGACGACGGCAAGAGTTAATGTCCAATATGACCAAAATATTTTTGACGAAACGATGTTAGAATTCAATAAGGTAGCAGAAGAACTTTCGGGTAAATTTATTTCGGGTTTTGGACTGCCGATGCCTACAAATATAACGGACTCTGAATTAACTAACGCCGAATGCGCAAGAGAGACTTCGTACGATCAATTTAAACTGTTTCAAATTGTAGCTCAATTCTGAAAAATTAATACGTGACTGTTCATTAATAATTCGGACAAGTTTTCAACTTGCGCAGTACGGATTCACCCATGGGATGATGCACTATATTTTTCTTTGACGATTATCGTCAAATCTTACCAGTGGTAACAAGATAGAAACTTGCTGATGAAATCAATGCTTCATTGAAAAGATCTTTTCTCTGGCCGTGTGTGAAGCCGTGAACGACTTTGGGTGAGTACAAATGTTCCTTATTGATTTTAAATCGCTTAAGCTATGCGTTTTTGTTGAGTTTTTGACTTAATTCATGGTCGTATTGGTTGCATTCAATTTGGGTGTTTGTTCGTTTGGTTCAGCAATGAGTGTTATGATTAAGAATAAAACGCAAAAAGCAAGAATCAACTCGTCATGTGATAACTAATTAAGCTGGAAGAAGAAAGTGAAACACAAAAGAAACAACTAAACTAAATATTTATTTTCATACCTATATTTTGATTAAGAAAATGAAGGAAGAAATTACTAATTATTTTGCATTTGTTATTTTAATTTTTGATATTATACTTTAATAATACAAAAATAGGAATACATTTATGATAAGAAGTAAATAGCTGTTTTTCTTAAAGCCAATTTTTAAAATTTTTAAAATAAGAATGCAAAAATAGTAAACTGTCTACCGATTGCGGGCCAAAACGGTTTCTCTTTTCAGTAATTACGTTGCCAGTCAAAGAAAATCCTCGTTCTGCAGCTGCAATGCTAGCTGGGATGGATTAAACTTTAAGTGCAAATTTAGAGAGATGTGGATAACTCTTTTCATTAGTTTTCCACCATTTCAATACATCAAAGTCATCCCTTATTTCCACATTTTCTTTGCAATAACTTTCAATTTCGTCTGCAGGTGTTGTTAGAGTAGTTGTTGATTTTTTGAAAAGGTGAGGAAAAAAAATAAACATCTTTTAACTGATTACTGTTTGATTGATTGGGAGAATCTTTATCCGATACCAAATTGCTTTCAAGAAATGAAAATTGTGAAACGGAATCTGAATTTAGTGTACGTGGACTGACTGGAACAGAAGTGGAAGATGACGATGGGCTTGGGTTTAAGTTGTCAATTTGGGAAATACAAAACTTTTTGATATCAAGTTAGTCTTGGTGGATATAAAAAGAAAGCAGTATTTTGCCATATATTAAGGTTTGAAACCCACATGTTTTCAACATTATAGATTATTTTTTCTTTAAATGACAAAATGACAGCTACGTCTGTTGGTTTGGGTACACATAGATGCCTAATTTTTTAAATCGACGGTACGACGAAGCATAAGGATGGAGAACTGCAAAGTTGGAGTTTATTAAATATAACTTCGAAGTCATTGCATAAGTCCACTAGATGTTGGAGCGTTTTTTTTTAAAAAAGAATTTAACATTCAAGTGGGTTGAAATATTAATAAGTAGTAATTGCCGGCTTACTTGTTTTTCTTTGAGGATTTTATTAATATGAAACCAATGTCTACAATTGGCTTAAACATTGTGAAGTTGGAGTTCAAGCGTGTCGTGCATAAATTTTTAAAGAAGTTTGTAACTGATGCTGTAAGTTGGCTTTTCTACAATATTTAACAATTTTCTTGCACGCCTCTACAAGTTCTGTCAGCTCTACAGATTCATTAAAGGAGCGTTCCAAAACGATTGCAAGCAAATGGCTGCTACAGTTTAAACGAACGTTGTTCTCCAAGGCTTTCACAACGTTTGACCCTCTGTCTGTTACAAATTTAATTTTCTCTATATTGTTTATTATTATTATTATCAAACAGAGTGTTTGATTTACTCAAAATGTTAGCACTGGTTGAGCTGAAAGTCCACAGATTTCATACCCAAAATTACATCAAAGAGTTTCAAATCTTTTTGGTAGTGCAGAGTCACACCCAAAAAGTGCCTGTCAACATAATTGTCAGTCCACAAATCTAGTGTAGCAGGCATTCTACCATTACGCACAATGTCGGCTATTTTATCTTTAAATTATTTTTTTCCTGCTATCTGTTGCGTTGTACGTGAATGCGTTGTTGCATCAGGCAATAGGTCTTGAATCTCAACATGTTCTCCATATTTTACTCCAATGTTGATAACAAATTTTGCGAGCTTTTTAAAGAGCTTTTTAAACGCCATTAGTTTCTGAAAATTGTTGACAATCCTCAATTAGCCATGCCACACAGGTGTCAATGGCGGCTTTTTTGTCTTCTGTGTTAACAGTTATAGGCAACTTCGTTTAGGCGTTTTAGGCGTTTAGGCGAATATTTCAAAAGTTTGTTGCAGGACCGGCAATACAAATATCCTTCCAAAATAGTTCTATCCTCCTTAATAATTTCAGATAATATGGTCCAAATTACTCTTCTTCCCTTATTTCACTTCTACACAAATTTTTCCGAATTTGATTTTATTCAACACTGGGTTTTGTTGAGTGATTAAATATGAGTAAAACACGTTCGGGCAACGGCTCGAACTGATCCGAACGATACGTTCGTCAACATGCGCCGGTTTTATTCAACGCCGAGCTTTTTTGAGTGATTGCATGTGAGTAATAATCTCATTATCTGATGAAATCAAGAAAAAGGTCATTCTTGCAGTTCTCTGGTGTGAATAGATTAGAACTCAAAATATTAGAGTGTCGTTGTCAACACACGAAAACCTGGATTTTTCAGAGTTGTTGCTCGAAATAGGAAATGGACAGATGTCACAAAACAATGAGAGATTTAATCTAGATAATCAAAACCTTTGCTTTTTAGGAAATAATTTCCAACAATTAGTCAACGACGTTTATCCAGCAATTAATAATATAAGTTCTCAGACTATAGGAGATTTCAAGGAGAGAGCAATTTTGTCACCTACTAACGATCAAGTAGGTAAATTGAACGACTTGATTATCTTTAAAATTAAAAACAGGCTCAGCCTTGCTGGGCCAAGAAGAGGCTGTACATTTTCCAACAGAATTTCATAATTGCTTGCAATCTTATGAATTGCCCCCATATAAATTGGTTTTAAAAGAAGGGTGTCCTGCTATTTAATTGCGAAACTTTAATCTACCCAAATTGTGCAACGGTACACGTCCCCAGGTTAAACTTCTAAAGACTTTAATTTTAGAGTGCGGAATTCTAATCGGATGTGGAACTGGAGAAACCGCGTTAATTCCCCGGATTCCATTGATACCAATGGATTTTTCATTCCAATTCAAAAGATTGCAGTTTTCAAAAAAAATGGCATTTTCAATTACAATTAACAATTCAAAGGTCAGGCATTCAACGTTGCAGTCTTAGACCTAAGTGTTGATTGCTTTTCCCATGGCCAGTTATACGTATGTAGCTTTTTCGCTCGTCACTTCCAAACAAAATTTATTCGTATTGTGAAACTAAACGTAAGCTACAAAAATTTTTTATAAAGAAATTCTATAATCAAAGGCAGTACATCATATTCATCACGTCTTTTGTTTTCTAAATTACACTCGTCCGGCTGGTCGCTAGTAGATAATATAAATACTATATTTTAAGATAAAACTGTCAGTAAGTAGAATAAAAGATACAATGTTAAAACGCAAAATAGACCCGGTCTATATTACGTTCTTTCCCACATTCTCTTCATTACTGAGAGCGGTCCATCTCATTTCAAAATTAAGACATCTGAAAAATTTAGTCAAGGTTGTTCCTTAGGTTAGGTTAGGTTAAACAAGGTATGTCATAAAACACATCACTAGGCACCAAAACGGGTCCATAGGGATCCCTGTGGGACCAGTTGAATTTAACTTCAGGTGGCAAAAACCTAAATAATCTTCTTGGAAAAACATCCGATTTCTTAACAAAATCCAAGAGGGCCTTTGAATGCCATGCCGTCTATTTCCTCTAAGTCTTAAAAAAATATTCACCTTTAAAATTTCCTTCGGCTACGCGATATTACCCTACAGTAATAGTAGTTTGATGTAAGCAACCTCACTATTATCGAGAAGCCCTCCTCTCATTACAAGCTCGTCCGCTTGTTCATTTCCTTCTATACCGCAGTGTCCTGGCACCCAGCACAGTCTCACCCGGTGCTGAATGCATAATGCTTTGAGCATTTTGCGACAGCCGCTGACTGTATCAAACCTGATGGCGGTTGATTCCATTGCCTTAAGAGCGGCCTGGCTGTAGATAGCGATATTTCTATTGGATACCGATCTCATCTGCATCAGCTTAGCTGCCCTGAGGACAGCTAGAACCTCAAGTTAGAAGAGACAATTAGTATCCGGTGGCCTTATAGACACGCTTAGTTCTAGGTCTTCCGAGAAGATATGGGAACCTGTTCCTTCTTCTCTTTTCAAACCATCTGTGAAAATTGCAATTCTATTCGCCCTGGCATTTTCTTGCCAGTCCTCCCTCTCCTGATATATTATATCATACGGAACATCGAAGTCGATTAAGAAAGGGATTTCATTGGATTGCGTGGCAGTAACACCGCTGGTATCGTGCCATGTCCCAAGTTACTGCTCTTAAAGTGACCCAGATTAGTGAGTCGAATCGCACTGTTGTCAGCAAATTTTTTGATCTGTAAGTCGAGCGGTGTTAGGTGCACGTGCTATGGTTATGGAAACCGTTCTTTGAACCGCAGCTGATTTTCCGTATACCGTTATTTGTTGCTTTCCACCATGCTAGAGCGCCATATGTAAGTGTGTGTCTCGCCACCACTATATATAGCCAATACACCATAGCACGTTTTAGGCCCCAAATTCTTCCTACAGTTCTTTTGCATACAAAAAGAGCATTATATGCCTTTTTGATTCTTTCCGCTACGTTGGGATTCCAAATCGGTTTTTTGTCCAGAATTACACCCATATACTTCGCGCTGTCCGAGAGAGACAGATCCACTCCGTTGAGTTTTGGCAGTGTGAATTGCAGTATCTTATACTTTCTGGTGAAAACAACCAGTTCCATTTGGGAGGGGTTGAAATTTAGACCGCAGCTGCTTGCCCAAGTCCTGATCGTCTTCAAGGCACTTAAAGTGTTTAAGTATTTTTCCTGCACTATTAAGACCACATCATCCGCGTATGAAACGGCGCTAATACCTATCGAATTAAACTTTTTAAAGATGTCGTTGATGACCAGCACCCACAAGAGTGTAGATATGACTCCTTCTTGAGGGGTTCCCCTGTCACACACATTCTAGCCGAGCTTTGTCTAATTGAACAGTTTACTGCTCTACTTACAAGCATATTGCAAACCCAATTTATTTTCCCCTCTTCTACATATATTTGCGTCTACTAGAGCACATATAATGGTGCTGAACTTGACTTTATTGAAGGCTCCTTCTATATCCTTCAGAGAGAGAGAAATTAATATTATCAGTATGCCGTGGCATACCGAAGTCAACTGATAGAATGGATCCAGCGAAATGGGTTTCCACCAACGTTAGCAGGACTTCTTGGCTGCTTTTAGCCCACCTTCCGTCGTTTTTTCTGAGAAAGCTGGAGACGCTCGCCTCTTTTAAAAGCATTTTGCTCAACCTCGTCTGTTGCCACGATAGATTCGCAGTACCTCTGCCAAGGGGTTTACTTATCCAATTTTGATTCTGTATGACTTATATTTTGTGCGCACCATACATATATTCGTTGCAATTTGGGTCTGTCGATGCTCGTTTCTCAGGATAATTATGTTTGCACTATCTATGTCATTGACCTTATGTTGTTATCTGGCTAGTCCGCAGATCTCCTCCTTCGTGATGGTCTCGTCAGTGTCCTTTACTTGCATAATTATGCGTTGCATCTTCACATAAGGTGTGTTTTGTTGGCATCGGTATCGGCGCTTATTTCGACTCTACGTATTAATTACACTAACAACATAACTTGTACACGCTAACGATGTGTTGTATGGAAACGTTACGAGTACATCACTACTCACGTAAATGGCGGTGAAAAAAAAATAATGACACTAGTTCTTAGCCAGGTTAGTTCAGATCTGAATGATCTGAGTGTGTGGGAACTTACCTGTATTTCACTAAGTGGCGAAATAGACGCGAAGGTGCGCAGAAAAATGAATACACTTTAGATCACCTTTAATTACTATATTCGAGTGAATATGAAATAACATAAAAATACAAACACATATGATACCAAAATAGCTATAAAGTAAAAACTCCATCAATCTTATATTAATCTTAACACCATTAAACACTTACAAATACTGGGAAACAGTACATCAACAAAATTCTCATTCAAAACTCGCACTTCACCGGATGTTAAAAGTTTGTAGAGGTGATTCTTAAAATAGGAGAAGCTTAGCGAAACGGGGATGACTCGAAACTGAAAAGTGGAAAATCTTGTCTCACAAGGTGAAAAAGAATCAGGAAAACAAGGACGGCTCTTCTCTTATGTAGATTAAAACAAAACTTCTGTTAGCACAATTAAACCTAGGTATAATTCATGCATCACTTTTTTTCCATTGCTTCCAAACAAATATAAGAGACGACAGTACTTAACATATCTACAAAATTGTTTCTACTTAGATCAACCCTTAATATTCCAAGTCTTTTATTCCGTGGCTGCAAGGCGTTTTATGTTGAATAAAAATCTTCACATAATATCTATACAAGAACCATGAGTGTGGAAGAAACACAGCTGTTATTAATCAACCCAGATTTAGTTCTTGCAGACCTAAGATAATAAACGAACAAAGAATGACATAAACTTGTCGGTGCGTCTGCCTATCTCCCTATTATTTGTTATAACCATCACTATGATTTCAATGATTTCCTGGATTTAGTATTATCTTATATGGTTGTCATGTAATGTTAAGCTACTTGAAAAACATGGAATCTTGTTAAAAAGATAATGGAAAGACGAAAAGTAGTGTTGATAAAACTATTACTACTAATTTTTCCGTAAACAAATGCTTAAGTTATTTAACAACCGAATTTGCAAATAGCTTCACCGAACAAACAATCCAAATTCAGCATAACTGCAACGTAATTACCTCCGATCATGTTGCTGAAGAAACAAATGATGCAGTGGTCCGTCACATTCTTAGGAATGTTAATATAAATAAGTCACCAGGATTCGACAACACAAAAGCATGTGAGTAACACTCCCATTCTAGTAAGTTTGCTCCAATAATTGCTTATCTAACAACCTAGAATTCCTCATACTTTTAAAATCGCTGGACAAATAGTTTATAAAGGAAGTTCTAAAAAAAGAAATAATTAATAATTAATATCTTTTCAGCCAGTAATAGAAAAATGTCGGTGGAAGTAGTGATAAGAAGATTGATGAATTTCATCGAAAACAACTCACGAAAAACAATACGTATTTCGAATTAGGATTATTACTTTTTATCTTTAACACAAATGAATTGCTTCGAATTTGCCTTTTGCCTACGCAGATGACACAGCCATTGTTGTTGCACATTGATGCTTGCATATAGCTACATTGATATTGCAGAACGAATTTACGAAGGCTGTATACTGGTGTCATGACAATGAACAAATAATTAACGCATCTAAAATTAAAATGGTGCAACTTCGTGGTTAACACTATCCTATCAGAACTGAAAACATACTTATCAAAAATAATGCTTGTTCTAATGCACTTCCTAACAAACCAATCGAAATTGTTGAAAGCTTGAGTAAAAGTCGATAGTCATTTAATTTATTCGACAATTTACGATCAGATTTATGAAAAGCTTTTTATGGTTTGTCTCTCGTGAGATTCGAAACAACGTCAGGCGTTTTAAAACAAGTATATCATTCTCTATTTGAATCAAAACTGAGGTGCTGAATAGTTGCTTGGGGCAATGCATCTACTGTACACTTATTAAATCTCCAAAGGCTGCAAAATGCGGCGATAAAATACATCAGAGCTGAAAGTATCCACTTCTTATCTGATTGATCACGAGCAAAACACCAGAAGACGGGCTCAGGGATTTCTTCAAATTAAAAGATCCTACAACAAGACAGCTCGCATGCAGATTTCCAACGTTTCTAAATGAACTTCCAATTATTTTTAGAATCATTTTCAATTTCAAAAGAAGACAAAAATTTAATTTAAAAATATTTAATATATTTAAAATATAGTATGTGAAGGGTTTAAAATCTGCTACCTAAACGCTCGTTGTCTCAATTCTCGACTTCCATTATCGTTCCAGTTTAGAGATTTTTCTTCTGTAGACAACTATAACTTGCAACTGGATGCAAGCCAATTCCCATGGCGTAATTCCTATTATGCCTCAAATGTCAACGACAAAGTCAATCATCTGCAAAGTCTACTACTGGACCTTTTTAATAGGCATGTTCTATTAAAGACAGTTGCCGTTAAAAACGGGAATTGCCCTTGGTTCACGTCGGAGGTTCGAAATGCCATGAAAGCCCGTAAAAAGCTATACTCTAGGTGGAAACAAAGACCAACTATCGCCAACTGGGAAATACTTTGTCGGGCACGCAGTCAGGTAACCTTTATAACGCGAAGAGCTAAGAAAAGACATTTTCTGTCTAAAGTAGGTACCGACCAATCCTCCAAAAAACTATGGAGCAATCTACACTCAGTTGGGGTCGGGAAAAATGCTACCGTTGATACAACGACACTTGATGTTGATAATCTCAACGGCGCTTTTCTTTCCGGTGCCACAAAAAACCCGAATTTTATTCCTGAAAATCAGCAGTTGTTTGAGATTGATTTTGACTTTGAAGTCGTCTCCGAAATCAACATCGTTAATACCATGCTTAATCAAATCAAATGCTGTAGGTGAAGATGGGATATCTATCCGATTTGTGAAGATGGTTTTACCTCATATTTTGAGTTCTCTCACACACGTTATAAATTACTGTATCACAACCTCTTCTGGCAAAAGTAATCCCTGTGTCGAAAAAGCCTCGACCTTTATCGGTAAATGACTTTCGCCTAATTAGCATTTTACCGTGTCTCGAGTCACATCAATCAACATTCCTTGTTATCCCCAGTTCAATCTGGATTTCAAGCTCATCATAGCTGCTCCATGCTAATGGTCCAGCCATGATTGAAATTCTGGATGATATTAAGATTAACTTTGATAGGGATTATCTAACGGTACTCTCTTTGCTGGACTTCTCCAAGGCTTTTGACAGAGTGGATCATTAAGTATTATGTCAGAGGCTCGGACTGTATTTTGGTTTTAGCGAAAGGTCGGTGTACCTGATGGGTAATTACTTAGGTAATAGGTACCAGAGAATGGTGGCAGATCCTCCAGATTTGCTCCGTTACTTGCTGGAGTGCCACAACGATCGATACTAGGACCAATCTTATTTTGTTTATTTATCAATGACCTTACTAAAGTATGCTCTAATGTATCAATTCATATTTACGCTGATGATGCCCAGATTCATTTATCACGGCCTATTGGTCTGATTGAGGAACTAATAGTTAGAATGAATGAAGATCTGTCAAAAATATACAACTGGTCACAATGTAATGGGCTTAATTTTAATCCAGACAAATCTCAGATGATACTAATTTCTAAAAAACAATGCGATACGGATGAACTACTACCAGTATTCTTAAATAACAGGCAACTCAAGTTCGTTAACGTTGTCAAAAATTTTGGTTTCAAGCTGAATCGATTACTCTCTTCTCATGACCACGTTAATTATGCCATTGGTCGAATCTATGCTGGCCTGCGTAAGCTCCGGCTATCCTCCAGTTTTACCCAAACATGCACGAAACTTAAACTTGTAAAATTCCTGTTTGTGCCCATTTTTGATTACTCCATAACTGTTTACTGTAAGTTTGAATCCCACTCAGAACACAAATTGCTTGTTGCGTTCAATGCTATGATTAGGTATGTATATGGGTTGAATCGTTATGCCTATGTATCTCACTATCATAAATTGGTTATAGGGTGTACGTTTCAGTAATTTCTAAAGACAAGATCGCCTAAATATCTATTTGATAAGCTTCAATTTGCGCAATCGACCAGAACAATGAATCTTATAATGCCTAGCTTAAACTACTTAGACTCCTCTCGCTTCTTCTTCATTCACGTCACCAGACTTTGGAACTCTCTTCCAACAGCGACAAAGAACACCTTTCCTGACTGCAACAACTATAATTTCCTTTTTTCATTGATCTTACCTCATTTTTTTTGCTAAATACTTAAAAGAATTGGGCATTCGTAATAGACCCTTGTTCGACGTTTGCTGCGAAATTGGCAACGACACGGAGAGCTACATTTTGAATTTCCGACTTTCGCTCGAATCAGTGAGCGGTTACCTGGTGTTAAAGTGGTGGTTGGTACCTTTGGCACTTTATCACTAAAGCGCTTACTCATCTTTGTTCAAAAGCCTGAGAAATTCCATTAAAAGAAACTTAAAAGGAGAACATTGGATTATATAGAGGGAAATGTACAGATCCATATTAAGATCTAGGATACCTCAATGGACTACACATGATGAAGATGGAGAACGCACACTGCTCTGCCAACTTTAGTAATGACTGAAACAAGACAATATATTGTTTGTGATTATATAATTAAATTAAAATAATTGTAGGAAACTCACAAGATAATGCCAAAGGCACCAACTTTCAGGGGTCTGTTAAATTACAACATATCTACTATTCCCTTAGCGGCATTATTGGCCTTGCTAATAATTTTAAACAAACTAGAAATCCTTCCAGAGAACGTCGACTAGACGAAGTCCCAACATTGGATCTTCTGGAAGTAAGATAAGAAGTCAGTGCATTTCCATACGGATGGATCCAAGCGGGGTTGGAGGATATAGAGATACTTAAGGAAACTGTTAAGGTTATGAACTCACCAAAGTTGGAACCACTGCACCAATACTGCCTAAGAATTATATCACCGGTATACCACGTGTATTGCGTCCAAAAAAATCTAGTCAAAACTGGATCTAAATCACTCTAAGAGTTTAATCGTTCAAAGCAGCTTGGCGATTTACAAACGACTTCTGCAGAAGCTGTGGAGGAGAACGAAACAATCCTCCATAAACTTAGTGGATGCTCCCTTAAGAGCTTTTACAATAACTTAATCGACCTCAAGAATAAGGACGTCAACAGCTTTTCAGCTTTCATCAGAGGCTCAAATTGGCTTCAAGAGGAGGATCACAGAGCCATGTGACATCATATTGGGCCAATCAGCCTAAGTTGGTTGGCTTCTTCAACAATCACTCCAACCTAGTGTAAGCACAAAAAAGATGTAATCTTACTGTATACTTACATACCAATAAACAAATGAAATGAAATAATAGCAAGCGAACACACCTTGAAAAGTTTTGTGCAAACAAATGTCAACCGTCCTTATTCCGATTTGTTTCTTTTTATTCTCCAAAATAAATTGAAAATTATGTTTTATTAATATTTGCAGTTGTTATTTAAAGTGTCAAAATTCAGAACGAAGAAGTTTCGAATAAAAAACAGCCGACTGAATTCTTATTCTGATACATAGACATATACACTTGCCCATAAATACAAGTTTTGCAAAAATAAAAAAACGTTCATATAGGCATCAATAGCGGCTTTGTCCTTAAGGCATTATAACACATATAATTATATTCAATAAATGGTTTCAGTATGCATTTAAATGCTATTGTATAAGGTTAAATGTAGAGTTAGTTTTACATATTCTTGTAACTGATGAAATTTGTAAATAAAATCATGTCTCTAAAAAATACTTTGAAGTCATGACTGCAGCCCGAAGACCGATCGTAAAAACTAGTTCAACATGAAATCTTTATTATTATTTCTTATTAATTAATAGTTGTAGGTCTTATTTGTTAAATTAATGTTTTATCTTAATTTCTTACTTAATTTCGTTGCCAAATTTTTTAAATTTACTTTATATCTAAGATCAAACAAGTTGTACTAGTCCAGATCCGCCAACATTTATTCCTGAATTTCAAACAACTTTTTACCAGTTTTATACAACACCATCATTTGTAGGATCTCTTCAGTTTGTTAATGCAATAATAAATAATTCCAATGCTAACATCAGGTACTTCCTAAATGTAAAAAATGGTATGTTCATTTAATTAGTATATGCATACAAATATTCCATTGACCCTATTTTAATTACACATTAGATCATTTGAGATCAAGGATAAATATAAATACGATATCAGGTGAAATTTATCTGAGTGCTCCAACTAGCCCGGGAGTATACTATTTTGACGTTATTGCGGAAAATGTCGAAACTAAAGGCCAGGGTCGAGCCAAAGGCAGACTAGATATTGAAGCTTTAATACAATGTGATGATTATGTTTCTGTATCAAATTCTCTCCTAATAAAATATTTGGAAGAAGAAACAAATCATGACGATATACTTAATGCAAATTTTTCTAATTGCGAGCTTAATATCTTAAGCACAATACCAGATAATCAAGGTAAACACTTGTATCACCATTAAAAATTAAAATTCAATAATTTTCATTTTAAGAATATGTAAGATTTGATCCTACAACAAGAATGTTAAAAATGGCTTCAACTGACATGGAAAGTCCTATTTTTTCAAATATGATAGTACCACAAATAGAAGTTAAATTGAAATTAATTTGCTCTAGTCAAAGAACAATATTTGAAGAGAACAGCTATAAAAATTATAGACGACATACTCGTAAAAGAGATTTAAACAATATAAACGATTTAGCTGAAAATAGATCTTTGGTTTTCACAAGTGACATTACATTCGCCAAAGATGTCACACTACTGTTAATTATACTCGTCGATATTAATGACAATTATCCAGAATTTGTTTATCCAAAACAAAAAAACCTTGTTATAGGCTTCCCTGAAGACAAATTAATAAATCATATTTTTCCAGAAAGTGTTATTCAGGTCTTCGCTAAAGATAAGGATAAAGAGATTAATGCAAAAATTCAGTATTCCATTCAGCCGAATAAGCATTTTAAAATAGATTCTAATGATGGCAAGATATATCCTTATGTAAATGCAATGAAAGGCATAAGTGAAATACATTTAATCGTGTATGCGACTGACAAAGATGGAGCAGTTGATGGCCTAAGCTCAAAATTTACTTTAACAATTAAAATCTTGACTGCTGAGCATTTCATACTTCTTACGTTTAGAAACACTTATATAAAAAAAATAGAGAACCTTATGGAAGAAGTGAAAAATCGAACAGGAATGAGCTTAATAGGAGTGACGCAAGCATGTATTCCTTTCGGAACAAGTGCTTTCACCAATATTGCGCGTAACTCGGGGGCACAACCGGTAAAATTTATTCAAAAAATCTGGGCATATTGTTTTGAAGGAAATATTGCAATTTCAAGTAAAGAAATAAAGCGGTAAGTAAAAAAGACAAATAGTTAAAAAAAAGTAGCATATTCCTAAGTTCATGTGTATATTTTAAAATATTTTTAGAAACCTATCGGGGAGCAGTTTTGACATGATTGTTTCTGCACAAACTTTAGAAGAAGTTCTTGAGACATCTGATGAACTGAAGTTTACAACAGTGCAAAATGTGGCGGGCTTTGTTGCTGGATTATGTATAATGGCAGTTATAATTGTTATTTGCATTGGTTTGTGATTAACGTCAATAAGTTTTCTAAGCATTTTATGTGTATTACTCTTTCTTGTCTGTAGGTTTCATTTTTTATGGATACATACGCTTTTATCGACATCATGTACACATACATGACACGTCGGGCTATGGTTTGTCATCGCAAGGGTTACCAAATCAAAATTTTAGCTCAAAACAAAGTGCTGATATCAATATGCAAAAACATACTAATTTCTTTAGTGACACTACACATGAACCATCACTTTATTGCAAAAGCAAATCTGTTAAAATATTCGGCACAACCTCGCAAGAATCTACTGATATTGGGAAACGTTATCAAATTGAGAATTTAAACATACAGTTAAATGACACTTTTGAAGAACAAAATAATGCAACCGAAAGTGATATATCAAATGATCCTCTGCCACCTCGTGCAACTGTAACATTTAATGAATTCGTGGAACGAATTCATATTGAGAGTGATGACGATGATAAATGCAAAACATGATTATACAAAAACTTTAAATTAATTAAAAAAATTTGGAGGGATTTTATTCGCACATAAGATTAATTAGTTTATATATGTACAGCCAAGAGAGTTATTGTGGGTTACAATATTAACTATGAGAGTTTTGTTTTATTGTGTCGGATAAAATAAAAATATGAAATTAACCGTTCAAAAATTTTTTATTGTCTGTTGGGAAATCTAAATTTTATAACTTTACATTCATTACTCGTACTATAGTAAATTATCTAATTGGACATAATCATAGAACGATTTTGTAACTATTTAAAGAAGTAATACAGTCGCGCAAAAACAAAAAGGCTTTAACCCATGAAAACATAGAAACAATAGAATTTTGGCGAAAGTTGGAAAAGAAAATTTCATGTGACAAGTTCGAAAGATTGTTGGTGTTGTTCAACCGCTATCGAAACGAATTTTTTCTTTGTTTCATAGCCGTAGACGAAACATGGATCCTTTACAATACCGGACCCAAGAAGCCAAGTAAGTTACACCACATGAATTTTAATTATTATTAAACTGCTTCTTAGAACTGTATTTTTTTTTCGTCTACGGAGTTGATAAGATGGTTAAACTGAAGGCAGATCGCAAATACATATTTGTACATAATACTGTGCGGTGAAACTTTAAAAATTTAATAATCTCATGTCGGTGTAAGAATGATTGTCAAAACATATGCCAAGTGTTTTAAAAAAATTTTTGAGTGAAATATTCTCAATTGGGGACTCTGAACAAACTCTGAACCGAGTTTGTTGTGAAATATATTTGTCACGAATGACTTCGGAAAGGAATGGCAAAATTTTATCAACGTTTCTTATTTTCAATAACAAACAAATTAAATTGATATTTATGAATAAATTAAATTCTAATAAATATGCCACATAAAGGCTCACCAACTCTCATTTAAATCTCTTGTGTTTTAGCCAAAACGCAATAAGCGCTTTACAAAATCTAGGTAAGTGAAATGATTCTGATTGGTCGAGAGGCCGCAAATTGGTTTATAAACTCA
Source organism: Volucella inflata (assembly GCA_928272305.1). Taxonomy (NCBI): domain Eukaryota; kingdom Metazoa; phylum Arthropoda; class Insecta; order Diptera; family Syrphidae; genus Volucella; species Volucella inflata. The sequence continues at coordinate 50,250,808 of OV743718.1, read as the reverse complement.
GCTGAAAGCCCTGGAAGCTAGAGCTATTAACTTTTGTTATTAAAATTATAATTTATTTTGGTTCTAATAAATGATGTAATTATTTAAAAAGTAATTTGTATGTATTACTTAGAAGAAATAATACAGATACAAAGGGCATTTCTTTTCAAATCAATAAAGGAATAGAGAAAGTCTCGTTTTCTGATACCGAGTTGTCCATCTTGGCAGTTCTATTTTCAGATTAATTTTCAAAATAGAAGTAACTACACAACACTATTCCCGGTATAATCAAGTAGATCGCTAGTAAGGAATATCCTCATAACAACCAGTAGGATATATTAATGGAGATCAAGGAAAGGAAGCCAGCCCATCTCCCAAAACTTACGGGGCCAAAAGGGAATGGTAGAACTTTTAATAACAATTCTGGTAAAGAGAAAATAAGCGGTCCCATCACATAGCTATCAACAAAGTAGTGTGCAACCCATCAATGCCTGGAAATGGAAATAACAGGAAGACCTCAATCTGTAACTGGTGGAACGATAACCAGAGCCGGCAAATGAAGCAAAACTACAAGTTTCAAAAGTCTCTGTCAAGAAATCGACATGAATCCAAAGGTTAAAGCTTAACGGACCCCCGATAGCATGCTTGAAAATATTTAGATACATAGCAAAGTATCTTTTCCCACAAACATCAACCACAATGTGCAACATTATAAAAGATCTTGTCTGAGTTGTTTAGAACATGCGGCAAGATCGGCTACAGTGAAGTGCCTGGACCTGACGTCATCCCGAATAGAGCTATAAAGATGGGTGTCGAATTAGACCTGCCCCCCTTTATTGCAACAATTCAACAGCGTTTTTCTGGTAGTCCTATCCCTAAATAACTGTTAGACCGATCCAATAAAAATGACAGAGATTTTGATTTGCTCAGAGCAACATTAGGACTACTTTACACGGGCTAATATAAGAAGTATTATATGTTCATATATAGCTATTATTTATTCGAAAAGATCCTATATATAAAAGATTTGTCTTCTTCTTATCATTTTATTAACCCTTTCCTCGTTATACGAACTTAGGCGTAATGAGTTTCCCATTTTACTACGGAGTTGGCTAATGTCGCAGACCGCAGAAACCGTCTACATACTGCTGGGTCCTGGATCGCTTCAGTGGTTAGCCCTAGGCGTTGTTGTGCATTTGCCATCTGAGAAATTCAGGAATTCTTTTTCCGACCTCGTTTTCTTTTAGTTGGAGTGACCGTAGTTGATAGTGCCTTTTAACCGGATTTTCTGCAAATTTTCTTTGAACGTGGCAATACCAACTTATTTTATTCGCCTCAAGCTGTTCGGTTACTAAATTCTTTATATGTAGACTCCCTCTTATACGCGTAGATCTAATGCAATCACGTTTAGTGACTCCACTAGACATCATTGACATTTTCATTTCCGCTGTCATCATTTTGTTTTTAAATGCTTCGTATATTGTCCAGCACTGTGAATCGTACATAGGAGCTGGTCCAACAACCGTGGTGTAGAGCTTCCCTTTCAATTTAAGTGGAAATTTTCGGTCGCAAAAGATTCGCGAATTTTCCCGTCATTTCATCCACCCCCCCCACTCACTCTGTGGTTTACGTCGTCTTCACATTACGCTTCCATGTGAATGATTGATCCTAAGTACTTAAAGGTAGTGCTTTTCGGAAGAACTATTCGGTCTAACATTATATCTGGAACAGGTCGCAACGGATGCGCAAATGGGCAAGTCAAATGCTCCGTCTTTGAACCACTTATTTTAAACGCGTAGCGCATTTTTCCATGAATCTAATGTGCTCTGCAAATCTTCGACGTTATAGCTTAGTATAACTGCGTCGTCAGCGAAGAGAATTGGCGTTACATTTGCTTCGCGCATGAAGTCTTTTAAAAGGTAGTCGAATAATACGTTAAAGGGGAAAGGGCTAAGGACGCTTTCTTCGTGCAGTCCGACATTAACTGGAAATTCCCTCGTTAGTCCAGCAGAACTTTTAACTGCAGTTTTCACGTTTCCGTACATGTCTTGTATTATTTTAACATACGTTTCCGGTACCTTTTGAGACCTCAGCGCGGCCCATATGAGATCCCTAGGCACTCGATCGAATGCTTTCACGAGGTCGATATATACCATGTTTAAATCCTTAGACGAGTCTCGGTACTTTTTCATTATTATTCGTAGGCTTTGTATAACGTCCACTACCGATTTTCCTTCAACAAATCCACACTGGCTTTTATCGAGCTTTATTATTTACCGAAGACGTTCGTTTAAGACTCTTTCGACGATTTTCATCGTGTGTGACATCAGCTGGATTGAACGGTAGTTGTTGCATTCTCGAGTGTCGCCTTTTCCTTTGTATAACGGAATCAAGAAGCTACTTCTCCATTGATTCGGCATAGTTTGTTCACACTTTAATTTATTTCAAAGTTTCGATAGCCATTCGCTGCCGATTCTCTCCATCTTTGACCAAAACTTTCCACTTTCCCATGCTTAATTTTTCCGATTGCTATACTTAGTTCTTCGATTGAAAAGTCCGAAACTTCCTCCTCGAATAGACCAGCTGTCGGCACGAGATTACGTGGAAATTGTTTGTTAAGCAACTCCTTACAGTATTCAAGCCACCGGTCACAAATTTCCTCTTCGTTTGTTAGTAAGTGACCGTCTGCATTTTTGATGTATTTTGGCGAAGTTATTGCCATCGAATTTTTTCGCCTCTGTGCAGCGAGCTTAAAAATATTTGGCAATTTAATATTATACGACGCTTCAACTTCTTGTACAGCTTGTCTTCTATCTGTCGATCGTGAGGATATTTGTTTCAACTCCTGGTACAGGTTTTCCGCTTCTGCCGCTCGAGTTCGAGCCAGAACTTTCTTTGCGACGTTTTTAAGTCGCTCGTATTCAAGAGCCAGTCGAGCTTTTTCGATATCGTCGCTCCGATCGCATTTTGTCCACGCTTGGAATGCATTCTTCCTGTCGGTCACCACCCATCTGGACCGGATTTCCAGATCCGTGGGGGGCGAGTAAATGTCGCCATTCAAATAAATATCCCATTCTCAAGGCCTGAATGGTGCTCGGGATGTAACATCAATAAAGTATCGCGAACGGAGCCCTTCGGATACCTGGCGTCCTCAGGTTGTAACGGCTGATGGGGTGGACCTCCCTTCCACCATACTAGTAGGATCTAAATATGAGCCTAAACAAAAACAAAATAAATAAAACAAATAACACAATCAACGCAAATAACGGAGTAAACTCAACGAATTTACCGCAGTCGTTTGATCCCTTCTCCAAAAGTTCAAGGGTATCACGATCTCCACCACCAAGATCGAATGTCTCCGGGAAAATAAGTCCGCCCGAAGCGCCTATGCGCGAGAAAACTGACTCAGTGAGTAATAAAAGCTTGGAAGAGAGAACAACACACCCCGTACGAAGCTTAAGCAAATGGAGCTACTTTTTCAAGAGCTTAAAAAAGAAGTAGACATACTCGGAGTTTAAAACAAGACTCTGAAAAAAAGCGTGTAAACGAAGTCCAAGAAAGCAGTTCACTCCGCTCAACTAGACGCGAATACCATACTGGCTAACTAAGAAGAGCTAACACGCGAAACAAATTGGACCCTAAAGAAAAGACCACCTAAGAAACGTAAAGCTGGTTATTCACCCAAAGTTGTTCTATATAAGAGCCAGGAGTCAAAAAAAACAACTGCCAACAAAATTACGTCTTCCACCTCCAATCAACATTGTTGGGGTTTCAGACTACAACAAGTTGCATTGCTTTCTCAAAGAAACGCTAAACACTGCGCAACAATATGTGGAAAGTTAACGTCGACAACTCCGATGAATACCGAGCATTGTCCGACAAATTAAACACCGAGGAGATCCAATGGTACACTTTCGAAAACAAGCCAGAAAGACCATTACGTGTAGTAGCGAGAGGACTTCACCCTTCGTGCACTAAAAACTATATTATAAGCGACCTCCATGCAAAGGGCTTTAAAATTCTAGAAAACAGAGAAAGACGAGAAAATCTTGGTTAAGCGGGGACTTCCGCTGTTTATGCTTAGCTTCGATAAGTCCGAAAATAAAGAAGATATCTGTAGTATTAAAACTATTCTAAGTATCGTAGTCAAAATCGAACCTGTGCGTAAGAATACAAGATCGATCCCGCAATGTAGACGCTGCCAAGGCATAGCAGACTTACTGCTAAAAAGAACCGCGTTGCGTAAAATATGCCGCTAAGCATCTCTCAGAAGAGTGCAACTTAAATAAAGAACTTACACGGTCTTGCATAAATTGCCAAGGAAAGCACCCACCAAACTATCGCGGATGTGAAGTGGCGAAAGAACTCCAAAAAGGCGCGATACGCTTAAAAAAACGTTACGTCCAAACCCAAAAAAAACTATAAATAAACCAAATATTGCTAAAGAACAGGCAGTGAAAGAAAGAAAATCCGTCGTGGTAAAGTCGAAGGATATACAACAAAAGATCGCAAAGGAAAAGCCACCACCGATTGACGCGCTAACGTATGCAAAAGCAGGGTCGCAAGGAAATAAAAAAAGGCGGTGTTATGCCAGATCCAGTGGCACACGTTTTCTTCCTAATTCTCACGACTCTTGAGGAGCAAAGCTGAACAAATAAATTGTTAGTTGAAAAATTGAGCAATCTTGAGAAAGTAATACGTAAAACCCGATCTTAAGCATGAATATGAAACAAGTGTTTAAAATATTGACGTGGAACGCAAACAACAAAAAAAAAAAAACACTGTGGCGCTGGCAGCCCGGTATGGGCCATGGCCTAGCTTCTTAATCTCTCCTCATATCACTCACCAGTCATTTTGATACTGAGCATATTCTGAATTAAGAAAGAAGTAGCGCCTAGATTAACTAACACCAAAACTAACTGGGACAGTTTTAGAAACTACTGCAGTGAACATATTGTTCTAAACGTCTCGCTAAAAACACAAAACGAAATAGAAGACGGAGTCGACAGATTCATCAAAATCCTGCAGAACGCTGCCTGGAACAACACTCCAACTAGGAGAAAAGAGAAAGCAAGTAGTGATTCCACCGGAAATAAAAAAACTGGTGAGAGAAAAGAGGAGAGCGCGCAAAGATGGCAACAATCCCGTGTTCCCCAGCATAAAACATACTTAAACCACATTGAAGAGAGACGTCTAATTCCTCAACATCAATTCGGTTTTAGAACTAAGCACTCCACAATTGACCAGGTTTTTAGAATTACGAATGAAATTGAGAAAGCTTTAGGCGAAGAACACAATGTTAATCTGCGTCTGCTGCCGTTGTCATCGATTTTGAAGCGACTCATGTGGTTCAAGCAAACCCAATACGATTGATTTTCAAACATCAGGTGGGGAATAAATTTTCGAATTTACTTCACAACCATACATTTACTTCACAAACATGGTTACTGCAAAAGTTGTATTTGTGCTTAATGTTGTGAAGTTTTGCTTTTTAGCAACAAAGTTATTCAACGAAAAACAGACACGTGTGTTGAATACGATTCTTATATCAAGAAAGATATCAATGTGGTTATTTCGAAAACACAATTTTTGTTATATATACAATATTTCCGTTTCTCTTACTCCCTCAATTAATTTTTCCGTATTCATTGCGTACTTTCTTCGGGCTCCACAAAACAAATGTGATAAGCCATTCAAAAAAGTATGACTAATTCATAAGCAAGCAACCACTTTTTTCTTTTTCTAATTTTGCAAAAAATATAGCACATCCACATTGTGAAATTACCTTTTCCCCACCTTGCATTACATATCCAAACCAACATTCAATTTATCATCCCTTAGAAAAAAAAATTGAACACATGAAAAACAATAAAAAAATGTAACTTTCAAATTTTCTTTATGCTAAATTGTAAAGTTCCGCAAACAGGTAAAAAAACAATAAACGTCAAATTTGAATCGCTTCAAAAAGTTGATGTCGATTCAACTTGAGCAGCGGACGCAGACGCAGATGCACATTGTGGGTACTCATGTGGGTTCCCATATAAATTGCAGCAGATTCACAGCAGAAGTGCTAGGAATGTTAAGCAAAAAAAAATTAATAAAAAGCAAAAACAAACGAGAAAACTAAAATTTTTTTATTTAGTTAGAAAAAATAAAAAAGTGAAAACGAGGCGATCACGATTTAAATCATCGTGATCGTCACCCATTTCCGTTTCCTAATAAAAAAATTATATACATATATATACTTATATCTGCTGTAACGTACCAAGGAAAGGACAGCTACGCCCTCCCAAAGGTCCGTATAAAGAAAAAAATATATGCATAGTATATATCCATTAAACAACCAAAAAAATAATTCAAAAAATGAATTTAGCCAATGAATTTTGTTTGGTGTCTTACAAAAAAAAAAAATAATTCTTATATCGTTTATTTAATTTTGTTTTAAATATAAAAAATAGAAGAAAAAAAAAACATTACTATAAAAAAAAACATATATATGTATATGTACATTTACACAATATAAACATTTTTTTTTCAGTGTATGATTAGTTCATAATAGAGGTCTGCATTGAATGTCTTGAAACACATTTCAAGACATTCCATTTTTTCATGGTACCTCATTCATTATATTCACATCTTGAAAAATCAAACGAATGAATCACTTGATATTCGATTAGCGAGTGAGTACATCACCCATAGATAACAAAACATTTAGTTCAGTGCCCTCATATCAAACGGGTACACTTCATAGAGTACATCGAATACTCGGTGTGCACTAACGCAATTTGCGCACACACCGAATACTCGGTATGCATTTGTCTTTGCATACACGCTGCATAGCTATCAAATATTCACGTTTATTTTCATTGTGGGTGTTATTGTGTATTAATAGGAATTTGAACAAAATTATTTTAAACAAACAGTTGCCTTTCATACATTGATCACAACTTTAAACAATTGAATAAATAAAAGACGCGACGGATTTCGGGAACAAGGACCTATTTACAAGTATATAAATAACAAAATAACAAAAATCATCGTGATATCCAATCGATAGAAGACACACTCATGTAACATGTCGGATCTTTTGTTTAATTTTTGTTTTTATATGCTCGTCGGTCCGTCTGTCATATAAGAATGCAACTTACGTGTGTAAACCACTGTTCTTGCAGTATTTTACAATGTTTTAAGGTTTTGAAGCCACGCCACTATATATGAGGGACACACTACGCCTTAACTGCATTCGAATCATTCGAAACATTCGGTGTACTCGGTGTAGATGAACAGTTAAACATGCACTCGCTTTGTTTGAATGAAGCACCCACTCGCAAAAGAGAAATCAAGTAGTGCATTCGATTCGTTATCTTGTGATGGAATGTTGTGCAGTGTTTGTCTTTTGAACAGTGGTACCCATTTTTAGAGTACACTAGTTTATATGACTGCAGTAAATAGAATACACTGAACTACTGTACCCATTGGGAGAAGTAAATGAATGCATTCATGCAGACTTCTAGTTCATAAGCGATAGTATAGTGAAGTGATTTAGTTATATATATACATACTGTAATATTTCGGCTAGGGTTCGAAATGATAAAACGTTATTCTGTTCCAAAACACTCTATTTATTATTATTTAAATACAACTTTCAATCAATTCACAAACAATTTCACTTTTAATTCAAAATTCAAATCTCTTATCTTTCACTTAGTAAGACTTAGGTCCTTTTCCATCGCTTTCCAAATATCAACTTATCGTCCGCAGTTTCTCATCCTGTATTTATACCACATTTGACGGGTTCTAGTTCTTTCTGGTAACTTCTGGTTTGAAACTGGGGTAATAACTGAACTCTCCAACGTGGAGAGTTTGTATGATTCTAAAACTATGCAACACTGGATAATTGATTTAATCACATATATACCACAATATCCCCCTCTTAAACTTGTTCGTCCCGAACAAACTCTTCGGCATTCTGCCCAATATAGCGATGTTTTCGATCCACATGCACCACTTTCATCTTGCCTCTTCCTCGTTGAATGCGATAGACAACATCGTTGATGCGTTTTACGACTTTATATGGTCCTTCCCAGTCTTGCTGTCATTTGGGTGATACGCCTTTCCGTCTATGAGGGTTATATAGCCACACTATATCTCCTTCCTGGAATCCCGTTGTGGTCGCCTTGACATCATACCTCGTCTTCATGCGGTCACTGGCTATCTTGATCTTATCCCTGGTTGTTTGGTGCACGTCCCTAATAATCCGTCTGAGGTCTGCGACATAGTCGTCTTCATTTCTGTTCTCTTCAGACGGCGGTGATCCAAACATCAATTCACTAGGTAACCGGACTGTTCGACCGAAAAGGATTTCCGATGGAGTGTGACCTGTGGTGTTGTGTACTGCACTCCGATAGGCTAATAGAAACATTGGAATTTGCCTATCTGAATCGCATTGCTTGTCGCCAACGACCTTTGATAGGTGTTCATTCAAGGTTCTGTTGAAGCGTTCTACCATCCCGTCCGATTGTGGGTGGAGCGGTGTTGTTCTCGTCTTTTTAATCCCCAGTAGCTCGCACACCCCTTGGAAAATCTTAGACTCGAAGTTACGCCCTTGATCCGAGTGCAATTCCATCGGTACGCTGAATCTGCTCACCCAGTTGTAAACGATCTGCTCAACCACGGTTCTGGCTTCTTAGTTAGGGATAGCAAAAGCCTCAGGCCACTTGCTGAAGTAATCCATAACAACAAGAATGTAGCGATTTCCATTTTCGGTTTCAGGAAACGGTCCTGCAATGTCAACTGCGATTCTCTCGAATGGCGCTCCAACGTTGTATTGCTGCATTCTGCCGTGAGTTTTAACCCTCGGGCCTTTACTGGCGGCGCAGGTGACACACTTTCTGCACCAATTTTCTACATCGTCCTTGGCGTGCACCCAATAAAAACGTTCTCGCACCTTTTCTAACGTCTCATTCACTCCCAAGTGACCTCCGGATATTCCATCGTGCAGTTCCCTTAGCACTACACTGACTCTCGACCTTGGCACAACGAGCTGCATCACAAACGACTTTCCATCCGAGCTTTCCCACCTTCGCCTCAAAACACCATCTTGAACATGAAGCGAGTCCCACTGTGCCCAGTATGCCTTTAGTTCGGGACTTTTATTGGATATTTCCTGCCAATCTGGTTTTTTTTCATGTTCTTTCCAGGCGAGAATTGGCTCGATATCCGGATCCTCTTTTTGGGCGTTTCGCATTTCTCTTTCATTCCAACCATCAGTGGGCTCAGCTCTTAGTCGTTGAGTGGATACCGCATCTTTTTCTTCTTGTCGTGCGCAATGTTTGCAATCAGATTTGCAAGGTCGCCGGGACAGAGCATCCGCATTAGAGTAAAGGCTTCCCTTTAATTTTGTGTTAGTTTGAAACAAATTTTAATGTTGGACAATAAATTGCTTTTTCATATTTTTCAGGACAACAAAAAAGGGAATCTGAAAACATCTACAACAAGAAGGAACAATATTCTACAAAATACTGCTGCCACCAACGGATTGGTTTTTTATGGATGTGGCAAAAGCAGTTGAAATAGTTTGTTTACGTTTCCTTTTCAGTAAGCAAAAGAATTTTCATTTGAAATTAATTAATCAAACTTCTTATTTTACAGAATAATCTTACTATTCAACATCTTGGCAAATGCTTTGGAAGAGTGGAAACAACCCTAACTAACTAAAGACATGTGAGTAAAATGCAATTGTTTCGATTAAGCCGTGAATTTAATGCTTTTTTTCGCAGATTCAACATTTGCAATTCCAACATCTAAAATCAAGTGGAATCAAACAAAAACCATGTGAGTAAAATACAGTTGTTTCGATTTAGACGTGAATTTAATGCTGTTTTTCGCAGATTCAACATTTGTAGTTCGAACATCTTGGCGAATCCGTCTTAAGAGTGGAAACATCGGAATCAAACAAAAGACATGTGAGTAAAATGAAATTGTTTCAGTTTAGCTGTGAATTGAATGCCTTTTTTCTTAGCGATTCAACATTTGCAGTCAAACCATCCGATCCTGGCAAAAGGGTGGACAACAGAAAAGTTGGTATTTTACGGTTTGGAAACGTAGTATGTATAGTTTGTTTTGTTTTATTTGATAAATAAAATATATTTATACTTTAAAAAAAATTGTGTCTATTTATTACTTTTGATAGGTAATGCATTTCCAAACTACCCTTGAGGTATGCATAGTGGTTCGTTAATTGATTTTTTTTGGTTGGGTGTTCGGTTTCCCCAGGAGCCCTATTGCACCCATTTTACATTTTCACTTTCAGGCTCCCGGCAAAAAACCGCAAAAAAATGCAAAGAATTGTGTTGATCATCTAGCTTCTATCAATGAGAAAAAATAATTAATAAATGCAAATATATACACATACGAGTACCACGCAAGTGGAAAAAAAATTGTTTTACTTTTTAGTCCACCCAGGTAAAATATTAAATATTGTGCAAACAAATTTTTTTTTCCATGCATAATGCAAACTTACCTGGATTCCTTGCATCCTGGGCGGTATAAGTGGATATGGGTTTCGCGTCCTAAACAGCATTTTTTGGGATTCGCCATATTGATTGGTCTATAAAATATAAAATATAAACTTATTAAATTATTGAATACAAATAATTATTTTCACTTACAGCTTTGCTCCTTTTTCAGTACAATATTGACATTTCTTCATTTCACCCCGGTGTGGGCAAATTTTTTGGTTCACCATGAATATTTTTATCAGAAGGGTCTGTTCCGAAAAATATTTATTTATAAGCTTAGAATATTCGAAATATGTATAGATTAAAAATACATAAAATTTGATTATTGTTTAAATTTCTTATAAATACATGAAAGGAATAATGATCACTTTACATATTTTTATTTATGCAAATCTAACTCAACGCAAACCTTTTGTGAAATTGATTTTAAAATATTGGTTAAGTAGCAAACAGGAAACAAAACAATAAGCAAACTATCTATCTAACTATTATTTCTAAGTATTATAAAGAATAAACTAATTCTTCAAAAATGTTGTAAATATATACATACGTGTAACTGGACATATTTAACTTAAAATAGAAAAATAAAAATGCTTTATGGCAAATGGTAGTTTTCTCACTGAATATCTAAATTGAAAAAAAAGTATCTACTTCCAATAAATTAAATTTTAAAATAATACCTAACCTAAAAAGTTTCCGATTGATCACTGCCTGACATTCTCGTTGGACCGATTTTGAAGTAAACAATTAAAAGCTATTATTTTTCATGCTCTGATTCCAAATAAAATGCGCGACTATTGAATGATTTGTCGGGGAGTTAGAACTCGAGCGACGAAATTACTACAAAAGAGTAAGAAAAAAGTAAAGTGCATGCAAAATTATATTAGTACTTATTTATTTTCAAATAAACAACTAAAAAACTAACTATTTATCGGTGTTTTATTTCAAACAGCAATTTACTTCTATTCCAAGATCCATTGTCATTGGATAAAGAGACATAGATTTTGCAAAATAATGCTTTTCAAATCTGATTGGTATTTTTTTGTTTGGGGACTCGTTGGTAAATACTTTTTTAACAATTTTGTGCCATTAATTTTTCACAAAACTCCCAATTCGTTACTCAGTTTTTGCATTCATTGCAATAAGAAAGAAAAAGAAAGAGAAAAACTAAATCTGTGTAAATTGAACGCCGTATTTTCCACAAACACCACGCTATAATGGTAAGATTTTGCGAAAAGGTCAATAAATTTTATTAGTTCAACAATATTGGTACACGTTTGCTATTCCGGGTGATGACAACTAACATCAAAACATCACCCATTTTATTATTTATAGTAAATACAAATAAATAACATTCCTGAAATTTTTAAATTAAACGAGTCAACAAATATTTTCTTGAAATACTTCAAAACGACAAAAATAATAATTTGTAATTTATTGGATCGTACTACTTAATAAAATTACAATGTTCAGTTAATGCGTGTCAAACAACAACAAAAATTGTCCAGAGCTCCTAAATATACCTAAAGCTTACACAATTGATTTACAATACCAGTTTAAGTTTTCTGATAAGCTGATTTGCAATTCATTTACATCTTGAAATAAATCTTTTAAATTATGATTTCAAGGACTCTTACTAATTTAATTCTGAAACCATCATTTTTTGGTACACTTTAAGCAAAACAAAAGTATTTTTTCATATGTGAGTAAAATACAGTTGTTTCGATTTAGACGTGAATTTAATGCTGTTTTTCGCAGATTCAACATTTGTAGTTCGAACATCTTGGCGAATCCGTCTTAAGAGTGGAAACATCGGAATCAAACAAAAGACATGTGAGTAAAATGAAATTGTTTCAGTTTAGCTGTGAATTGAATGCCTTTTTTCTTAGCGATTCAACATTTGCAGTCAAACCATCCGATCCTGGCAAAAGGGTGGACAACAGAAAAGTTGGTATTTTACGGTTTGGAAACGTAGTATGTATAGTTTGTTTTGTTTTATTTGATAAATAAAATATATTTATACTTTAAAAAAAATTGTGTCTATTTATTACTTTTGATAGGTAATGCATTTCCAAACTACCCTTGAGGTATGCATAGTGGTTCGTTAATTGATTTTTTTTGGTTGGGTGTTCGGTTTCCCCAGGAGCCCTATTGCACCCATTTTACATTTTCACTTTCAGGCTCCCGGCAAAAAACCGCAAAAAAATGCAAAGAATTGTGTTGATCATCTAGCTTCTATCAATGAGAAAAAATAATTAATAAATGCAAATATATACACATACGAGTACCACGCAAGTGGAAAAAAAATTGTTTTACTTTTTAGTCCACCCAGGTAAAATATTAAATATTGTGCAAACAAATTTTTTTTTCCATGCATAATGCAAACTTACCTGGATTCCTTGCATCCTGGGCGGTATAAGTGGATATGGGTTTCGCGTCCTAAACAGCATTTTTTGGGATTCGCCATATTGATTGGTCTATAAAATATAAAATATAAACTTATTAAATTATTGAATACAAATAATTATTTTCACTTACAGCTTTGCTCCTTTTTCAGTACAATATTGACATTTCTTCATTTCACCCCGGTGTGGGCAAATTTTTTGGTTCACCATGAATATTTTTATCAGAAGGGTCTGTTCCGAAAAATATTTATTTATAAGCTTAGAATATTCGAAATATGTATAGATTAAAAATACATAAAATTTGATTATTGTTTAAATTTCTTATAAATACATGAAAGGAATAATGATCACTTTACATATTTTTATTTATGCAAATCTAACTCAACGCAAACCTTTTGTGAAATTGATTTTAAAATATTGGTTAAGTAGCAAACAGGAAACAAAACAATAAGCAAACTATCTATCTAACTATTATTTCTAAGTATTATAAAGAATAAACTAATTCTTCAAAAATGTTGTAAATATATACATACGTGTAACTGGACATATTTAACTTAAAATAGAAAAATAAAAATGCTTTATGGCAAATGGTAGTTTTCTCACTGAATATCTAAATTGAAAAAAAAGTATCTACTTCCAATAAATTAAATTTTAAAATAATACCTAACCTAAAAAGTTTCCGATTGATCACTGCCTGACATTCTCGTTGGACCGATTTTGAAGTAAACAATTAAAAGCTATTATTTTTCATGCTCTGATTCCAAATAAAATGCGCGACTATTGAATGATTTGTCGGGGAGTTAGAACTCGAGCGACGAAATTACTACAAAAGAGTAAGAAAAAAGTAAAGTGCATGCAAAATTATATTAGTACTTATTTATTTTCAAATAAACAACTAAAAAACTAACTATTTATCGGTGTTTTATTTCAAACAGCAATTTACTTCTATTCCAAGATCCATTGTCATTGGATAAAGAGACATAGATTTTGCAAAATAATGCTTTTCAAATCTGATTGGTATTTTTTTGTTTGGGGACTCGTTGGTAAATACTTTTTTAACAATTTTGTGCCATTAATTTTTCACAAAACTCCCAATTCGTTACTCAGTTTTTGCATTCATTGCAATAAGAAAGAAAAAGAAAGAGAAAAACTAAATCTGTGTAAATTGAACGCCGTATTTTCCACAAACACCACGCTATAATGGTAAGATTTTGCGAAAAGGTCAATAAATTTTATTAGTTCAACAATATTGGTACACGTTTGCTATTCCGGGTGATGACAACTAACATCAAAACATCACCCATTTTATTATTTATAGTAAATACAAATAAATAACATTCCTGAAATTTTTAAATTAAACGAGTCAACAAATATTTTCTTGAAATACTTCAAAACGACAAAAATAATAATTTGTAATTTATTGGATCGTACTACTTAATAAAATTACAATGTTCAGTTAATGCGTGTCAAACAACAACAAAAATTGTCCAGAGCTCCTAAATATACCTAAAGCTTACACAATTGATTTACAATACCAGTTTAAGTTTTCTGATAAGCTGATTTGCAATTCATTTACATCTTGAAATAAATCTTTTAAATTATGATTTCAAGGACTCTTACTAATTTAATTCTGAAACCATCATTTTTTGGTACACTTTAAGCAAAACAAAAGTATTTTTTCATATGTTCTACTATATTTACTTTTTCACCACCTTGAAATAAATATTGACCACGTTAAAATACTGTAATATTTCGGCTAGGGTTCGAAATGACAAAACGTTATTCTGTTTTTAAAACACTCTATTTATTATTATTTAAATACAACTTTAAATTAATTCACAAACAATTTCACTTCTATTTCACAATTCAAATCTCTTATCTTTCACTTAGTACGACTTAGGTCCTTTTCCATCACTTTCCAAAAATCAACTTATCGTCCGCAGTTTCTCATCCTGTATTTATACCACATTTGTCGGGTTCTAGTTCTTTCTCGTAACTTCTGGTTTGAAACTGGGGTAATAACTGAACTCTCCAACGTGGAGAGTTTGTATGATCCTAAAACTATGCAACACTGGATCCTTGATTTAATCACATATATACCACAATATCCCCCTCTTAAACTTGTTCGTCCCGTACAAACTCTTCGGCATTCTGCCCAATATAGCGATGTTTTCGATCCACATGCACCATTTTCATCTTGCCTCTTCCTCGTTGAATGCGATAGACAACATCGTTGATGCGTTTTGCGACTTTATATGGTCCTTCCCAGTCTTGCTGTCATTTGGGTGATACGCCTTTCCGTCTATGAGGGTTATATAGCCACACTATATCTCCTTCCTGGAATCCCGTTGTGGTCGCCTTGACATCATACCTCGTCTTCATGCGGTCACTGACTATCTTGATCTTATCCCTGGTTCTTTGGTGCATGTCCCTAATAATCCGTCTGAGGTCTGCGACATAGTCGTCTTCATTTCTGTCCTCTTCAGACGGCGGTGATCCAAACATCAATTCACTAGGTAACCGGACTGTTCGACCGAAAAGGATTTCCGATGGAGTGTGACCTGTGGTGTTGTGTACTGCACTCCGATAGGCTAATAGAAACATTGGAATTTGCCTACCCCAATCGCATTGCTTGTCTCCAACGACCTTTGATAGGTGTTCATTCAAGGTTCTGTTGAAGCGTTCTACCATCCCGTCCGATTGTTGGTGGAGCGGTGTTGTTCTCGTCTTTTTAATCCCCAGTAGCTCGCACACCCCTTGGAAAATCTTAGACTCGAAGTTACGCCCTTGATCCAAGTGCAATTCCATCGGTACGCCGAATCTGCTCACCCAGTTGTAAACGATCTGCTTAATCACGGTTTTGGCTTCTTGGTTAGGGATAGCAAAAGCCTAAGGCCACTTGCTGAAGTAATCCATAACAACAAGAATATAGCGATTTCCATTTTCGGTTTCAGGAAACGGTCCTGCAATGTCAACTGCGATTCTCTCGAATGGCCAACGTTGTATTGCTGCATTCTGCCGTGAGTTTTAACCCTCGGGCCTTTACTGGCGGCGCAGGTGACACACTTTCTGCACCAATTTTCTACATCGTCCTTGGCGTGCACCCAATAAAAACGTTCTCGCACCTTTTCTAACGTCTCATTCACTCCCAAGTGACCTCCGGATATTCCATCGTGCAGTTCCCTTAGCACGTCACTGACTCTCGACCTTGGCACAACGAGCTGCATCACAAACGTCTTTCCATCCGAACTTTCCCACCTTCGCCTCAAAACACCATCTTGAACATGAAGCGAGTCCCACTGTGCCCAGTATGCCTTTAGTTCGGGACTTTTATTGGATATTTCCTGCCAATCTGGTTTTTCTTCGTGTTCTTTCCAGGCGAGAATTGGCTCGATATCCGGATCCTCTTCTTGGGCGTTTCCCATTTCTCTTTCATTCCAACCCTCAGTGGGCTCAGCTCTTAGGCGTTGGGTGGATACCGCATCTTTTTCTTCTTGTCGTGCGCAATGTTTTCAATCAGATTTGCAAGGTCGCCGGGACAGTGCATCCGCATTAGAGTGAAGGCTTCCCTTTCGATGCTGTATCTCGTAGTCGTACATCTGGAGTCGTTCAATCCACCTTGCGACTTGTCCTTCAGGATTTTTAAATTGCAGCAACCACTTCAAAGATGCATGGTTTGTGCGAAGAATGAATTTTCGTCCGTACAGGTACTTATGGAAATGCTTTGTTGCCAAGACCAAAGCAAGAAGTTCCCGCCTGGTAACACAGTAGTTCCTTTCCATCTTAGAGAGCACCTAACTAAAGTAGGAAACAACTTTCTCTTGCCCGTCATGCATCTGCGAAAGGGCAGCTCCAATTCCGACGTTACTGGCATCTGCATCCAAAATAAATGTTTTTCCTGGAGTAGGGTACGCTAGTACAGGAGCCTCACATAGTTGTTGTTTGAGAGTATTGAAGCTTCTTTCGCATTCACTTGACCATTTGAATTGTTTTCCCTTTTCTGTTAGTTGATGCAAACTCTTTGCTATCCCAGCAAAATCCTTCACAAACCGCCTGTAGTAGGTATCGAGTCCCAAAAAGCTTCTCAGTTGGTGTTTGTCTCTTGGAACTGGCCAATTTTTCACCGCTTCGATCTTTTCTGGGTCTGTCCTTACCCCTTCGGATGAAATGATATGTCCCAAGTATTTGACATCTGGCCTAAAGAGATGACACTTCTTCGGGTTTAGCTTTAGCTGTGCACTTCGTAGTCTTTGGAACACTTCCTTTAAGTTATCTCGATGTTCTTGAAAAGTTTTGCCTACCACGATGACATCGTCCAGGTAGACCAAACAGGTTTTCCATGTTAGTCCCAGCAAAACGCGTTCCATTAGACGCTCAAAGGTTGCCGGAGCATTGCACAATCCGAATGGCATTACTGTGAATTGCCAAAGCCCGTTTCCTGCGGTGAAGGCTGTCCTCTCACGGTCCTCCGGATGGATCTGTACTTTCCAGTAGCCACTCTTCAAATCAAGTGTAGAGAACCATTGCGCTCCTGAAAGTGTGTCCAGTGTGTCGTCAATCCTTGGCAAGGTGTAGCTATCCTTCTTGGTGACATTATTTAGCTGGCAATAATCCACGCAGAATATATTGGTGCCGTCTTTCTTCTTGACCAGTACAACGGGTGATGCCCACGGACTCTTAGAGCCTTCAATCAACCCTTGATTTTCCATAGCCGAAACCATTTCTGCAACCTTCGTCTGCTTAGCTAATGGTAAACGCCTAGGAGGTTGACGTATGGGTCTTGCATCTCCAGTGTCTATTCGCTGTTGCATCAAATGTGTGCTGCCATATTCGCTGTTCTGCGAGGCAAATACGTCTGCAAATTCGTTGATTAGTTCCTCTGCCATCGCTCGTTGCTTCTGGCTCAGCTCGGTTTGCCTGAGTATAGTTCTTTTCAACTCGGCTGTGCTACTTGATGGCAAAGATATAGCAGCATTCTCCTTCGACAACTTGGTGACAGCAGTTATCGGTACGCAGGCTCCGATCGATTGTCCTTGCTTTAGTTTGATGCTCTTATTTCCCACATTCAAGATTCTTACTGGGACCATTTTGTCTTTCGGCTCAACGAGCATCTTTCCCACGACGTAATTCTGATAATGATTTTTAGAGTGCGGCTCAATCAAATAGAATCGATGGCCTCCAAGATCACCTTCCAGCTTCGCCCAAATAAGTGTCTCTGCGGAAGGTGGTAAGATCTCGTCCTTGCTGACTACTGTCCTAAGGCATGCAGCATTCTCATTCCCGTACACCATCGGAATCTCAACGTTCCTGTACATAAGTAGTTGAGTTCCGATGTCGAGCACTATATTATGCGCCATCATAAAGTCAACTCCAATGATGCACTCGTCGCACATATCGGCCACTAGGAATACGTGGGTGAATATTAGTCCTGCCAGATTGATCGTAAGAACAACCTCTCCATACACCTTTGCCGTCGCTCCTGTTGCTGTTTTCAAGCAGTAGCTACTGGTATTGTGCAGCCATGAATCATGAGCGATATCCCTTCTTATAATGGAAGCGGTGGCACCGGTGTCAATGGTGGCCACGCATTTATTCTTGCCAATGTGGGCTTCCACTGTAAGACTCTTGTTACTTCGTTTTGTTTGGGAGACTTGGATTTTGATCCTGGGGGCGTCAATTCCATAAACCAACTTCTGCCCCTCGAAGTTGGTTCTTACACGTTTCCCGCCTGTTGACTTGACGTTGCGCTGCTTGCAGGATAGATGACTTTCCTCTTCGTTACGTCTCCTAGCGGCGCATTGTGGACAACTGCGTTGTTTAAGTGGAGACCTGCACTCACGCTGTAGATGTCCTATTTTGTTGCAGTTCCAACAACGGACTTGTCCTCCACGCACACTGTTCCGCTCCACGACGTCTGCTCGTTGGCAGGAGCATTCCACGGCTGTCACTTCTCTCACGCTGTGGATTCCTTGAGATACTTGGTTGGCAGCTTTCATCGTCAGGGCAAATGCTAGGGTTTCAGGGAGGGTTCGCTTTCCAGCCATTCTTACAGCCATTTGCAACTGCTTATCTTCAATCGCTTGGGTAAACGCCTCTAAGCCATTTCGTTGATAAGGTCTTCTCCGGCATTAAGATAAGATAGATGCGTCAACCGTTCGATATCGGCCTGCAACTGCTGAAGTGTTTCTCCCCCCTTCAAGACTCTGCTGCGCAGTTGGACTCTGTATACTTGCTGCATATGGTCATCTCCGAAGCGCATTTCTATGGCTTTAACCAAAGCGTCGTAGTTGAGTTGTTTATCATCTGAGATGGTTTGCAGCAATTCCGCAGCTGTACCTCTCAGTGCCAGCGTGAGCGCAATCGACTTTTCTCCGTCGTTCCAGTTGTTGGTCATGGCAGCTGCTTCAAATTGTCTTCAATACATTGGCCACGATGTTTGGCCATCAAAAACAGGTGGTTGCATCTCTTTCGTTCTAGAGTAGTCTGTAGAAATTTCTCGGACTTTCTGTTTCTTTACTCTCTCTAGTTCTTTCGCAAGATTCTCGATATTGTGTTCAAACTTCTCGAATTGTGCCTCGTGCATATTTAATTTTTGATCGATTATTTCGAATTTCGCTTCTAGAGAATTCTTGAACTCTTCGACAGTGTCTTTTTGTGCGGAAATAGTGGAATTCTTCTGTTCTTCTAGAGAATTCTTCTGTTCTTCTAGAGAATTCTTCTGTTCTTCTAGAGAATTCTTCTGTTCTTCAAACTTAGAATCCATACTTCTCCTTTGCTCGTCTAAAGAATTCTTCTGTTCTTCTAACTTAGAATTTAATTCAAGGAGTAATTCCATCATAACGGCCATATCAACTCCTGTGCTCACTTGTTCTTCATCTACGTCGAACGACATGGATTTAGGATCTTTTCCATCTTTTTCGATCGCTTCTTGTAGCCGAAGAATCAAATCACTCTTTCCGCCAGCTGCGGAAAGATTCCGCTTCTCTTGCTCAATTTTCAGCAGGGGTATATTTAGCTGCAGCAATGTACGTGGCATTTTTTTTATTTTTAATTTTTATATTTTCACAGCACTCAGAATAAGTTTTATCCCACTTCTGACACCAATGTAATATTTCGGCTAGGGTTCGAAATGATAAAACGTTATTCTGTTTCAAAACACTCTATTTATTATTATTTAAATACAACTTTCAATTAATTCACAAACGATTTCACTACTACAATATTTCACAATTCAAATCTCTTATCTTTCACTTATTAAGACTTACCTCCTTTTCTATCACTTTCCAAAAATCAACCTATCGTCCGTAGTTTCTCATCCTGTATGTATACCACATTTGTCGGGTTCTAGTTCTTTCTCATAACTTCTGGTTTGAAACGGGGGTAATAACTGAACTCTACGTAGAGAGTTTGTATGATCCTAAAGTTATGCAACACTGGATAATTGATTTAATCACATATATACCACAATATCGTCCGCAGTTTCTCATCCTGTATCTATACCACATTTGTCGGGTTCTAGTTCTTTCTCGTAACTTCTGGTTTGAAACTGAACTCTCCACAGTGGAGAGTTTGTATGATCCTAAAGTTATGCAACACTGGATACTTGATTTAATTACATATATACCACAATATAGTAATGCTACTTCTTTGAAAAAAATTATGCGGGGGAAAGCGGTGGGAGCAGACAGCATTCCATCTCAGTTTTGGTCGAAGATGGAGGGAATCGGCAACGAATGGCTATCGAAACTTTTATATAAATTAAAATTTGGACAACCTTTGCAGAATCAATGGAGAAGTAGCTTCTTGGTTCCATTATACAAAGGAAAAGGCGAAACTCGAGAATGCAACAACTACCGTTCAATCAAGCTGATGTCACACACGATGAAAATCGTTGAAAGAGCCTTAAACGAACGTAAACTTTCCAAAGCCTACGAATAATAATAGAAACGTATCGAAATTCGTCTAAGGATTGTATTGTATATATCGACCTCGTGAAAGCATTCGATCGAGTGCCTAGGGATCTCATATGGGCCGCGCTGAGGTCTCAAAAGGTACCGGAAACGTGAAAACTGCAGTTAAAAGCTCTGCTGGACTAACGAGGGAATTTCCAGTTAATGTCGGACTGCACAAAGAGAGCGTCCTTAGCCCTTTCCTCTTTAACGTATTATTCGACTATCTTTTAAAAGACTTTATGCGCGAAGCAAGTGTTACGCCAATTCTCTTCACTGACGACGCAGTTATAATAAGCGATAACGTCGAAGATTTGCAGAACGCATTAGATTCATGGAAAAATGCACTAGATAGATACGGGCTTAAATAAGTCGTTCAAATACGGAGCATTTGACGTGCCCATTTGCCGCAACGGATGCGGATATAATGTTAGACGGAATAATTCTTCCGAAAAGCACTATCTTTAAATACTCAGGATCAATCATTAACATGGAAGCGAAATGTAATGACGACGTACACCACAGAGTGAGTGTGGGGTGGATGAAATGGCGGGCAAATTCGAGAATCTTATGCGATCGAAAATAGTAGTGTCATGGAGAGCACTTACAGAGTTAGCTGTTCCCTTGTTGGACGTGGTTGGTTGATAAAGTCGTTTGTTTAATAATCCAGATACCAGTAACCTGGTGTTATTATACCGCTCCACTAGTGTCTTCCATGCGGCATCATAATTACTGTCGGACGTCGGATTAGCCTTTCTGCCTCTCCTTATAGATTTATTTTCAAATACCACATTTTCTGACAGTTGGCCATACAATTATTGTGGACCATCTGAACGAGCAAATCGTGAAATTGTCTCCGCTTTAAATAATCACCATCAAATGTTGGCAGTGCTATCTTTGGGAGTTGCAACGTTGTGTTGTTAGCGATAAGGGTACAGGAGCTACCTTATATGCTGTTCTGCAAATTGGCCTTTAGGGATATCATCTGTTTTTCTACAGAATACTCTAGGTCGAAGTATTCTTCAGGATCATATCCGTCCGTACTTGGGTGCGCACTAGTTTCTCATATGGAATTGTGAACATCCTCTAATTTGGCACTATAATTTTCCATAGTTTTTAATTTTTGTTTAACGTATTCCCGTGTATGTTGCTACATTGCTATTGTACCTGAATTGATCCCTGTCAAGGTTCGCCGTAGAAAGTCTGCTATTACCTTTTGTCGGTTCATCAACTTAGCTACACCTTCAAACGGTTTTGTTGAGGAAATCCTGGATTTTGACGGGTTGGTACTTATTGTACCATCATCATATTTTTGATGGATTGCCTTAATGCTGGCTTGGTCGGCAATTTGTTTTTTGGAGAAGGAAGCAGTGTGTACCTTTATTGCTTTGTTGCACTGCCTTGTCGCTGACTTGCTCGGCAATTTCCTTCTCGGTGAAGGAAGCAATCTTCCGCTCGAAGTGTTCTTTGAACGTTGTGTAATTTACTAGAGTTGTGTCGTATAATTCCTTAACGAAATACTCGTGGTCAGTTGATATCGATGGCGATGTCCTAATGTTGGAATCAGTCTCTTCGAATATTCTCCAGGCATCTTACAGACGTTGTAGTCTTACCTCATAATATTCCTTCGGTGTGTTCCGAGTGTCAGGGCCCTTTTTATAATTGGCTATGACGCATGACTTGCTAAATCTTTGATATTCATGATGAATTTCTACGAAATAGATGATCCACTCTGTTTAGCCTTAATGCACGCTTTTCTCTTATTATCGGAATTAAAAACGCATCCTATCGTTACCAATGTTTAAGCCCTGGCACGCTTTTATAAAGCGATTTCTCACTTATTTGCCCCTCACCACTGGTGGGGGAGGCAAATACGGTGAAACACGTCGGGGTCACCAATGTTTAACGGTGAGACTCTTTTGCCTCAACGACGATAGCCAAGGTTCATGTACCTTGACTAAGAAAAGTGGATGAAATCGGTTCTTCTACCAATTCACCAATTAATTGAAGAAATTGCTTAGCTACCTTACCAAGGGTGGGGGTATAGCTGCAATAAAACGCGTTGACGGTTGGATGATAATGCCTTTATTGTCCCATGCAACGGGAATATTTATACAAAAAATATTGCTGACTTAACATTTATTTGGAAATAACAATAATCTCATATTCAATAAGTGCATTTGGACTTAAACTATTGATACGCTGAACATTGAGTGAATTTACTTAAGGGTCGAATTTCAGCTATTCCAAACATATTGCCACTGCTGCCCTTCTTTGTTTATTTTCGTGCATAGTGGTTTCAAGGTGAACTTTATTTTGGAGAGCATATGTTTCGCATAGCTGGCATTCTTTTTGGGTGGATTGAGTTCTCTGTTCTTGAATAGATAAGAAGAGGAAGAATGCTACTTCTTTGTGGGCGCTATTTCACGTTAATCAGATTGGCAAAATAACCTTATTTCAATTCAGTTTAGTTTTCAACGCGGTTTGAGAACGTTCATCACGCTTAGACCATGATCGTTTATATTTGACATTACTGACAATGATCCATTTTTTATCACCAGAGAACATTCGTTTAAAAAAAACACTGTCAATTGTGTTCGAGATGCACATCGGAAACAGTTATTCGCCGTATTAATAAAATATATTTCAATTCATATGGAATTCAAATACTAGCATTTCTACGAATCCAAGACGTTTTAAGTGATTTCCAACTGTTGTGTGTGGTTCATTTAACTTGTTTGCAATCTCTCGTGAAGTCGTCACCAATTTCAGTTGGTCTCTCGAAACGTTGGTTATTTTTGGGTAAAAATTCTCCTCAACGAAATTTGTTAAAACCAATTTTTGCACGTTGCTCTGTTTAGCCGTCAATTCTTTAAACTTCACAATTTTTATTTTGAAGAATGGCAATAAAACATACTCACTCAAAAGCACCAAATCAGTGCATCAAAATCTTTCCAGACAAAAGACGTTTTGTGAGAGTAACATAAGGCCAATGCCCTGAAAAAAAAATTTAAAGAATTCAATTACCCATAACATGTAATTGTAATTGAAAATTGTCAATTACTCATTACAGGTCATTGAAAAAAATAAATAGTTTTCAAGGTTATTAAAGAAAACACATCGTCCATTACTTTTTATATAATTAATTAAGATGTAATTCATTATATATTTATTATTTGACAAATTGAAACAGGTAACAAATAACAAAATAAAAGCACATTTCATAGTTAAATAAACATTAAAACTCTAACAGAAAATAACATTGAAAGCACTAAAAGAATTTTTCGTTTGCCTTTAACAAAACTAGCATCTCAAAGTTCGTGTCATGGAGGTTTTGTCTCCTAGGTGCTGAAATTAAGCCACCAAACGAGAACCATTTCTCTACTGGCGCTGAAGATGTCAACGGAGTATTTGATCGAGCAAATACTCTTGACACTAATGGATAATGTCTCAAAGTATCCATTGAGGCATTTTTGTTTAAAAAAAAGTGTGAAAATTCGTTCACTGAGGTATTCGTCACGTTTTCAGATACATCTGAAATAAACGGAAAACTTGCTTGAAATTAATTACTTATAATTATATACGAGTATGTACTGCTTGTACTGAAATAACAGACTGAAATAAACCCCATCTTGGCCTTCTAAAAAATCGAGTATGTCTGCATACGGCTTCATTACTTTGCAGTATTCTTTTAAGTATGCAATGTCAGTGGTGGAAAAATGTCTACATCCCAGCTCTGTGCATAATTCATAGAGTGAATTTTCCACCTGCAGAATTTTCGTGACCGATTCAAACAAAGAATTCCAACGAGTAACCACTGGGCTCATTAATGATCTTTTTAAAACACGTTTTATTATTTCAGAGCACATTGGACTGTTTGTTTTTTTCCATATCACGCTACATTTGGAAAATGCTTGAATGAAAAATTATTAAAACTTGAAACTTTAATAGTGTTTAGTGTGCCGGCGAAATTACCTCAGAATGGATGTTCAAAATGTCAATTTTCAATTTTAAAGCAGACATGAAATCATTTGTGGTGACTAAATTCAATGTGTGACTTGCGCAGCGAAAGTGTTTAGTCAAAACTACAGTAGCCGGCTTTCGAAATTCCACAAAATCTATTTCTTCTATATTATTTCTTGCGATGTTGTTTGTATTTTTATCACTGTCAGTGTCAGAAGATTCATCCTCATCGCTCCAACTGTCTTCATTTTCTATGAATGAATCACTCTCTAGCCCATATTCTTTAAATGCCTTTATAAAATTTGAACCGTTATCGGTTATCGTTAAGATGTTATTTCACGGACGCAAATCATATTTTTCGTTTCTAGAACAAATCATTTCTGCAATCCGATCATGGGTATGCAAACCGGCGAATCGTTTACAAGCTAGAGCAGCCGATCTCCGCTTGAAATTACTATATAACCAATGACAGGTGTAACCCAAAAAACTTTTCTGTTTGGTTGACCAGATATCGGTTGTTGTACAAAAATATTTACGGTTTCTCATTTCTGTTTTAATTTTTTCTTTAATTTTTCGAAATCTGGTTTTCAAAAGATTTGTTGTTATTTTTGTCCCGGGGACATTTAAGTTGAGTCGTTCATAGAATAATTTTTTGAAATATTGATTTTCTATTGAGGCTATAGGAGACGCTGTATGAACAACAAAATCCACAATATCATTTTTAAATTGGTCTTGGTTTTTGGGATTATTTCGCTTTTGACATGTGCAATGATTTTAAAATTCGAAGTTATTTTCAACTGTGATTTATGTATGTATAGTACATTTCGTAGGCTGACTTATTGGAAAAAAAGCCTACTATTTTCTTACAAACATACATCTTTACAAATAATAAATCTTTGGTTGTGACTTACATTCTTCTCAAAAAAAATTGGTGAACAGGACTTGTTCAACATTCTTCCTTATTTTTGCGGAAACTTCGAGTGAAGAAATATCGGTTGATTTCCTCTTATTGCAAAGATCACGATCGCACTGCATTTCTAAATTGTTAGCACTTTGATCGTTCATTTTCACCTTATTTTTTAACAAGCACAAGCACTATGACCACTTACTCTGCACTGCACTATGACCACAAGTCTTTCACATTGGCTGTTTTAATAAAAACACGACATCTACTTTGGCGCCGAGACGTGTGTTTATACGACCTAATTTAATCCTTGTTGTACGATATGTCATCGTTTTTGGTATTTTATCTTTAGAATTATGTTTGAAAAATAAGTATTGAAGCAATCTGATGATATGATTGATAAAATTATGTCGTCTTCTCGTTGAATTCTTTTCTTTATTTTTAAATTTAAATTTTTAAATTTTTAAATTTATTTTTAAATTTAAATGTATATACAATATAGTTTAAAGCGATAAAAAAAAGTCTCAGAGCCGATGACCAATTGCTTGTTCAACCCGTCTACTGAACACCCTACTCAGTCAATGAAAGAAGCTTTTTGGCGGCTCCAACTTAAGTCGTTTGCTCACCAGCGGACGTTATTCAATAGACTGTAATTTGTTCCCCATCACGCCGCCCTTTTATACCCAGAATTCTAACGGTCATCTTTTAAATTCTTTATTTCTTTATTCTAAATCCCCTGTTCAATTCTGCGTATGCGAGGACCTCGTGTTACACGGGAATAATCTTATGCGTAGCACATGTGAATTTTACAATAGGAAAATGTGATTTGTAATGAAATGAAATATAATTGATTTTTATAAGAGAAATTAACAATTTAAAACAAATGAAATTTCGTGAATGGAATTCAAAAGATTATAGTAAAAGAATAGATATACATATGTTATTGTTGCGAAAGGTAAATATATTCAGGATGGCTGCTACAATCTCCCCCTTTGTCTCAGAACTCGTCCCGATGATGTGGCAGGAACAGGTGAAGTCATCCTTCTTTTTGTCTTCTGTGAAACCTTGGAAGGTGTGGTCTACCTCTCTTTTTGATAGAAATTACTGGCTTAGGTAGTTCCTCGGAACCACCAGTATATGGTGTCAGCAGAGATGCATGGTAGGCTCCCAACGGAAGAGTTGGGTTGCCCTCACTAGCAATAGTAAAACTTGTCGAATCCTTCTTTGCTAGTTTTATGTAGGGGCCATCCCTTTTCGGAGCGAATTTGGATGGAAAAACCCTTAGCGGCTCGACTGATAGGATGCGTTGGACAAGTACCTTGTCACCGCTCTTTTTCCTGGTCTTCCTCCGCTACCACAATCTGCCAGTATCCTGAACGTAAATCCAATGTTGACATGTACACTGTACTCTTAACTTCATGCAATAGGTCATCAATGCGTGGTAAAGGGTAACGATCTGGGAGCGTCACTGCATTGAGTGCTCTGTAATCGACGCAGAATCGTATACCTCCATCATTCTTGGGAACTTAAACTACCGGGAAAGCCCAAGGAGATGCATTTGCTTCTATTGTGCCTTTGTGAAGCATTTTATCTATTTCCGCTTTTAACTGAATTTTCCTGGCCGGCGAAATCCTATATGGAGGAAAAGTAATAGGACCAATTTACTATTGACCAATTTAAAGTCAAATGTTTTTGTTGGGTCATCTATAAAATGAAATGATCTTTGTGCAATGTTAAACACAATGCCACATTGTTCCATGAAATCGATTCCAATTAGGTCGATTTCCTTTCGCTTTTGGCATTGCAATAAAACAAATGTTGCGGAACCTTTTTCGATAATGGTATCTACTACAGTAGCGTAAACTATTTCTTTTCTAGGGACGCCGTCGACAAAGTCAACTCTGCATTAACCGGCTTAAACGAGCATCCTTTCTTCAAGAGCTGCTGGCATAGATAATCTCCAGCCACACTGGTTCTAACTGCCGTGTCTAAATATGCTTCGCCATGAAGTCCGTTAATGTTTACGTCTACTGTAGGGACATTTATTCCAATCACAATTGAATCTAATAGATTGAATTGGCTATTCGCTTTCTTGTTGCTGCAGGTAGGACAATTTGTTCGATAGTAACCAGGAGCTCCACAACCATAGCAGTTCAAAGCAGGTTTTTTATTTTCTGCATCCACATTGGCATTCTTGAAACATGATTCAGTTGTATGTCCTTTCTTCCTACAAAATGTGCAACGTTTCTTCTCATTGATCGTCTCCGGATTTATATGATTCTTGATCTCTGCATTAAACATTTCAACCTCTCTGGCTTGTTCCAATAGATCCTGGAAGGTTTTAATCGCATTCCTGGAGACTTTTTCTCTTATCTTAGGAAGAACTTGTCCATAAACCATATTAAGCATTATGGATTCAGATATCTCACCTGATAATTGTGAAAGCAATGATCGTTTTCTGCACACAAATTGATCTATTGTTTCATTTGTTCGCTGTTCGCCATGATGGTTTAGCTGGTGAGAATGCTGCGCGAAGAAGTCTTACCGCATTTTCAAAACTCTTGGCTTCCTTTTTTACTCTTTGCCACCAAGTTGCTGCGAAATCTTCTAATAAAAGTGGGATAATAAACAGTGCGCTAGCATCCGTAATATTCTCAGAATCTTTATACGAGTACACCGTAATGGTTGCAATGAAGTCATTGATTTTAGATGCACTTCCTTCTCAATCAAATCGAGCGGTACATCTGCTCAATGTTCCGTGATTTTCTCTTACGTGAACAGGGGTCACTATTCATTGTAGTTGTTCTTCAGATAACTCCGTTATCTGACCGACCAACTTTTCTACTCAACCTACAAAATAAAGAGGCAATCGACCAGTAATCCGTATTGCTTTTCCACCTTACTCAGCCAACACTTCCTCAAAACTAGTCTACTTTTGGGAAAATAAACAAAGGAATCCAAGCGAGATACACTTTCCTCGGTTCTACTGTAGTTTCCAACTTTCCACTATGTCCAGCTGCAAATCCAGTAGCCACAATGTTGGGCGTCAATGAAGTAATCTGATGATATGATTGATAAAATTATGTTGTCTTCTCGTTGAATTCTTTTCTTTATTTTTAAATTTAAATGTATATACAATATAGTTTAAAGCGATAAAAAAAAGGCTCAGAGCCGATGACCAATTGCTTGTTCAACCCATCTACTGAACACACTACTCAGTCAATAAAAAAAGCTTTTTGGCGGCTCCAACTTAAGTCGTTTGCTCACAAGCGGACGTTATTCAATAGACTGTAATTTGTTCCCCATCACGCCGCCCTTTTATATCCAGAATTCTAACGGTCATCTTTTAAATTCTTTATTTCTTTATTCTAAATCCCCCGTTCAATTCTGTGTATGCGACGACTTCGTCTTACACGGGAATAATCTTATGCTTAGCACATGTGAATTTTGCAATAGGAAAATGTGCTTTGTAATGAAATGAAATATAATTGATTTTTATAAGAGAAATTAACAATTTATAATAAATGAAATTTTGTGAATGGAATTCAAAAGATTATAGTAAAAGATAAGATATACATATGTAATTGTTGCGAAAGGTAAATATATTTAGGATGGCTGCTACAGTATTTATTTACATTTTATGTAATGATTGCGAAAAACTGTAATCATTACAGCATTTTGACGATTATATTTCCTGAGTCAATTACATGAATGTAATTGAGCTGGAAATAATTGAGTTTTCAATTACTTGTAATTTGTAATTAAAAAATTTCAATTACAATTACATGTAATGTGTTATTGAATTCTTTCAATTACAAGTATTGAGAAATTAAAATTTCTTGTAATCATTACATCCCAACTGTGATTGATATACACATAGTGGAGAGACGAAGTCGCGAAAGCAACTAAGGCCTGCGGAAAGGGATTTAAAATCCGTAAAGCAGATTCTTCCAGCGAAAGAGTGAGTAAAGGTGCATGCGGAAGTTGATTGCTACCAACCGCTTTCGCGGCCTTCAGTCGGTTGACTCTTATGTATTTTGAAATTAAGTGTGTTATATAGCTTGACTAGCTAATCGATAAGGTCTCTCGATTTCGGGCTCTGTCTATTCCCTTTCGTGTTTTTGAAATATTTAAATGTATTTATCGCAGCTTGAGCAGCGGTTTTCTTGGAGCTTGTTTCCTAGGTTTTTGTTTTATTGATAGCCCGATTGTTTTGGGTCATATACATTGATTTTTGAAATTTGCATACTTTTGATTTTTTGTTCACAAAACCTGCTGGTTGTTCCATAAAAGAAAGCTGTTGAAATGTCTATGTGGTGAAGATCCAAATCAATTTCAGTAGCAACGGCATAAACAATCCGAATCGAATTTCGAATTTCAGCAACTGAGGCAAATGTTTCGAAGTAATCTACACCATACATCTTGCTACTCTTTTAGCTTTCTTCCTTTCCACAGTTCCATCTGACTCACGCCTAGTCTTGCATACCCAGTTCACTTCGCGCATCGAAGTCTTTATGATCCCATTTGTCTTGCTATACGTTATTTTCACCAAGTCGAACAAATTTGAGAAGGCGAAACTTATGCAAAATTCCTCAAATGGAATTTGTGCCCTCCAAATTGACTAATTTTCACCATTGAAAACTGAAATACGACCTTGCACTGTATTTGATATCGGCATTATAGAACATTTGTTTATAGCGATTAAATGTAACTTAAATAAGGATTTAATTGAAATTTAAATTTTACATCAGACGGGCCCATATCCTTAATGATATGTGCGCGGATATAAAACGATACCTGTGGATTTTAAAGACTTAATAAAACAGGCAGACTACAGTTAACATGAGAGAACTTTATTGAAGTGAATGATTAACTTAAGAGTACACATGAAATGTAAAAATATTTAAATAGGTGAATATAAAAAATATATTGTACATTTTGGATTTTAGAAGTGTGCTAATGAAGATAGACTATTTGTTGACTTTGGCGACGAATTGAGGTGCCTGTCTGGTTTTGAACACTTTCGCTCACAGTGTTGATGTTTTGGCGTGTACGTGCTGGCCGAGCATGCTTATATGGAGTTTGATCCGATACCGAACTAGTTTCTTCAAAACCCTTCACCATTGCACGAATTCAGTACTCACTAGGGCGATTATGTTGACAGAAAAATGCACGAATTTTGCGAGGATCTACGAAAATTCAATAACAATAAATAATAGTTTAGTAAACATAAAAAACACATGCTTTAATAACAAACTGAACTGAAAAGTACAGAACTTCCAACGTTCAATTAT
This sequence comes from Volucella inflata, assembly GCA_928272305.1. NCBI lineage: Eukaryota > Metazoa > Arthropoda > Insecta > Diptera > Syrphidae > Volucella > Volucella inflata. The sequence goes on along the minus strand of OV743718.1, from coordinate 50,219,794 downwards.
GATTAATTAATTTGAAATAAAATTTAAGTAAAACTTAAGTTATTACCAAAATAATTTACTCATAATTTATAGTAAAGAGCGTGGGGTACATTTACTATATTTTCATAAAAACTCTACTTTTATGAATAGTTACGAATGGAATAATTGTACAAGCATCAAGCACCCCACTACTGAGTATATAACCATTTAACCAGAATATCATTTCATATTTTGAAATTTTCGTCAAAATGATAATTATTGAATTGAATATAAAACAATTTAAATATTTATGATCTTAAGTTTTTTTAGAATTTTGAATTTCTTATTTTCTCAAAATTTTCGAATTTGAAATTGGTCGTCTCGGAAATTTTTGAATTCCATTTTTTTTCGAGCTTACCAATAAATTTTTTTTTTCGTTTATTGTTAATTCCTTTCTTTTTCAAAATTTTTAAATTATATGTCTGGCATCAAATTTCTCAGTGCGACTTATTTACATTTTTTCTAGAAAGCTATTGACCCAAAATTGATTCGGAAAGTATTTCTGAAATATTTATACTTTTGGAACGATAGTTTCAAAACGCGGGACCTAACTGGTAGAAATTGTTACGCTCAAAAGCGTACCGTAAGTACTCCCTTCATGTTTAATCCATCTCAGTTACCACAACATTACTATAATTTGCAGGAATTCAATTGTTTTTATATCCCCTTCCATGGGCACCCCACATTTTTTAATCCATGGCAGTGACCACAACAATATACACTTAATCTGCGAACTTATCTAAATATTTTTCTTTGTATCCTGATGATCCTAGGGAGGACATTAGAACAAAGTTATCAAATAGTTGCATTGTCATCAGTCCTTGACACGTGTGCAAATTTTCAAGTTAATCCGATTTCCGGAAATTGATGAAAATTACGTTGAAAAATTTCGTTAATTGCGTTGTTGTGTTTACCACACGACTCCATTATCAAAATTGTCAAACATTGTATGATATCTGAAAAAAAGATCAACCACATTGAATTCAGTAAATGACAGTTATTGACAGCCAGCATCTACACTATATGTTAGCTCACCCTTAATATTTCACTTTTGTTAATGATTAACAGTTTCTCGTTTAAGTAAAAAAACATACATGTATGTTATAAATGTTTTTTTATATGTATATGAGTTACCATCTCATATGTTTTGATGCACAAACGAGTTTGTTGCTTTTATATGAAACAACTTTTAATGATTAACAGTGTAACCTCCAGGCTAGTTACACTGTCAAATTAAAAATAATAAAAAGATTTTACTAATGTTATGAAGTAGATACATAATTCTTATCATTTGTAGGTCAAATGAATAAACGCCTTTATATTTTTAAAGAAAAAATCTCAAAATTTTTCTATTCGCTGTTTCGGATATAAGTAAATCTTATTCCTATGATAAAAATTGGATGACGAATGGGAGCTGGTCGAACTTTCATCTAATAGAAAACCTATATATTCCAAATGGGTGTACACATAGTATCCCTATGGATAGAAGCATTGAGGAGTAAAATGCTCGTTTAGTAGCAAAAGGATATAGACAAAGGGTTGGATTGTATTTCTATGAAATGTTATCACCTATAGCCCGTTATTCCACCATACGGATGATGTTTGCGTTGGCGTTTCAGTTCAATCTATTGTACATCTCCATTATATGGATGTCATAAATGCGTTTATAAAGAGGAAGTTTACCTATATATAAATCAACCCGATGGATAATACACCCTAAACCCGCGTACAAGGTATGCAAATTAAATAGAGCCCTCTACGGGCTAAAACAATCGGGACTTTTAGTGAAAGATAAACTTCACGAAATATTTGAATAAGCTAGGATTCACGGAGATTGGGGCTGATCTTTGTGTTTACGAGTATATGAAGAACAGAGGAAAGCCTTCTTGAGACAATTAAAAGAATAGTTCACGATTTTGCGCAAAGGACAAGACGAATTTTTCCTGAGAATGGAAGTTATGCAGAATAAGGAACGGAGTTGCGTAAGTATAAACAGAAGCAATCAATGTTATCTGAGCTGAAAAGTTACCATATAGAGAACTGTAAAGAAAGCATTCTTTTGGAACCCGGGCAATGTTTATAAAAGGCAACTTCTGTGTTAACTGTAAGAAAATTTATTAGAAAAACTATTAAAATTAATTGGAAATATCTGTGACATTTACAAACCCTAATCTCTTGGCCTTTTGTGCAATCAGACATTAGAGGTAATAATTGTGTTAAATAAACTTATTTGAAAAAACCTACTTCCAGTTTTTCAATTGCTTTGAACATGAATTTTTTATACTCTTTATAAGCCAGATTTCAGATTTCTTGTTTTCACGGGAATATATGTAAAAGCTAAATATAATTTGTAGAAAAGAGTTATGCGTTAACAAAATCAAGCATAAGAAATCAAGATAATTAAGAAATGTCAAAAAGGATACAAAAATAAAGGATTGCCAAAATCGAGAACAAACAAGCATAACGTAGTTACTTTTTGCCAATCTAATATTTGTTAATTTTCAAAAAAGCTTCGATTGAAGACTAGATTTATTATCAAACTGATAATTTATTTGTTTCATTAATCTTAAAGGATCGCGAAACACTACTTGCAGAAGGGTGTCCAACAAAGGTGGCGATATTTTTATAAATATTATAATTAATTTTAATTAAGTTGAAACATTAGTTTTAGCTTTATAAAATACAATAAACTAGATTATTTAAAAAAAAAATCAACAATATCCCTTTTTTCACGCCTCTGCTTACATCTTACCCCTCATGTCTCAAAAAAGAGCTCTCGCCTAATGTACGCAAACTGCCTGGAACGACACTCTTCTTCATGTAGATTCTTTTCTAAATATATTCAAAACAAGCAAGTCTTGATAATAAAAACAAAAAATAAATCTGTTATGGCAGAAGCAAGGCCCATATACATGCAACTAACGAAGCGCCAGGTTGGCTTCTGCGTTGCCATTTTCGTTTGCAACAATACCTGCATGTCCAGGAATCCGTGTCAGTCTAATATTTTTTTTTGTAAATAGTTTGTCTGCCACGGTGGAGTTATTAATGTTTTTACTGGAGTTTATAGATGAGGGGCTATCTGTGAGTATGATACTTCTGTTTTTTACAGATTTGATAGCTTGAAGTATTGCAAAACCTTCAGCCGTGAAAATTGAAGATGTGAAGTAGACCAGGCCCTTACTAAGAACTGACCCCATTTCTGTAACTATAGCGTCTGATGATGCTTCGTTTGATTTGCAGGCATCTGTAAGCAAAAAAATGCCATTCTAGCCTTTCGTGGTTTTCCTTTAACTCCTTGAACATTCGTAGATATCGTTGTTGATGGATTTATCTGAATGAAATACTTAGTTGTGCAGCCAATTCTAGGGATTTATGTAGGGTGGGGATTTTGTTTCATCTCAGCAGTTTTTTACGTCGTCTTGCATAGGTGTTGTAAAAGATGCGCTAGTTTTCGGTATGATTCGTCAGGTAAGGAACTCGATTCTTCCTGTCATGTTGGGCAGTTTAGCTTCAGTCAATATATTCTTAATGGGTGTTAAACGAAAAGCACCCAGACAAGTCCTTATAGCGGAGTGGTATAGTGTTGAGACGAGTTGTAAAGATGTTTTTGAGCATTTCCCATAAATTGATAGTCCGTTATCAATTTTTGGCCAATTTTATATATAGAATAGTATTTACAACAGTATTAATGTGAATGTTTCTGAAAAAAGATACTTAGTTATATTTTTGAAATAGTTTTGAGTTGAATATAATACGTAGAATTTTTGAGCAGTTCAAATTTTTAATATTAACATTATCAAAAGTTTTATTTTGCCTATATATTAGGTACAAAGAGTTCGCATTTTGAAAAGATAATTTTGAACCTGAGTAGTCGCCTCAATCAAACAACTCTTTGATCAATTTTGAAAAAAAAAAACAGCTTAAAGTTCAACTAAAACCTTCAATTTAGTAAGACAAAAATAAGGTTGTCTTAAGGTCATGTTCACATTTTTCTGAAGTTTGAGTTGCGATTTATATCCTCGGTGAATTTGGTAAAACGAGAATTTTTTGCTGCCTTAGCAGCTCTTATAAATTTGGCATCGGCCTTACGATAGAAGATTAAATTTGCGCCGGTTGGCTACTTTTTGAAATCTTTCCAAGCATCTTGTTTTTCTTTCCAGGGAGTGCTAAGATTATCGTCCCACCAAAGAACTGTTTTGTTATGAAACTTATTTGGACCTAGCCAGAAGAGTGCAGATCCAAAGACTGAGATGGCTGGGTCATGTAGAGCGCATGGACACCAATGCTCCGGTCCGATAAGTCTTCGAATCCGCCCCCGAAGGACAGCGCAGTAGAGGAAGGCCAAGACTCAGGTGGCGCACGCAAGTGGAAGACGACCTTAGCCAACTTAGCGTGCGAAACTGGAGACAGCTAGGCAGGGATCGAGCTGGCTGGAAAAGCTTGTTGACTGAGGCCCAGGTCCACCCCGGACTGTAGCGCCACCTAAAGTAAGTAAGTTAGAAATTTTGATTGTGGGTTTGGCAGATTTGTGTTGCTTCCCAAATATATTGTGACTAGGATCGGAAAAAGATCACCAGCGCTTAAGTCATCGGAGACATCCCAGGATAATATTTGTGTACGGTGTGGGGATGTAAGAGAGAGGTTAATGTGAGAATGTGTACCGTGGGTCGACTTTCCATGCAAAACTACGATGAAACAATGTATCGGCCTAGTAATCAGAAATAATATCCCACATAACCTAATACCGATTAATTTGGACATATCTACTCACAGTCGCTCTTCAATTTAATATTGAAACAAAAATTACTATGATAGCAATTTAAAACAAATCTACTACTAGCAGAACCGATAGAGATGGTATAATTCAGCAAATAAATATACTCGTATCATTCATTCTCAGAGAAGTTGTTTATTTGCGGGCATAACTTTGGGAATCTTCAAAAACAAACAATTGTTATGCCATAATGTAGAACATTCTATTGTGACACACATTGATATCGTCTGTTGTTCTGACAAGCTTTTAACAAAAACATCAACATGTCCAAAGAGTATTCTTACCTCATTTAAGGCCCAAAACCATAGAATACGTCGCGTGCGTTGCGTTTACAATCCACCAAAATCGTATTTGACGGATTGCAAAGAGGTGCCCAATGAATACGTACGTTGCGCCCGAAATCCATCTGAAACATGCATCCATATGAAACACAAAAGAACACCCGAATGAATTTCCATGGAAACATCTGTCAGACGCACAAAAAGTTAAAAGTTGACCAATTTCATCCGAAGTAATGCATTCCACTTGTGGGCCGCATTTGCTGTCTCTCTTCCTCTCATTAGGGCTTATGAGCTGTTAAATTTTTGACATAACGCAACGTATTCTATGGGCTTGGGCCTTTAAGGAAGTCGTTGAATTTGAGTTTAAACTATGAGACTATGAGGAGCGCGCGGTCGAGGAAATTGAGAGATGCTACTCCAGGAATGAGTCTCGAAAGTCTTAACAAAAGGTAAAAAAACCATGCCGCGTCACAGAAAGATCATTTCTGTAGACTGTAAGTTAGGTACTGATACACGGGGAAGTCTTTAATTTTAATTTCTTTATTTAATTTAATTTTTTTTTAAAAGGACAGTTGTCAACTTTATTTAAGTCTGTAATCACAACTGAAAAACTTAGAATGAGATACAATTATTTATATCTTCAAATTGAACATGCAAATGTGCTGATAAGGTGGCTTGGCGGCTTGCAGGTTGATTCCATGTAATTCGTTGCTATTGCTGATATGCAGGTTTTTGAATTTGGTGCGCTCATATATCATGGGATACACGGGGAAGTCTTTAATTTTAATTTCTTTATTTATTTTAATTTTTTTCTAAAAGGACATTTGTCAACTTTATTTAAGTCTGTAATCACAACTGAAAAACTTAGAATGAAATACAATTATTTATATCTTCAAATTGAACATGCAAATGTGCTGACAAGGTGGCTTGGCGGCTTGCAGGTTGATTCCATGTAATTCGTTGCTATTGCTGATATGCAGGTTTTTGAATTTGGTGCGCTCATATATCATGGGAACGGATGCGTGCGACAAATGCATGATATGTGTCGATCGTGGGAATGAAGTTTGGAGCATGTTTCGAGATAAATTAATATTTTGGATGTTAACACCTCCCTCCTTAAATTCGAGTGTCCTCATTCGATACCATGTATAGAATTGGTACTTGTTTATCGTTTTTTAGTTCGATAGTTTCTGAAGCCTTGGATCGTCGTCTGATGCTGGAAAGTTTATCATGCTACGGATGGAGACGTTTCCCTTTTTGGTAAGGACTTGCCTGATTATGACGATTGCAACAACTAATATAAGAAGAGTTGTTAGGCTGTAGTTGGTAATAGCGTATACCTTGCCTAGCCTTTTCGTATTGTTCTGGGTTTGTGCTTACGTTTCGTCCAAAAAATGTTTCTATGATCATAGATCGCACGATTTAAGAGTTCTGTAAATGATCGTTGGATTTTTTCGGCTTTCAAACATCTCATAATTTCTGAGAGGGTTGAATGAAAACGCTCTATTTGACCGTCAATCGAGCTGCTATATGGAGGTGTTTTGTATTCTAAGTTGACACCGTAACATAAAACAAATGGTGGCAGAATTAAAAGAATTTTCGTTGTCAAATACGGCTAATTTAGGAACGCCGAAAGCGTAAATCAATTGAATTAACGGTTCTCGGATATCTTCGATAACTTTGGATTCTATAGTTCTGACTTGAGCGTATTTGGAAAATTTATCTATTGCTGTTAGGACTAAATTTTAGTCAGTCGAATAGATATCCAAATGTACTATGTGACCGGAGTATTGTGGGATAGGGGTTTCCTTGATTTCGGGTTGATTAGCATGCCGCTCGTACTTTTGCTCTTTACGGGGGACGTGAGAGTGCATCTGCTACTATATTCGCTTTCCCTGGTTTGTAATGGAGTTCATGATCATACTCTGCGAGAATCACTTTCCAGCGTTTCATCTTAGAGTTGTTGTCACTCAACCTAAGAAATAAATATCGATGTATTCCATATATGTCGTTGGGGGAAATATATCCGTATGGGTCTGTTGTGGAGGCTTGTTGAGAATTGATGGCATCTTTATGATAATTCTGTTGATGGGTTGTGGACATATCGTTTGGCAACATGTGTCCGGCTTGGTCTGGCAACACTTGGTGGTAGATTAGCAGCATCTATGTAGTAGTTCCTCTGGAGTTTTGTAGGGACGTTAGCTTGAAGTGAAGGATTCGGGGCTCGATTACTTGCGTATTTGAAGTTTGGGGGGGGGGTCTGTTTTGGTAGTTGACCGCTAATGTGTTAACGGGCGAAGTTTGCATGGGCTCTGGTCTCGGCTGCGGTTTGGAAGCAGTTGGTCGAGTTGGAGCAGATGGTTGGCGATAATTTTGTGGATGGATATTCCTTGTTTGTTGATGTTGATAATATTAATTCTGGGAGGGTGATTAATTTGGGGTAAGTAGGCTACCTGGGGTAGAACTGTTCTTTTTGGGTCAGAATGTGTTGAGTGTGAATGTTTCTACGTGGCGGAGGGAGGGATATGGGATTGAAAATTGAAGCGATATTCTGCTTTTGCTTGCGTAATCAGTTCTAAGACTTTGGTTCTCCAGTTTGAGACAAGGTTTTAGCACTGTGGGTAAATCGGCGGGCTCACGAATGCCGAGGAATCTTGAAAGATCTCCGTTTAGGCCTCGTACGAAAGTATCTAAATAATAAAGGGACTCCCCATACAAGAGATTTTATCTAAGATGTGTGATAGGTGTGTGTATACAGTTTGATGGAACTGTTGTACAGAACTTCTCCCTTGGACGAGAGAAGTTATTTGGCACTCCAAAGAACCAAGGTTTCTCTGATCTACGTAGTGCAACATTAAGCATTTCTTTATTGCTTCCCAGTCAAGAGGAGTGTTGCAAACTCCAAAATAGCGTCGGCATTACCAGTTAATTTCCTTCTGATAACTGTGAGGATGCCATAAGATTTTGGTGATCCTTTTAAACGATCGTATACTTGGAGAACTCTATCCACACTCCTTCTCCAAGAGCTAAATTCACCTTGTTTTCCTGAAAATTCGCGTAAACATTTCATGATGTCGGGTATTTTATCTCAATCAGCGAGGTCACCAATTCGGGGCTCATAGGTTGGTCTTGGCCAACAGAGAGGTCAGGTTGGTCATGGTCAGAGGTAGACAAATACATAACATGTGTCGATCGTGGGAATGAACTTTGGAGCATGTTTCGAGATAAATTAATATTTTGGCTGTTAACATGTTTTTCTTTTCATGGTAAGAAACAATCCTCACACCTATCATCGTTGTTTCTTTATATCTTCTTTTAAAGCCGTTAGTTTGTTTCAATACATTGAAAGTCCCCAGCAACCAAATCAAAAGGAAGAAATCTATCCTATCGCCGCATTACACTCAGTTCGCTTTATAAATGCTCTAGTTTCCTTAACAATAAGGAAAAAAAAAACATTGCATAGAAAAAAAGCTTACTGCTTGACTGTGCAGCAGAAATTAACTGCCATACGTTCAGCGATTGGAGCGGATTATGTTACCGGCAGGTGAAAAAAAAACAGTTTATCTAAGCTAGCCTAGATAATTACACAATGTTTCTAAAATAACTTTTATTTGGATATGGTACTTTTTGAAAATCAATTTTGGCGTCTTCATTAGTAGCTAAAATGTTTGTAACTCATTTGTGGACACAATGTAGGCAACTGTAAATCTGTGACAGCAATGCATTAAAAGTTCTGTCTATTAATGCTTTTAAGTTTTGCTGTACTAAATGTACACAATTTCTTTTGAATATGTGAATCCTTTACTATTGCAAAACTTAGGAAAAACAAGCTGTCAAATACGTATACGTATTTACATATATGGGGTGTTCCGAATAGTATATATATATTATAAATAAAATGTTCGTAGGGGCGGGCGGATCGGAATTGTGTCCCCTCCGAGATACAGGGGTTTTAAGCAAAGATTAAAGCATAGAAAATTATATGCGTATGGTATTGAAGTATCGTCGAACTAGCAATTATGATTACTTTTATAATCTCAAAGTAAATGTGTTGCATTAAGGAGGACTTAAAGGCCATTCACAGCCAGCGAAGTTGCGACCGTGTGAACTGCGACCAAGTCAATTTTACCACATTTAATAAATCCAAAATCTAAATTACAACACGGGAAACGAAGTGGGGCGTATACATCTAGGTTTCAAAAACCAAACACAAATGATTTCACCGAGTTTTATTAAGAAAATCACATTCTTAAAATTTAACCGCGACTAGTTGAATTTCGGTGCGATGCCAAGATATATTCACGTTCCACATGCCAAGAATTGAATCCACAGTTCGCACGACCAAACAGGTTGCGGGTATTTAACCTCAAATCGTTTATTTATTTCTCAATCAGCTGCAATCGACTGTCGCACTCTTCTACGACCAAAAAATGCGGCTGTGAAAGAAACGTCAAAATTTGCGAAAACTGGATCGATTCGCAGGTCGCAGTTCGCTGGCTATGAATGGACCTTTACTGTAAAAAAAAAACGTATAAATTCTGATACGAAACTTTTGCTTTGTTATTGTAGTACAGTTAAATTTCACATATGATTTTTATTACATTTCAATGACTTCCAATACCCGGAGATGTTTTTGACAGCGCCCTCGTAAATACGTGTGCAGGATCGGGTACACCGTAGTTATCTGAAATCAAAAATTCAACAACACTTTTGTTTTTACGTCCAAAAGACGTCAGTGACATTCACTTTTCAAAATTTTCTATGTTCTCCCGCAATCACGCACACCAGTTTCAAAAATGCAAGTTTTGAGAAAACGTACGAGGGCAACCCAGGTACCTGCGAATTGGTCGTAACTAGAGAGAAAAATGACCACCCCCTTTTCAAGCTTATTTCGGAGACCTTTTGTACAAAAACTAAAAAAAATTTTTGAAAACCGACAAACTGTAAATTTGCCTTAAAATCATTGGGCCGAAAGTTATTGAAGATTTTGTGTTTACAATATGTAGGTGTTAAATAACCCAACAAATAGGAAACATTTTAAAATATTCTTTCGTTTTTAGTTAATTATCCAAAAACCGTCTACCAAAACATTTGCTAGTACTATTTATATACTCGTACATACATACATATTGTAAAAATATTTAATTTTGATAAAATCAAACCCCAATCGATTTTCTTACAGCATACGCATTTTTATTTTTATTTGAATCAATAAGTAAATCGAGCTATTAGTACTTTTACTTTATTGATCCTGGGTAAAAGTATATTTAAAATATATTTGAAACGACTCTGCTTTATCGAGCTCATACTGTGCTTGTTGAATTTATGTGTTTATCTCAACTTCTCTTAAAATTTTTTATTATAAAACAAAACTGCTAACATGTATTATTTGTGTACTTCTTTATTATTTAACTTTTAATACGAATAAAGCTCTGCATAAATACATTGAAGATTTTTTTTAACTTTTTTATGGACCAATTAAACTTACTTTCCAATCCTAGTCCCCAAAATAACAACACAGTTTTAAATTTTCTCAGAAAATGTAAATCATACCATCTTATATAAAACCAAACAAACTATTTGTAACCCTAACAAGTTGAATGCCTCGTAGTTTTATATTATAAGTCAGTCTTTTAAATAAATAAAATAAATAAAATTCATTTGTTGAATCCATTATAAAAGTTAATCTTAATAAAGGACTAAATATAGGTGGTGGCGATGGGGCAATGGTTAGCTCACTGGACTATGGTCCGTGGTTCGATCCCCGGCATCACCAATAATTTCCCGAATCGTTATCACCCTATCGGCGGCAATGGCAAACTCCCGAAAGTAAAATTGCCTATGATAAAACAACTTAGGAGTGCAGTTTGGACTCGACGATAAACCGTAGACAACATGAGCAACACAAATGAGTGTCAAGAAGCTAGACCATGGCCCATACCGGGCCGCCAGCGCCACAGTGATTTTTGTGTTTTAGGAAATATAAGATTCGGATCTTTTGCTAGATGGTAAAAGACATTTTGCCTGCTGTATCTGTAAAATTATATAATTCAACAGCTGCTGCACAATTTTTAAACGGAACGACTTCCACAAAGAGTAATTGAGATATCGAGTTGAAATTTTTTTCAGGTGTAGGACACATGTTACTGTAAATTTAAGTATAAAGTTCGCTCTTTCATACGAGTATGAGCTCTGCGATTCATTTTAGCGCAATGTGGGCCAACTTCGAGTTTTTTGGGATAGCTTTTCTTGCACTTTACCTTAAGTTCCTAAGGATTTTCCGGAGTAGTGTCTTAACCTATGAAGATATGTTTAGCATTAAATTACTAAGGCACATGAACTTACCACTTGATAGCTTTATCGAAAAAATAGTTTTAAGTCACAGCTGATGACGTATTGCCCAACTGTTGATCCAAGTGTTCCTGTAGTTCGATAAGTCGCGATTGACAGCGTTCTTCTAGCTTCTAAATGTTATCAATCGAGTAATCTAAGGTCTCTTCTTCTGCCACGATTTGGAGATGTAGACCAGAGATAATTGACCATTGTTGCGTAAGACTCGCTATTTTTTGTTTGTAGTATGCAGCTGAACGGTTTTTCATGTTGTCATCGGTGGAGGCAAACAAATGCTCCATTGCGCTGACTGAGGCCTTTTGCTGCCTTATCAGCTTCCCGCTTTCGATATTAGTACTGGTGTAAATGGACTTCCCAAGATCGGTTTGTGCTTGCAGTATAGCTGTCTTCTACTCAGTGTACACAGCCTTAACTTGTGCATAGTACTTCCTTTCGAAGTAGCTGCTCTCTGGCCGCTCTGCACGGTTCGCTTGTAACTTGATGTCCCTGGTCTCGAATTCACTCCATTCGAAGTAAAGCCGTCCTTCTTAAAGTTGGAGAATAACTTTGTTATTTTCTTAGCTGCGACGGCCTGTTCCTTGATGAGGGCTTCCATTGTTTTTAATTTCTTCAGCGGGATCACGTCGGGGTCACCAAAATGTTAGATCTCTTTTGATCTAAAGTCAAACACACGTTTGGATTGCGAGTGAAGTTTATTAAAAATTTTAGTTCCTTAAATACTACTTTACAAACCAAAATGTAATTCTATAGGAGTATTCTGTTACGTCTGGGCATTGCGACCTAATACTGTATTTGATATTGCAGGTGCGAACAAAACCCATACGTCAGCGGAATATTCGGTGGGAACAGAAATTTTAGTTGGTAAAATTGATTATTTATCAGATGGAGTGTGGGAACGGATGATATGGACAAAAGCCATCTATACATACATTATGTATGAAAAGAAATGGGAAATGGGAAAATTATAGGCTTACAAGAAAAATACTTATTAAATAAAACTAGGGTTTAAACACAAAGTAAGGAATAATTTGGATAAGTTAGACGACATTGAGGAGGAACTTGAACTTTTACTTGACCGATTAGTATCGGAACATGAAAGTTTACTTAAAGCAAACGCTGAAATCGTTTCATTAATTAAACAGGAGGATTTCATTAAATAATCGGAAGCTGTTGCGGAATACAACGACATGGCGCTTGGCGTTATTATACGTCGATCGATAAAACATCGATTAGGAAAAGTTCGGCAACAGCAAAGTAGTTTAGCGATTGAGAATGCTGAATGCAAATTGTTCCAGAAAATCCAGCAATTTGCCGCATACCATCGTCCCACGCGGTGAAATTGCAAAAATTGAACCCGAAGAAATTGTCAGCTGATTATAAGGAATGGGTTCCCTTTTGGGAGCAATACACGAAAATGCCACAATACCTTAATACACCAAAATGCTTCCTTGAGCACAATCGATAAATTTAATGATCTGTAGACTGGACTACTAGGCATAGTTGCCGAAACGCTTGCCGGTCTTACACCTGCGGAAGATAATTACAACTCAGCGATCGTCGTGCTTAAAGATGAGCATGAGAACCATGAGAAGATTATTGATCATACAATGCAGCGTTTATAATCGACACAACCGGTGAGTTCCAAGACAGATGCATATGGATTGAGACTCCTGTATACTTCAGTGTTGCAGTTTACTCGCTCCCTGACATCGTTAGGCGTTCCCTCTTCGCATTACTTTGTGAAGTTAAAAGGATTTCTTTTACGCTGTCTTCCCAATGAGCTACGTGTAGATTTTTATCGATTCTACAGTAGTTTAGCTGAGGGAAATCGAGAAAACAACTGCGATGTCGAGAATCCAGTCATTGTATATGTGTGTGATGTGTCGAATTACTAATATTGCTTGCATGTAATGGTCGCCATGCAACCACTATATGTGACACTTCATATGCAGCGAAAAAAAGAAGTCTAGCTTACTATAATGTAATCGTAACCGCACCGGCATCAAGCTCACCAAAACAACCTGTGCATGCCTCCTCACCGATGAATTTGTACACAACTCACGCACATCAACAAATCAGTAATGTTTACTTGCAGACAGCTTGCGACTTTATTTTAAAAACAAATTTTAATGGTGAGCTGTTCGTTCGTGTTGTTTTGGATGGAGGAAGCAAAATGTCATTTGTTAAATCATCTGTAGTTTAATTCCTTTTGGATGTCATAAACCGAAACCTAATAAATTGTGCAACAAGGTTCGTTTTTATTTGCGTAGCCAATATAACAATTAAACTGTGGCGGTTGATGCGATCGAAGTGCCGGAGATCTGTTTTGATGTTTGTTTTTGTTTGACCAGTGCCCAACAATGATATTGAGGCGTCAATGAAAGGTTTGTCTTTGGCTGATGCTCGTGCTAGTGGACAAGCTCCAGGACAAGGAATAAGTATTCTTATAGGTGCTGACTCCTATTGTGAAGAATGGACCTCATCGAAAATAAATAGTCTGGAAGACGAAAATACCGAACTTCGTACTAGGCTAACCAAAATGGAAGCGACATGCGAAGATATTAAAAAAGAACTGGAAAAACTGAAAACCAAGGAAAAGTCAAACAGCGACGTTATGTCTATTGAATCTGTTAAAAATATCTACGAAACAGATGAAGAAGAGCTAGGTCGAGAAACCGACTGGATCTTGCAAAAACGCCCCGGAAAAAAGCGTAAAGCTGCGTCTTCTCCCAAAATCGTCTCTCAACGTGAAGCAAAGGGAGATGAATCGAAGAAAAATGTCAACAATAACATGAGTCCTGAAAAAATCAAAGCGGAAAAACAACGAACACCCCCGCCAATCAATGTCACTGGAGTTTCAGATTACAAGAAACTCCAAAACATATTGATGACCCTGCCGAGATCGGACTATATAGTAACATCGCGCAATAATAATGTATGGAAAGTCAACGTCAAGGACGCTGACAACTATCGCATTCTTTCTCGCAAGTTAAGCGTCGAAAAAATCCAATGGTTCACATACGAGAACAAGTGCGAAAGACCTATTCGTGTCGTCGCCAGAGGACTGCATCCGTCTTGCCCAAAAGAAGATATCGTAAGTGATTTGAAAAACAAGGGTTTTAAAATCATTGATGTCGTCAACATCGAAAAGCGAGAGAAACAAAAAATTGAAGGAAAGGATATGACAGTTAAACGTAGCCTTCCCCTCTTTATGCTAACCTTTGAGAACACTGAACATACCCAAAAAATATACGATATTAAGTCAATCCTCAACATTATTGTTAAAATTGAGCCTCGACGCAAAAACTCGAAACTGATCCCGCAGTGTAAGCAATGCCAGGAATTTAACCATACGCAAGCTTACTGCCAAAAAGAGCCTCGGTGCGTAAAATGCGCAGGTAAACACCTGTCCAAAGAATGCAACGTAAGCAAACAAACCCCTCCGACTTGTGTCAACTGCAGGGGTAAACACGTAGCAAATTTCCGTGGCTGTGAAGTAGCAAAGGAGTTGCAAAACAGACGTGACAAGTTGTTTAAGCCACAAAAAGAGAATCCCAAAACTAAAGAAAAAACATCGGGATCTGCTCAAAATATCATTAAAAACGCCAAGGCGAAAGTGATTGATTCCAGTGTTGAAAAGAAAGCATCGGAAAAACTTACATACGCTGAAGCTACCAAGCTAAAGGCAAAAGATTCCGGAGATCCTGCTTCCCAAGTATTTTCCGTTATTCTCGCGCAGCTTGAGCAGCAAAACAAAATCAATGAACTTATTTTAGATAAGCTAAAGAAGTTTGAAAATAGGTTCAATAAAAAACGTCCTTCGCCTAAAAAATGAAAAGGGAAAAATTAAACGTACTCACCTGGAATGCAAACGGAATCTTTGAAAAACTTTATGAACTTGAGTTATTCCTAAGGAAAAACGACATTGACGTTTGTTTGGTTTCCGAAACCCACTTGAAAAATGGGTCATCTGCAAAAATTAGAGGTTTTAAAGACTACTACGCGTATCACCCTTCGGGAAACGCGAGAGGCGGATCCTCTGTATACATTAAAGAGTCTCTTGAGCACAACGAAGATATAAAAGTAGAGCTCGAGTCTGTACAACTAATTGCGGTGCACGTAAAATCGGTACGGAACTCCTTTACTATTTCAGCCATCTACTGTCCTCCACGATTTACGCCTTCAAAACATATATTTAAAAATATATTCAATTCTCTTGGATCGGCTTTTATGATTGGCGGTGATTTCAATGCCAAACACACTTTTTGGGGATCAAGATGTGTCTCCCAAAAGGGCAAAATACTCTATAAAGCATGTATGGAACACAATTGTGACTTCTATTCAACGGGCAAGCCGACTTATTGGCCAACAGACACAACGAAAATACCCGATCTGGTCGATTTCTTCGTTGTTAAAGGAATTCGTAACTCGGATATAAACGTTGATGAAAGCTTCGATCTTTCCTCCGGTCATTCTCCAGTCATACTGACAATGAACGACACGTTTATTAAAAAACAAGGACCATTAAGACTAACTGGACGAAATACTAATTGGGAAGGATTCAGAAATGAGATTAATAATAACCTAGAACTAGACGTTTCACTTAAAGCAGCACTTGAACTCGAAATCGAAGTGGATTCTTTCGTTGAAATAGTCCAATGTGATGCGTGGAACAATACACCTTGTCAACGAAAAAACACGGCTAAACGTAACTTAAACTACCCGCCTGAGGTAAAAGATATGATAAGAGAAAAAAGAAAAGCTCGCAAAAGATGGCAAACAACTCGAGCGCCGCAGGATAAAACACGCTTAAACAGGCTCTGTAATCTGCTCAAGGAGACTCTTAAAAGTTACAGAAATTCCGAAGTAAATACATATGTTCAAAACCTGACGGCAGGAAAAGAAACAAATTACTCGCTTTGGAAAGCTTTAAAATGCTTAAAAAGGCCCAAAATCCCCGCGCCACCAATCAAGGTCGGCAATAACGAATGGGCTAAGGGGGATAAGGAAAAAGCGGAGGTTTTTGCCGACTATCTTGAAGAAATTTTCAAGCCCTCTGACGGCCCGACACTGGCACCCGGCACCAATTCTTTAGAAATAGCATATAGTAATTTTGTAATGACAAATGCAACTCTTGCTGAAATCAAAACTGTAATAAGGAAATTAAAACCAAAGAAGGCTCCGGGGTATGACCTTATTACCGGAGAAGTTCTGAAAATGCTACCCCAAAAAGCACTTATAAAGCTCTTACACATTATTAACGCGGCTCTGAGGCTTGAATACGTGCCAAGCCAGTGGAAAGTTGCAGAAGTCATTATGGTACTAAAACCAGGAAAACCTCCAAACGATAAAAAATCATACAGACCCATTTCTCTTCTACCGATCCTGTCGAAAATCTTTGAGAGGATTTTGCTTAAACGTCTTCTCCCAATTATCGAAAACCAAAATCTTATTCCCAGCCATCAATTTGGATTTCGGACTAAGCATTCAACAATTGATCAGGTGCATAGAATTACTGATGTAATTGAAAGATCCCTGGAAGAAAAAAAGATTTGTTCGAGCGTATTTCTTGACGTCTCACAAGCTTTTGACAAAGTATGGCATGAAGGTTTGAAGTTCAAACTGCGACGAACTTTGCCATTAAAGCTTTATAATATATTAACAAGCTATTTTGAAAATAGAATTTTTCGCGTTCGATACGGAAATGATGTTTCGAAATTTAAAGATATCCTAGCCGGAGTACCGCAGGGAAGCGTACTGGGCCCACTTTTGTACCTTTTATATACAAGAGATATACCACACGTCGAGGATACTGTTCTCGCTACTTTTGCTGACGACACCGCTATCTTAGCGGTTGGAGAATCAATAGAAGACTCAACGGCGAAACTCCAGACTGCTTTAAATAAAGTCTACGAGTGGACAAAGATCTGGCGAATTACCCTTAATGAGACAAAATCTGTACATGTTGACTTCACCTACAGAAAGATAAATCACTTGCCCATTTCTATAAACTCGGTGTGTATCCCCTTTGCAAACGAGGCTAAGTATTTGGGAATGACACTTGACGCGAAGCTTAAATGAAAAACGCATGTTAGAAAGAAACGAAAAGAACTAGAGGCCAAATACAGAGAAATGTACTGGCTACTTGGTAAACATTCCAAGCTAAGCTTAGAAAACAAGCTGCTTCTTTATAAGCAAGTGCTAAAGCCGGTGTGGACCTATGGTATACAACTCTGGGGTTGTACTACGAAATCAAATGTAAATATAATACAAACTTTTGAAAATAAATTGCTACGACAATCTGTGCGTGCCCCATGGTTTATAAGAAATAATGACCTGCATCGAGACCTCGGAGTTCCTTTCGTGGAAGATGAAGTCAGGAACTGCGCACGAAAACATAAAGTCCGGTTAAGCGGCCATATCAACAATACAGTCCTAGAAGTCTTGGACGAACGAAACATACTACGCCGTCTTCAACGAACTAAACCGTTGGACCTTGCGCGATAAATTGAAACCGCATTAAGAAAGCGGAATATGTAGGGTCTTCCATTGGAAAGTGTCCTACCAATCGTGACTAACTTATGAAATAAAAACTGCTTGATAAGTTCTACTTAGTTGCGGTATTAAAATCAACAATGAAGGGAGGTGTTTTTAGTGAGTAAGAATCTCACACTACTATGAGCACGCGCTTCTGATCCTCATAGTGTCTGATGGAAGATTTTCACCTGCCCTCGCCGGGGGAAAAAAAAAAAAAAAAAAAATTTTATTTTAAGCTATCAAAATTACATTTGTCATTGTTTAACTTCAACCCTATTTTATCACTTGTCTCGGTCGTCCTTGGATCATCCGTAGTTGTTCAATGAACGACTGTATCACCCATGGCTTCTTTTCTGTTGATTAGAAAACGATCCGTTGAAATATTTCAGAGAGACAGAAGATATAAAATAACAATCTTTTTGAGAATCTCAGAAAGCCTTCGATTGATACATATTATTAGGTGATATTGAACAAATATTTATTTTGTACTATAGTTGGTTCTTTTCCCTTTAACCACTACTATCGTTGATAAACCTTTCGTTGGTTCTTTGATTTGACGTATCGTCGTTGTCACCTTTATCATCATAAATTATGTTATACAAAGTCCCCCAGGATGGTCAAACTACTATAGTTTTAAGGTCAATGACACAATTGAAGATTTTTTACACAGCTCGATCCTCCAAATAGATCGATTCTGCAGTTTGAACTATTCGTAATATAAATCCTAAAAAAAAACTCTTACTCAATTGCATCGAAGATAAGTATACTATCTTCGCCGAACACTTGAAAAGATATTTTGCACCTTTTTCTTTATTGGCAGCAAAACATTTTGTGCATGTCTTCTCCAAGAAAAATTAAATTGCATTGTTCGTTATTGTCGAGTTGGATATTGCATTTCTTACCAAGTAAAGCGTTTAATCTTCAAATTTTTAGATAATCCAGTCTTTGAAAAAACTGGAAAATTCGACTAAACAAATTTATTTATTGGATTTTTTTAAACAACATAATTAGATAGAGGTTACGAAGGGGTAAGATTGATTTTAAATTCGTTGTTAGTTCATATGGCGACACAACCTTTTTATTCAGTATTGTTTGGTAAATAAGGATGTATAAGCATAATCCCAGTAATGTTTATATATTGCCGAAATTTATTTACAAGGTAAGTGCTCAGTACGAAATGCTTACAGATGTTACGTCAATTTTACGGTCAACATAATGAACCATGTGGGCCGGCTTCATTTACTCCTGTGTACTCCATGCCACTGATAAGAATGCGCTATGTGAACAGATGTCGGTGTCATATGCCATACTACCGGCGCATTCGTCGAGTTATTGATGGACGTGTGCGATGATAACATCACCTCTCAAAGTGGACCTGTGACCTAGCCCCCAGTTGGTATATTATATTATATAGGACTATTTGAATTCGTCGGTCAATACGGATAAGCCAACAACAATTCCAGCCTTGGAAGCAAACATAGATTAAACAATTACTGAGATATGTCCTGAAATGGTCAAACATTGAAGTTCTAGGATGTAGTTCCTAAGGTTCTAATGTGCTGGCCATATGTACGTAGTCATACTTCATTAATGGTAATAAATTATCTACTCGAAAATGGCTTGTTAAATAACTTGTGTGTGTATTTTTTCAATTCCAAATCTTAAAGTTTTTAAATACACACACACACACACACACACTATGGCGCTGGCAGCCCGTTATGGGCCATGGCCTAGCTTCTTGACACTCATTTGTGTTGCTCACGTTGTCATTTTTGTCACATCTGAGCGGGGCCTACGGTTTATCGCCGAGTCCGAACGGCACTCCTTAGAAGCTCTTTCGTAGGCAATTTTACTTTCGGGAGTTTGCCATTGCCCGCCGAAAGGGTGATGACGATTTGAAAAATTGTTGGTGACCCAGCCTGGAATCGAACCCAGACTCTCTGCGTGATAGTCCGATGAGCTAACTATCACGCCATCGCCATCGCGATTGTTTTTAAATAGCAATCTTTATATTATAAATTACGATGTTTTCAAAATTAAAGAAATTATTGTATGGTAATTTATTTTTAAATAACAAACTAATAAATTATTTTTTTTTAAGAACTTAACACTCAATTGGGTACACTTATAGTGCCTCAGCATGTGTGAGGTCTTTGGAAAAATAGGATAGAGAGAGAAGAAAGATGTTGGGCTCAGTGGATAATAATGTCTCTGATCATATTAGCAGCGGCATCCACGTCGTTATCGAGGAAACATAACGACCAGTTAAAATTCCTAAAGAAGATGTTAAATCCGCTCCAATTGGCTTTCTCGTATTGCCATACCTTTTTTTTAGGAATTTTTTCGCTAACTATGTGGTCAATGCACGAGAATTTAGCTAATATGACACAATGGTCCAACGAGCCTAGAGGTGTACTTATCAGGGTGAGAGGTTAGAAACAAGTCGAGGGTGTTATCGGTATGACTATCAACGTCTGGGATTTGCGTGGGCTTATTTACAAGCTGGGTCAAATTGTTTTCCGCAGCGAAGATCCCAACACACCGTCCTTCGGGTGTTGTCGGTCCAGAATGTCGAAGCCATCCAGAATTGTGTATATTGAAATCGCCTGTAATAACGATTTCAGTATGAAGATACAGGGATACAATTGTATGTAGTCAGACTGCGCATCAAACTCGATACAGGTTGATTTGCTATCCAGTTTGGGGCTACTTTAAATACAGCAGTAGTGGATAACTTGTTTACGGAGATGGAATTTGAACCACATGGAATTGAATTTTGGATTGGAACGGGGACTACATTGTAGTGGAGTTTGGTAAGCTACATCACTACGCACGTAGATGGCAAGACTGCGGTGAGAAAAGAATAATGGCACTAGTTCGTAGCCAGGTAGCTTCAGATCAGAGTGATCTGAAAGTGTAAGCCTGCGTTTCACTAAGTGCCAAAACATCTGGCCTGTATTTGCAGACGTGGATATACGCAGAAAAATGATTACTTTTTAGCCCTCTTATATTAGCTACATCCACTCTAAATTCCCGAGTCATAACAACAAACAAACACAACAAACACAAACACTGACGATACTAAGCATGGTCGTGAATTGAAAATTTGTTGTTATTGGTTCGCCGAATCGAATTGCTATAGGTGTTATGCCCTTACAGCAATACGAAACAATACACCAACAAAATTCCCACACACAACCCGCTATGCATCAGTTGTTACATACATTTAACCATTGCTTTTGCCGTATAACAAAGTACAGGAACAGCCAAGTGAAAGCAACAACACTTTGACCACAAAATTATTATAGAGATAGCATAAAAATTAGTATAAAAACCCAATGGAAAAATAATAATATTGAAGTCTTGTGAAATAAGTGGAATACAGCGTTACGCTGTCCAAATAGCTGTTATATCAAACAAACTTTCGGTCAAACCTTTAACTGGCGCATTCGTGTACGTAGTTAATTTTCTTGGTACTTAAAATCGTTCAGTACTGTTATTAATCAACGGTTCATTGGTAAGCGAACTCAGTGAAAAGAAAGTTGCGTATATAAAGAAAATTGAACACAACATTAATTTTTATCGAATAAATTTTCGATGGTTTACCAAATAATAAAAAAAAATCGGCAGTTTACCGAGAACCTAAGTTAATCCAGTTCTCTGGTAAAGTAAAACAAATCTTGGAATGTTTAAACACATTGGTTCAGGACCAGTCACCAGGGACAAATTCAACAACATGAAGACAACGCTCACTTCAGATACTTGCATGTGAGTCAAAGTAAGTAATACAAAGGCTAGGCCGAGGAGAGTTACCAATACAATTACAATTACAATTACAATTACAATTTAAGCGAAAGTTCAAATGAGGAATTAGATCACAATACAGTTACGAAAGGACATTTTAGTGATAAAACAAATAAGTTAGAACATGAAAATAATACATTACGTGACTTTGGAATAAGAAACTCACATAATAATCTAAGCAGCCTTAGCAACTCACATCAAAATTTAAGAATAAGAAACGTAAACAGTCCAATAGGTGATTTTGGTAACATTAGAGTAAGAATAAAAATGTCTCTTAAACAAGAACAACACCGTCCAGTTCCACAGCAAAATGCTCAGTAGACGTATTTCAGGCATTAAGAGAGCCAGGCGCTATTAAGCATTTACCAAAATTTGATGGTAATCTTCGACCCCTTTCCGAATTTATACACAATGAAGAAGATATATTGAGGCTAATTCCGACGTATGGTGGCATGACTCAAGGCAAAATATTATTGCGGGCAATCCGAAATACAATTATTGGACAATGTACGGAACGCCACTCATTTGGACTTTAATAAGATCCAACCTACATTACAACATTACTCAGATAAGATGAATGAGATTTTCCTTATTAGATACCTTCACGGTCTATAACAAGGCCAAGTTACTGTAAACAAGTCTACAGTTAAACGATCGAAATATTCGCGACAATGAGCAATCATGTAAAAGTTCATGAGACAGATTCGAACGTTATAAAGACAAAAAATAACCTCTGCGAAGAAATTTGCTTGAACACATTCTTGGTTAGATTTTGTGAACCCTTGGGTTCAACTATCCGTGCAATGAAACTAACCACATTGCCCGAAGTATTTGCCCTATGCATAAAAGAGCAAACATATTCTACTCTAAACCAAATTGGTTAGCTAAAAGAATGACTCACAATGAGCCTTCAGAACAATTTCACTCACTGCAAAGGCGGCAGCCACAACCTTCTAACTCACATTCAACGAATCAATCGCGACCAAATCCTAGCCAACATTTTATACAACAGCGGCAAACTTCCAAGCAAAGTTCTCCAATGCAACAGTCAACCTTCCATCCAAAACCCCTACAGCAACAACCAATTTTCCAGCCACAATTCCCACAGCGACAACAGTTCCAGCAACAAACATCTCCTCCTCAACGGCATATCCAGCAATTTTCCAAAAATTCAACAAAGGAACTTACAATCAGTGGAACCAATGGAACTCAGTTCTGGGAACATCAGACAAACCTGAAGAAGCCAGTAACCTACTAATTTTGGACGAAACTGGTCACCGAAAGTCACAACCCAGGAATTAAATACATAATATACAGATAATCACACAAATAAGTCTACGTTTGCCAAGCAGAAACAAACAAACAATTATCAACAGCTAGACTCATTCTATGACTAGAATTTTGATTAAAGAGATCCTAACCTACTAAACATAATGCATGGGTTAGACAACTGAAATTTTCAAGCACCTGCCTCGGCAGACCAACCGTCTTTATATACATAAACAAACACGGCACTGACGTTCGTGCCCTTTCACCGTTTGAGCGTTCATTAATATTCTTAATTGACACAGGAGCCTCAGCCTCATCATCAATTCCGAGTTCATACACCGTAATAATCCCACCTCAATCAATCCCACCACTATAAGAACCATACCTATTAAATATTCATCAAATAAACAAAGAAGTTCGATTACCCAATTTTGTAGAAGTCAATCAACCTGGAGAAACTAGATTCTTAGTTTCCCTTTCACGGATACTTCGACGATTTGCTAGGACTTGATACACTGATCTCACTAGGAGCGAAAGTTGATTTAGCCAACCGACTCGCAATAACACAAAACTCTAAATTACCGCTAGAATGTCCCCAAAATATATTTTTGAGTCAAGAACCATTATAAAGTTACCTGTTGATGTCGAAGAAGGAGATATTTTTTTTAACACAACATATATCACACCCTATCTCTATATTCCTGAAGGTACATATATATCTATAACGACTTAATAATCCCGATCCCGATACCGCTCTATGGCGCAGAGGCATGGACATTATCAGAAATTGATGAGGGTGTTCTTGGTTGCTTCGAGAGAAAAATTCTTCGGGCGATCTTCGGTCCCGTCTGCATTGACGGTGAGTGGAGGAGGAGATACAACGACGAACTGAACGGACTGTACAGCGACGTGGACCTAGCCAGAAGAGTGAGGATCCAAAGACTGAGATGACTGGGTCATGTAGAACCCATGAACACCAATGTTCCGGTCCGAAAAGTCTTCGAATCCGCTCCCGAGGGACAGCGCAATAGAGGAAGGCCAAGACTCAGGTGGCCCACGCAAGTGGAAGAGGACCTCAGCCAACTTAGCGTGCGAAACTGGAGGCAGCTAGCCAGGGATCGAGCTGGCTGGAGAAGCTTGTTGACTGAGGCCCAGGTCCACCCCGGACTGTAGCGCCACTTAAGGTTAGTATATATCAATAAATTAATTAATTGGCATTCAAATTTAGTAGTAATGATGCATCAGATTTAGACCAAATTCTCTTTTTGAAACAACAGCTTAAAGTCAATAAATGCTGTAAACAAGGTTTCTGTAAACTAAATAACTTTGGAATTAATATTGTAGTTACAGCCCCAATTCAAGTCCCATAACTTCTGATGATATTACTGACTTTATTTGAACATCTCACCTCAACGCTGAAGAGGAAAAGTCATTTATAAACGATGCCGAGCATATGAAGACATTTTCTTTAAAGACGGGCAAAAACTAACCTTTACCAATAAAATGACACATAGTATCTAAAGCACAGATGATAGTCCCGTATACTCAAAATCTTATCATTACCCCCATATTCGTAGGGAGGAAGTCCAATCGCAAATAAAGCAAATATAAGAACAAGGTGTCACAAGACCGAGCTACTCCCCTTAGAGCTCACCAACCTGGTTCGTCCCGAAAAAAAGACGCCCGTGGAAAGATAAAATGGCTAATCGTGATTGATTATCGCTAATTGAATGAAATAACAATTAGCGACAAATACCCCCTACCTAACATAAATGGCGTTTTGGAAAAACTTGGTAGAAGACTATATTTTACCACACTAGATCTAGCTAGTGGTTTCCACCAGATCGAAATTAACCCGCCAGATATAGAGATATTGCATTCACAGATGAGGGTTAACACTCTGAGTACGTCCGAATGCCCTTCGGCCTGAAAAACGCTCCTTCGACCTTTCAGAGAGTCAGCCAGATCAAGGCTATACAGGACTTTCCTATACCACGAACTCAAAAGAAAATAAAATCCTTTTTAGGACTCCTTAGGTACTATCGGAAATTTATCCGAGACTTTACAGAACGTCTTCTGAATGAATTTAATATCCAGTTAATTCTCAAGCAAACTGACAAACACAGACCATTGACACTTCAAATGTTATTTAAAAAAAAACAAAGACGAACGATATTCAAACAAAACTTTTCCAAAAATAATATTACTGACATTTATATATGCGCTATATATACAGACGATGATACATTTAGATTTGCTCAAAGTGTCTGTACTTTTCAAATAGCAAAGTTTTTAAACCAATCCTTTGTACAGAGACTTAAACAGACATTACTGAAGAAGATGCACAAGATAGGATCATTACTGACTATCACAATAATAACAACCATAGAGGCATTAACGAAACTCTATTACATCTCAAAATAACGTAGTTTTCCCCCTTTATGAAGACAAAATCGCAAAAGTGATCAACAACTGTGAGTACTGTCAGTTAATGAAATACGACAGGAACCCGAAAAACCAGTTACTCCTGAGAAACCTTTAGACATAATTCACGTTGATATTTATAGCATAAATAGCTTTAACAAATACATAGATACTAACAATTATAAGCAAAGTTTCAAAATATGCAGCGGTATTTACACTCCGAATACAAAACAGTCTCAATGCAATCAAATCTCTAAAGCATTTTATGAGTCTCTACGGCATACCAAACAAACTAACCTTTGATCAAGGATCAGAATTTACTGCAATCATATTTAAAGACTTCCATAAGCAATATAGTATTGACTTCCACACAACGTGCGTCGTTCCAACAAACAAGTAGTAGTTCTCCCGTGGAACGCATGCACTCCACAATTACGGAGATTTATAGAATAATATACAACAAACAAAAGGAAAGAGACCACGATGAAATACTAAGTGAAACCATTCATACTAGCACTAAGCTTAAGCCTTACGAATTATTTTACGGTAGAACCTATAAGTTTAATAAAGAAGTAAAATTTAATAACGAACACGAATATATTAAAAAACTAAATGAATAAAAAAAAAAAAACAATATCCAAACGAATACAGAGAATACTCTATTATGTATATTAAGAAAAGAGTTTAAAAGAAATAAGTTAACACCTAGGATTAGTAAGCATAGAATTAAGTCAAACAAGACAGTTACAATTATAGTATTACGACATAAAATAAAAAAAAATCACAAATTTAAAATTAAAAATAAACGAAAGTTTATAATTTTTAATAATGACAATAACCAACGGACAGAAAATGGAGATAGAAGATCTCAATAAGAACATGGGAATACTTCTTATGAGACTAGAAGTAAATAGATTCATAAGTGACTTTAATAATCTGATACATATACTAAAATAAGAAAGTTATTAAGCAAATATAGAAAATATTACTTGTTCACTATCAACCTTTAAGAATATAACCGACTTGGAAGAATCAGTAACCATTTTTGATATTAAAGTTGCCGAACTTAAAGCAAAATTAAAGTCAGTAATGCCAAAATTTAGTAAGAAAAGAGGACTTGTTGATGGACTAGGATCAGTAATTAAAGGCATAACAGACAACATTGACGCAGACTATGCCATACACCTAAAGGAACAAATTGAACGATTTACACAAGGCCAATTAGTAGTAACAGACGAGGCAAACATGCTTCCCCAAATTGACCATCAAATGACACAAAGATTTAGTAATATAACTGGCCAAATAAACTGGCAACAGAAAATTACTCAAGGATACTTAAAGTATTCGCAAACAGAATTTCACAATAGAATCAAATCAAATGAGTGATGAGATTGCAATAAAGTATACACAATACCTCAATCAAATCAACCACGATATTGACTTGTTGAACGGTCGTTTATCAAATATGGAAGAAGCTGTTGTGCTCGCTGGGGTTCGTGAAATAACGCCGACCGCAGTAATGCCGAATTCCAAAATTCGGCGTTATTTTACAACAACAAATTGAAATAACGCCGCCCATTGCTTGTGAAATTAAGTCGAATTCAAAAAAAAACTGTAGGCGCCTGCCTGACAATTGTTGATATACCCTTAGCAGAGCGACGAAGTCGAGTGAGCGGCTTCACTTTGCGGAGAAAAGTTAGTTGTTATTTGAATTGATCGATCTGACATGGTCCATTTTCAGGGATGCAAATCTGAAAAACGTTAGGCATCTTTAGCAAAGTGAAATAAGACAGAACATGAAATTAGGCGTTATTTCACATTCACAAAATTTCGCTCGGCGTTATTTTATGGCACCATTCGCTAAGCCCAATATTATATCCAAGTATATTTTAATTCCTGAAGAACTTTATGCAATGTATGAATTTTTTGAAAAAAAAAGATTTTTAGGAATCAAATCAGAAGAGCATATCTACGAACTGCTTGATCTTCAAGCCTACTTTAACGACACTAACATTATATTCAATATCAAAATACCACAAATCCCCCTAGAAATATTTTCTTTCTTTCACAGTCTCCCATTACCCATTAACAATACTAAAATGACAATAACTAAATCCTATTTTATATCCAACCCTAAAAATATTCGTTTATTTGACGAAAAATATCAACAAATTAAGAGAACATATTACTGTAGAGTTGATAAGAATTACAGAAAGAACACTAATGATACCTGCAAAGCCATGCTTTTAAACAACCTTCCAGCAGATTGCAACCTAAAACAAGAACCAAACACAGATGCTAGACCGAGATAAACCAAATTTTCTACTAAAGCAGCGAAAAAATATCCTGGAAGACATCCACATTTTTCCATCATCATCCAATCAGATCAACGCATCACCGATACTGGTGACACCCAACCTACAGAAACTGCAAGCTTACCAGTTTGAAAAAAACGAAACTCATTTCCGCACTACACATAAAAACCAGCCGGACTAACATATTAATTCTCAACGCCATATTAATCTGCAGCCGCATTTTTATCATCATCCTCATATACTTATTGAATCAGCACCAAATATATATAGTAAATCATCATTCAACATTGCTCATATTAAATAAATAAATGCACTTTCACACAAAAATTATTAATACCCAGTTACACTTTATATGTAAATGTGTTTTCCCACAAAATTATTGTAGAGTTAGCATAAAAAATAGTATAAAACCCAATGGAAAAATAATAATATTGAAGTCTTGTGAATAAAGTGGTATACAGCGTTACGCGGTCAAAACAATTGTGTTTTTTTCCAAAACCTTCGGTTAAATCTTTAACTAGCGTCCTATAGCAGGACTGATATTTTTAAGGTTTTATATAGCGACACTTTTATTATTCGCTCCAATGATTTTGATGGATTTTGACTTAAATATGGCTATCTTGACCCTACCAGATCAAGTGGACAGAATTTTTGGTCTACATTTCACTACAGCAAGAAGGGTTCATTCTGCCTAACAGTGATATTGCGTTCACTATTACAGCTATACAATCTACAGAAATACTCTAACCATTCTATTAAATATCATCGACTCTAAGTGTTGTATCCGTGGCATGTTTTTTTTACCTTTTTATACAACTTTTAAACCTGATTCCTGGAGTAGTATCTCTCATGCGCGCCTTTCATGCTCCTGTTTTTTCTTCAGGAGTATGTTATACGAGTATTATATGTTTTATCACCAGTTTCACATAATTTACTTTATTCACTTGGATGGTTTATTATTCAAGTATTTCATGTATGTATATCTTATACTTATTATATATAACTATAATAATAGTATGTGTATACGTACAATATATATAGTATTAGCATAACGCCTCGTAGAAGTAGCATTTTAAATAACGAGAATGAGCCTCTGCAGCCGAACATCTTGCAGCTCTGCTAATAAGCCCTACTGCACGCATACCCGTGGCGCCATCTGGGAATCTTACTGGAGATTGCGAAGTGAAGGGGACAAATGGCAAATTTCCTGCGCCATAAATCAGGATTAGTGTCGGAAAAACGAAACAAGACCTTACTCGGGCTACTCCGACATATTTGGATCAAGGCTAAACTCGCCAATATTAGCCTTATATGAGCGAATGCCCAAACTGAGGAGAAAGATGACGATACCAAAGTGACCTTCTATGAGCTCCTTAACAAGACCTACGAGCAATGCCCTAGCTGTGATATTAAAATTGTCCTTGGTGATTTTAATGCAAATCTAGGAAAAGAGGGTATCTTAGGTGGAACGATCGGAATATATATCCTGCACCACACTACCTCCGATAACGGATTCAGGCTAATCGATTTTTTTTTTTTTAATTTGGGTATCGCTCCCAGATATAAGTGACGCAGTCGGTAGGATAAAAGTACATCCAGTACGTCGTGAATTTTTTTTTTATGGTTTATCAGTAACAAGTTTCAATATCGACGGTTAATCGATAGTAGTGACGAATTCGTGCATGTAAAAGAACTCGTTTTGAATTGTGTGAAAAGTGAAGTGATTCAACGGAATATTGGATCAGCGAAGGATTATCGCAATCAATTCGAGAGGTCTCAACCTAGAAAGTTCAAAGGACCAATGAAGGAAACATCATTAATTGTACTGTAAATTGAGTTCTCATAATAACCCATCCCTTACATACTAACCGACCTTTATTGAAATACTGTATATTCAATGCCAAATATTAACCATAAAATTAAGACAAGAAGTAATCCCTATAGCCCTAATAGTTTTAATAACGAGGTGGAAGATAGTAAAGATAATTTTAGTACTAGCTTAAATGATCATCTCATCTGAAATTTTTCAAATTCAGAAGATAGTGTAATTAATCTCTCTAATATAACCACAAATAATAGTCAATTAAATATGGCAGATTTGTTCAACTCTCTTCATATTTCGGATGCTATAAAGGATTTGCCAAAATTCGATGGCAATCCCAGGCTCCTCTATGAGTTTTTAACGAACGTAGAGGAAATTCTTTCTCTGATTAGATCTGTAAATGGAACTAGTTATGGTAAACTTCTGCTTCGTGCTACACGCAACAAAATAGAGGGACCTGCAAATGAGGTTCTTAATATATACGGTACCTCGCTGAACTGGGACAGTATAAAATCAAACCTCATAATGCACTACTCCGACAAGCGTAATGAAACCTCTCTAATAAGAGATTTGCATGGGTTGAAGCAAAATCAAAAAACAATAGAACAGTTTAACAGCGATGTAATAGAAGTGCTATCCGCCATGAATAATCATGTGCAGATCCGCTCCACAGATTCTAAAGTCATAAATGCAAGACGAGAATTGTACGTATTCATGATTGAATTAAGAGACCACTTGGGACCTAGTGTTCGAGCAATGAAACCAACATGGTAGATCTCCTAAATTACCAAACTGGTATTGACAAAATCAAAAATTCCTTGACCACATTAGAAAAAGACGACACAAATAATGAAATGACAACTATTGTTAAACTAAAATTTCAAGAACTACAAAAAAATTCTAAAGCCTTTTACCAAATCATAGAATAAAAAGGGGTATACGAGTAATTAATGAAATAGGTACACTTATAAAAACCATCACTGGCAATATGGACGCTAATGACGCCCTTGCAATAAACAAAGATTTAGAAGCAATAGAGGATATTCAAGCGGTTTTGAAATTAAAATCTGCCCAACAAATAAGCCTAAAAAATCAGATGATAGAGAGGTTCAATAACATAATTCTTCATATAAATAAACAGCAAGAAACCATAGAAAAATGTCTTAACTATTACAATGAAAAAATCGGCAATACAATAAGATCAAATGAGGCATCAGTTAAGCACCTACAATATATCAATAAAATTGTCTTTAACATTGACTTACTTTATAACCACTTAAACAATATTGCTGAAGCTATCACACTAGCTCGATTAAACATTATTGCAAAGCACATATGAAACCATAAAGAAATAGATGAAATTAAGAACTACTTGCATTCTGAATCAATTGAACCCACCTCCAATCAGCAGGTTTACGATTGTCTCACTTTACAAGCATATTATAATGAATTTAAGATAATATTTAGCATCGGTATAACAGTAATTTCTAACCAAACATATTCCTTTTTCCACTTAATCCCTCTCCCCATTAACAAAACACTAACAGTCCGAACTCATTCTTATTTGGCTATTAATAAAAATAATACGTTATACTTTGCAAACGTATGTCCATTGTCCGGAAGTGTCTATTACTGTAATAGACGATCTGAAAAGCAACCCTTAAATCATCCGAATTGTATTCCTAACATTATAAAGAATCAGCCAGCCATCTGCGACATGCAAAATGAAACCGAAATTTCAACAGTGTATCAACCGGAACCCAACTACATTCTAATGATCAACGTTCAAAACATGAAAATGCGAACCACCTGTGGAATAGAACATTACCAACTTTATGGAACTAATCTCATTCACTATTACAATTGTTGTATTGAAATTAATAATTTAACCTATGATTCCAGATCCAATACCTTCTGGAACGATATTATACATCCACCTACACAGAATTTCAACAATTCATCTTTAACCTTAAATCACTTATCGCAGGAGGAGCTTCATATACATCAGATTCAAATTCAAGAGGAAAAAGCAACATTTTCTAGCAAATCAATCCAAACTTTCAACTTATTATGGTAACTTGTCTTCATCCTATTTACGGTGACACTAATTTTAATCATCCATGTAAAACGTATATCACACAACAAGGAAAATGTTAACACCGACACAACTACCATCAGCAATCGAGATTCTGCAGACTCGAGTAAAAACGATCCTACGCCAAGTCGCTCCTACTAGGAAACATTTCCTGTGGCAGTCGCTCCACTAAGAGGGGAGGAGTTACATACTCGTACAATCCAACCAAGAGTCAAATATCAATAAACTAATCGCATAACACCTTTTTTGTTTATTTAATATCTGCAACAATGTATCTAGTATCAAAATTCATTTGCTTTCACACGGTTAAACTGTTTGCATAATACATATTTCGTTTATCCAATTTTTGTTTGGCTCACATTGCATTTTGTCTCACAATATCTAGTATCAAATAAGGACAGTCAGCATAAAATATGTATAAATACCAATGTAATTCAGACACACAAGTGCCTTTTAGTCAATAAAGTTTCAACGGTTTAAAGAAGAAGTTGTTTTTTTTTAATTTGGGTATCGCTCCCAAATATAAGTCGCGCGGTCGAGGAAGTCGAGAGATGCTACTCCAGGAATGAGGTTCGGAAGTTTTACCATATGGTAAAAATAACATGCCACACGGAAACAAACCCCGAACCGAAGCCTGTAGACATGAAGAAGGGAACATCGTAGTAGAATCGCAGTCGATGCTGAGGATTTGGAAAGACCATTTCTGTAGACTATATAACGGCGATGACGAACCAAATACCGCTGTCAGGCAGAATCAATCGAATCAACCTTTCAACCTGGACGATTTTGACCAACAATTCCGTCCACCCTACCTAGATGAAGTGAAGATAGCTATATCCAAGCTTAAGTCCGAAAAGGCTGCTGGAGTGGACAGCCTGACTGCCGAGCTCTCCAAAGCGGCAGGCGATGACTTGGTAAAGAGCAAACACCAACTCATCTGTAAAATATGATCGGATGATGAATGGAACCTCAGCATTATTTGTCCGATTTTCAAGAAAGTAGACCCTCTGAACTGCGCCAACTACAGAGGCGTCAGTCTCCTTAACAACGCGTACAAGATCTTATCTGCCGTATTGTGTCCATATCAGTGTGGCCTCAGGCCAGAAAAGCCGACCATCGACCAAATATTCACACTACGGCACATCTTAGAGAAGACCCATGAACTTCAGACCGATACACACCACCTATTCATCGATTTTAAGGCCACGTATGACAGCATCTATAGAGACGAGCTATACAGTGCAATGACTATTTTCGGCATCCCTGACAAGCTCGTCTGTCTGTGCATGATAACCAGCTTATAATTTTCAAAAAATCGATTTTACTTTGCATTTTTTTAAATCTTTATACTTTTAAAAATCACCTCCAAGAATGTTTTTTTCAGAATTCGAATTCTAACATAGTGAAATTAGTGAAAGTGTACGGGATCTTCCAGCAGTCCATACTTAATGACTCAGCATTTAAAAACTTTAAACTGGTTTTTCTCAAAACCACTTTTTTCAAATGGCTGACAGTTAATCGACGAGACTACTCTTGTTTTGAACAGAGAATAGTGAAAAAAGGGGTGTTTTTTCAAACATCCACCATATTTTTGGGGGATTTCTAGCAAAATTGTGGTAAATTGTCACGTAAGAGATGCAGTTCTTTTTTGCTTCAGATTTACCAATACTGAGATTAACTGTCTGCCATGGGAAACCATTTTTTTGAGGTGGATAGTGGTTAAAAAATGAAATGAAAAAAAAAAGTATTTTTGTATTCTATAAGATTAAAATGAAGGTTTAAAAAAAAATCATTGTAATATCTTATACAGCGCCTGAAAAAAAAGTATGGAATATGTTCTATTTTTTAGCCTCCTAAGGTGGTCAAGTACCTTAAGTTCCTGCTGTCTACTTGCTATATCGCCTCGTCACTGTCCACGAGAAAAAGAGCATATCAAGCAATGAGCATATCAGGCAATGAGCATGATCAAGACCATTATACAGGGTGTCCCAAAAATCAACATCAAACCGAAAACAAGTGGTGTCGGTTATCACAAAATTATAAAAAAAATCTAATTCATGTTCTTTTAAAATTAATGGGACTCAAAAAAAATCGACAAATCTAATACCCTGTGACGATCCTTCAAGCACTGTGACCGCAAATCCTTACTTTTCTTTTTGTCACGAAACCCTGAGTAACTTTTCTGAAAATTACGGTGTAAAATTGAAACATAACTAGCTATTAGAGCCAATAGTCTCTGCAGCTAGGCTTTTTAACGCTATTACTCGTACCTTGTAATTTTTTAATTACCTGTTAATAAATTATAATAATAATAATAATAATAATAACTAGCTATATCGGCTCTAACTAAAATATTGCTTTTTTGTCCATCCATGTATCTGGAAATCATAAATCACAAAACTTGAACTGCCTGTACTGAAAAGAAAGTACTATGACATATTGGCAAGTAACTTTAAAAGATGGCGTATTTAGTCTGGATTTCAAAATGGTATGACACTTACTAGAGTAACGCTTAATTATGGACAAACAAAATATTTTGTTAAAGAAACCCGATTCATAGTTAGTTCTCTTTTATAAGTTAAAATGTACCAAGTGTGAGCGGGACAGACAGTGACGCCGTGATTGAGACGGATAAATACGCCATTTCGACTAGTGTGAATGAAACAGATAGGGATGCCACCCTTGTCAAGCAGTGACGCATCCACCGATCTAGTATCTTACAATAAATGTTCAAACTGTTTGCCTTCAGTGGCAATGCAAGCTCTACATCTTCCTACAAATGATCTGGTAATAAGACGGTCATATCTTCTTCTTCTGGAGCTGATTCAACGGCTCGGCAATTTTTCGCTCAGTTCGTTTAAATTTTCTATCGGCTAAGAATAAAATTTTTCTTTTACTGCTCCCCAGTAAAAAAAATCGAGTGGATTTTAATATTTAAGTGAACGGGCTGGCCACGAAATTGTACCAGACCGCCCTGTCCACCTATTGGAGAACTCGCGATCGAGAAACTATCGGACACTGAGAGCATAATGCGCTGGGTAGCCACCTTGTTGATACCATATTTGTTTTTTTTTAAACCTGACTCGCTAGTATCGATTGAGAAGCACTTCGACTTAAAAAGATCTTTTGTACTGGAGGAGTCAAAAAGAAAATTAGATTAGTAGGGTTTCTACCTTCCGAATGAAGTTAGCAACTCTATCAGCAGGGGAGTCCCATGCATGCACAAATTTGGTAAGTGGTGCGCCAAAAAATCTTAATAAACCCCGGCAAAAAATTCTGCGGCAGCTCGAATGGGCCAATAATTCTACCATTCAAAATTCCCGTCCACATGTTTACTTTAAAATGGTAGTGTGATCTCTTTTCCCGCATCAAATGTGGATTTTTCACGTGCCACTCGTGCAAATTGTGGAGGTTCATGTAACCGTCCCTTTTAAAAGTTTATTCGTCCGACCATAGAATATTTTCGAAGAATCTCTGATCTTCTCTGTGCCTCTGTAACATCTTTTGACAAAATTGCACTCTTTCTGGATAATCACGGGGTAGCAGAGTTTGGACTCGTTGTACATGGTACGGATGGAACTGGTTTTTTTCTTAGAATTCGATGTGTTGTACTTTTGGGCACTCCTATGCTTTCTTCAATTGCCCGTACTGAGGTACTAGGGTCTTGTGCGACTGCTTGTAAGACTTTGTTTTCGTAGGGCATGACGGATCTTCCCTCACTATTCATTAGGTTTGGAAAGCGACCCTCTGAGAATGACCGGTGCATATTTACAAACACTCTAAGATCCGGATGACGCTTAGCATTTGTATATCTCTCCGGATAAAGTCTGGCTGCAACGCTAGCATTACACCTGCATTCCCCATAAATGAGATGCATATTAGCATATTCCTTAGCAGTGTATCGAGATAGCATGACGGTATTCACACTACACAATCACGGGATCAACGATCAACCCTAATCCAAAAGAAATCTAAGTTCGACAGAAACGGTCGGATAGCAAATCAAGGTCCCAATGCAATGAAGTCCAATAAAGAAAGCTGAAGTTGTAAGCACGAAATCAACAACAATACAGAATAATGCGAAATAAGCGAAGGAGCGTAACGTACTGCGGTATTACACGATGTGCCCATCCGTCACTGATTGACAAATGGGTGGCATCTCTATCTGTTTCATTCACACTAGTCGAAATGGCGTGTTTATCCGTCTCAATCACCGCGTCACTGTCTGTCTCGCTCACACATGGTACTCATTTTAACTTCTTAAAAAAAATTTTATTTTAAGCGGGATTCTTTAACAAAATATGTTTTTTGCCCTCAATTAAGCGTTAGTCTAGTAAGTGTCGTACCATTTTGGAATCCAAACTAAATACGCCATCTTTTAAAGTTACTTGCCAATATGTCATAGTACAATACCTTTTTTCAGTACCGTCAGTTCAAGTTTTGTGATTTATGATTTTCAGATACATGGATGTACAAAAAAGCAATATTTTAGTTAAAACCGATAAAGATAAAGATTTGTGGTCATAGTACTTGAAGATCATCACAAGGTGTCAGCTTTCTCAATTTTTTTTTGATTGCCAATAATTTTAAAAGTACATGTTTCTGTATAATTTTGTGGTTACCGACACCACTCGACCTATCACCCGATTCCGGCTCGACGTTGATTTTTGGGACACCCTGTATACTATGTCAATGTTGTCTATATACGTTGGTCAAAAACGCTTCAAGTATGTGAGAGTATATTGATTTGATTTTGATTTTGCTTCAAGCAGACACACAACGTATACGTGTCTCAATTTCATTAATACACTCTCGCATGCCGGATAAATTTTCGAACTCTGTTAGTCCAGTGGTCAACGGAGCAATGTTACTATTGTAAATGACCACATGTATGTATGTATCCAATGCTGGCATTGTTCTCATTCACTACAGTCTCTTCCCCCATATTACACTGTCAACCTTAGTTATTTGCATTACTTCCAGTTCTTGAATTATATCTACTTTAAGAATTATTGTTAGTTATTACGTCATCTCACAGTAGTGCCTGTTTTATTATTAGTTACAATTGAGTTAACATTTATAACTGTGCTTGTACTATTAAGTGCTATTTGACTTTAAAAAATCTTTTAAATTCATAGGCATATAGTTTTTTTACTTTAATGGTTTTGTTTACTTAAGTCTTTCGTCATATGAAATTACCAGGCTTAGAATTTATTTTCAATTTGTCTTTGTAAACTGTTTAACATTATGTAACTTTTTAGAACAATGGAGCAAAATCGCTCCTCGTGGTGCCTCCTGGATATCTATTTAAAGTGAACTAACGATGACTCTGTAGAAAGCATACACAAAATCATCTCTTAAATTTGGTCAGATTAATGTATGCCTGACGAATGGAATCTCAGCATCGTTTTCCCAGTCCACAAGAAAAGAGACCCCTCAACTGCTCCAACTACAGAGTAATCGGTCTCCTTAACATCGCGTACAAAATCCTATCTGCCATTGGGTGTGATCGCCTAAAGCCCTTCGTCAACAACCTGATTGGTCCATATCAGAATGGCTGTAGACCAGGAAAGTACAAAATCGAGCAAATATTTACACTACGGCAGATCCTGGAAAAACTCCAAGAAGTCCAAATAAGCACTTACTACCTTTTGATAGATATTGAGGCCGCCTACGACAGCATCTGTAGAGACGAGCTATATAGACCCATATCTATTTTTGCCATCCCTGCTCGTCCACTTGCGCAGGATGACAATGGAGAATTCTCGCTGACATGGACATTATCAAAAATGGATGAGGGTGTTCTTGGTTGCTTCGAGAGAAAAATTCTTCTGGCTATCTTCGGTCCCGTCTGCATTGACGGCGAATGGAGAACGAGATACAACAACTACGGACTGAACAGCGACATCGACCTAACCAGAAGAGTGAAGATTCAAAGACTGAGATGACTGGGTCATGTAGAGCGTATGGACACCAATGCCCCGGTCCGAAAAATCTACGAATCCGCTCCCGAGGGATAGCGCAGTAGAGGAAGGCCTCAGTCAACTTAGCGCGTGAAACTGGAGGCAGCTAGCTAGTGAGCGAGCTGGCTGGAGACGCTTGTTGACTGTGGCCCAGGTCCACCCCGGACTGTAGTGCCACTTAAAGTAAGTAAGTAATGCCCAAGAACGATCTATGTATTTCTTGAAGGATATGGTGTTACATGCTTTTCGGAATAACCAACACCTGTATCCCTAAAATAGTGCGACGTGCGATTTCGACAGCTCGTGCTTTATTCTCAAATAAGGAGACAACCGAAAGCCCAAGTTAGTTTTCGGGCGGCCATTAAACACGAAGTTTACTACTCTTTACAAAATCTCATATTTTGCCGTTTCTTTTTAATTAAATGAGAAAGTTATTGAAATATTTATTTATTTTATTTATTTATTAAACGTATATTCAATTCACGTCAGTGTAGAGTACACTTTTAAGTCTGTGAAAAAATAAATGTTATGGATTTTAAGATATTACTGTTAATGTTTGGGTTAACTTAACAAAAAAAGAATGAAAAGAAAATTGTAAAATATAATGATGTTAACAACAATTAGTTATTTTAGTTAAATTTAAGTTCATAAAGCGAGACGGAGTCAAGTGAACATACTTGGCGCTAACAGCGTGTCATTTAGCTCTCTCAAGTTGCGTGGAAGTGTATTCCAAAGGCGGATAGCAGAAATAAAAAATTGTCTTTCGGATGTTAGGGAGGTAAATTGTGGTAAAATGAAATAAGCTGATCTGTTTGATGCCGAAACCCGAATTATATTGTAAAGATATGTTATATCGGCTGTCTTGTTTTCAATACTGTAAATAATGAAAACAAAGTACTAAACTTTATATAATTAAAAAAGGACACACATATTTAATAACTCGTCTTTTTAGTGTGAGATGTGGTCAAATCTTCTTAGATTATAAATATAGCGAGGAGTACTATTAAATGCTACTTGAAACTTCCTTTTACATTCAGTATCACAGTTGTAATATATTTCACGACCATATATAAGTACTGGAATAACTAGAGTCATAGCAAGAATAAATCTTGTTTTCGGTGGAGTAAACTTTTGAGCAGCCCATAAAATTCGGTCTATATGCTTTGCCCACAATCTGATTGATGTAATTATTCCATGTTAGTGTTCTGTTGGAAGCAATCCCAAAATATTCGCAGTAACTACGAATTCGATTTGTGAACAATCACGCTTCTTTCTCACGCTCTAGCTTCTTTCTTGAAATGACTAAACATTTGCATTTATTCGAATTAAGCGAGATACCATTGTTTAATGACCACTTCATGATTCCTTTGAGGTCTTCGTTCACATCATTGGCACAATTTTCAATAAGACCAAGAGGGCAGCTTTTACAAATCTGAATATTGTCAGCATAAAAATGCTTCGATGAGTTTAAAATAATGTTTTAAATATCATTTATACAAAGCGCGAATAATAAGGGGCCCAAAATCGATCCTTGTGGGACGCCCTACTCTATAGGAGGAAATTCTGAAGAGGTGTCACTCAGGCCACAGTCTGTTTTCTTTCTCTAAGATAGAGCAAGAGTAACCTTACAGACGGAAAAGACATGTTGAAGCCTTGACGTAACTTATTAATAAGGAAATGCGATTAACCTTATGAAACGCCTTTGAAAATCCAAAAGTATAAGAAAAGTGACATGATCTTCGTCTACTTTCATTCGTATATCTTCTACTACGTTCAAAAGTGCGGTGATTCAACTATGTTTGACACGAAACCCAGATTCTTGTACTACGTACAAAAAACTCACTAAGTTGTTTGCGCATAGTTCGTCCCCAAATTTTGAACAGATAAGATAGTATTAAGATGGGTCTGGATTCCTCACCTGTAGAATTCTTAGGAATTGGTACGAGTATTACGTTTGCCCTTTTCCCCTGAGAAGAAAAACATCGGCCAGAAGAATGGTAATTAATAGCGCGCGTAATATACGAGAGCAATAATGGAAGTATAGACTTTATAAAAACCGGATGAACTCCATCTATTCCTACAGTATTAGACTTTATGGTTCAAAAGCTCCAATATATCCGGGGAGATATTATTATATGGATTCGACAAAAAAGTTCGACTTCATTACTATCAATACCACTTGCACAGGTGACCTTGAGTTTGCCTTTCCCTTATTCACGAAGGTTATGCCACAGCTTTCGACCGTCTATATTAGTATTGATCTGATTTGAGTAAAACTGTGTTTTCGCAATTCCTATTTTTTTAGTACGACTTTGTTCCTTTTCTGTT
This sequence comes from Volucella inflata, assembly GCA_928272305.1. NCBI lineage: Eukaryota > Metazoa > Arthropoda > Insecta > Diptera > Syrphidae > Volucella > Volucella inflata. The sequence goes on along the minus strand of OV743718.1, from coordinate 50,179,813 downwards.
TGTACGCACGAGAGTGCTCTTCTATTCGGAAGCTCTTCCATTGTCGGTAAGCCTGATCTCTTTGCATTATTAACAAGCGGATTTCATTCGCTAACCAAGCACTTGCCTTTGGCCGTACCCTTCCGGTTGATATTGGGACGTATGTACTCGTATAAAAAAGATAATTAATGTTATTATGAAGAAAATCAATTTGGTCATGCATGTTGCAAACTAGATTCCATAGAATGGAACGAATAAGGTTTTTAAGAGCATTTGTCTTTATTTTTAAAATTTCGGAAACTATAAGTTGTCGTACTAGTAGGAATGGTAATGTCAAAATTAGATGCAAGAAAGATCAGGTCACGCTTTGAAAAAACGGGAGCACAAGTTTGATCATAAAGAAGTACCCTGTTACAATTATTAACAAAAAATAGATCTTGAAGGGTACTTGAGGTATTTGTAAAATGAGAAGGCGTTTGAGTATTTACTGAATGAAGATGAAATGCCATCATATTCTCAGTAATATGATTTTCAACCAAAATAGATAAGAAACTCATTATTTGAAACATGATATATTAAAATATCTCATGCAATTATATCTGGTATTTGCAGATTCTACCGTTAAGATTATCAACCGCTCGAGAAAAAAATTAGCGATGTTCTTTTTAGATTTTATGTGTTGGATTTTTAAATCATACCCTTTGTATCCTATTTGTCGTCATCAGAGGAATGCCTTTTTTGTCAACGAAAATTGCTATTAATGTCTTGTTGTATGAAACCAAAGTGAAACTTTATAATTTGAAACCTGCTTCCTGTAATGTCAGTCACTAGCAAATCATCCATTAATGTTTTCACACCTTTTATACCTTTTTCATAGTTGTTTGAAACATGGTCAGTACTGACTTGATTTCGGGCTCAACCTGGTATACCTAGACTGGCCCTTTGTTGTAGAAAATGCAGTTAACTTTCTAGAATCCTCTTCTAGCACCAACTGCTGATATGCAATACCTAAATATTTTTGGGAAATTCCTCTCCCTCTGCCAATTCCGCAAAAATCTCATTTATTGTGGGAAAAACGTTTTGCTTGTCCAGTAAATAAGGATTAAGTGTGATTTTGAAGTCACCGCATAGTCCTGCAGATCCATTTTTTTTATTATTGAAACTACTGCCTTACCCCACTTAATATAGTATAACTTGTCGATCTGCTTCTACTTTTCCCTTAATGGCGAAAGGCAACCTCCTTGGTGGGCAGAATTTTGGCACCATGTTGTCTTTCAATTTTAAAGAAACAGTTCCATATTTGAAAGTCTTTAGGGAACCATCAAACAAATCCTTATATTCCTCCAAAGCTTTGCTGGTTTGGATACATTTTTCAAAAAATGCATTTGATTTATGCCAATGTTTAATGCCTTCATCCAATTTCGCCCTTTTATTGTTGGACCCCCATACTTAATTACCTAACGATTTTTTCGTGTCCTTATAAAAAACCATTACCTTGCATACGCCCATCGGTTTAATTCTTCTCCCATCTTACTTAATTACTTTTGGTGGTGTTACAGTCTGAGGTGGACATGGGCCTCAGTCAACATGCTTCTCCAGCCAGCTCGATCCCTGGCTAGCTGCCTCCAGTTTCGCACGCTAAATTGGCTGAGATCCTCTTCCACTTGCGTGTGCCACCTGAGTCTTGGCCTTCCTCTACCACGCTGTCCCTCGGGAGCGGATTCGAATACTTTTCGGACCGGAGCATTGGTGTCCATGCGCTCTACATGACCCAGCCATCTCAGTCTTCGTATCCTCACTCTTCTGGTTAGGTCCATGTCGCTGTACAGTCCGTACAGTTCGTCGTTGTATATCCTCCTCCACTCACCGTCAATGCAGACGGGACCGAAGATCGCCCGAAGAATTTTGCTCTCGAAGCAACCAAGAATACCCCCATCCATTTTTGATAATGTCCCTGCCTCTGCGCCATAGAGCAGGACCGGGATTATTATGGTCTTATAAAAGGTGACTTTTGATGTCCGAGAGAGGGCTTTGCTACTCAATTGCCTTCTTAGCTCAAAGAAACAGCGGTTGGTAAGAGTTATTCTTCGCTTGATCTCAGCGCTGGTATCGTTGTCTGTATTTACAGCAGAGCCTAGGTAGACAAAGTCCTTTACTATCTCAAAGTTATATCTGTCGAGGGTGACGTTCTGCCCGAGACGTCGGTGTTGGTTGTCCTTTTTGATTGACAGCATATACTTGGTCTTGCCCTCATTGACCGCCAAACCCATCATATGATTTTAGAGTTAAAGATTTACTATCTAGCTTGAGCTTGCGTAAGTTTTTACGAAACAGGTCTTCTTAAATGGTCTAAATGCCCGAAATAATCGTACATGTGTCCACTTCTATCGGGATGTCATCTCCATTCATAGTCACTTTTGATGCGAAAGGTTTCAGACTCGCGTCTAATTTTAAAAATAAAAGCAATAAATCATTACAGCCTATACTTATTAAATTACAATAATATGATTTATTCGTTGCTTAAATTTATTCACGCTATCACTTAATTGACCACACATCTCCTTCAGGTGCCCCTTTATTTCACATATACCTCTATAAGTGGCAATTCTCGGACATGTGGTCCGACTCATACTAGTGACGAGTGCACTAGACTGCCACTGCTTTTTTTATTGCCTTCTCGAAGCTTAATGTGGGACCATCTGCCAGAAACAATTTATCCTTCTCTGAACCCTTATCCAGGCCTCTGGACCCTTATCCTTAACCATTCAATTTAGTTAATTATACAAAGATATTGCTAAAGAAATAATTATTGACAGTGCAATGGAAGAAAGTGATCTTCTTACGTGTGTAAGTATCCAATGCTACCATTATGCTGATACACTGCAATGAGAGTCCAGTGTTCATCCCTACTCCTCTGGTTATAGAGCTCGTGAACAGCCATAATCCTTCTATGCAGCGCTGCTTTGTATGCATCTTGTATAGCTACATGTGCTTGTCAGCACTCCTCTTTAAACCAGAGGTTTCTCTGTGATGTTTGAGTGAAACCCAGCTCATCACATGCCCACTGATAGCCCTCTGACAGTCCTGCCTCAGGTCTTTGATAGTTGATGCTAGTGGCGGAGGACCTCTTAAGAGATTCAGGAAGATTCGACCGGAAAATGATTTGGCGTTCGACGTCGAAATTCCGGACAACATAAGCTTGCCTCTTCGATGTTCCGGATGGTTCGGCGTTCAATCCCAACCGCAACCAAAAGACACTCTTTTCTTTAGGCAACCAAAGTCATGTGAGATGAATGGTGGATGAAATAACCACTGAGCCCAAAGATCTCTCTCTCTCTATCTATCCCATTTTCCAAAAAACTTAACACGTGCTCCGGCATTTTAAGAGTATTCATACCCTCTTAAGTGTTAAGTTAATATACAAAAAAAAAAAAATGTTCCGAGTCGATGTTGGCTCCTTGGAACGTTCGGACATCTATAATACTGGAAGAGTGTCTTGCGTCGATAGCAATATGGTCAATCTGGTTGATTGCTGATTGATCAGGCCCAAAGTTGATTAACCTGAATCCATTTCCAGGGGGGTGACTTACAGGCTATAACAACTTATAACAACCACAACTTAATAGTTCCTCTCAACGGTTTTAAGAAGGATAGTAAATTTTAAAATATGAAAAAATATTTGTATATACTTGTTCTACAAATTCTACAAGTTCTACTAAGTCACCCTTTAATTACGTCATTTATTATTATTCATAACTTGATACGCGTTATCAACTTATCTCACATACATGTGAGTATATTGGTTGCAGATAAGGCATATCTCCCTCACAAAATTAAATATACTCGTGTATTACGTCCTCATTTTACTCATTCGATGAATTTATATTATTCTACCATATTACTGTGAAGTTCAAAATTGAATACACTTGCGAGATACCTATGTTGATATACATATAGGGAGATACGATCGCCACAATTCTTGTTCTGTAATATTGAAGTCACGATTTTTGAAGACTCATATTATTATCACTTGTATTTAGTTGGTCGCGCAATCAATACGATATATGTACATACATATACAACTCTGTATAAAAACAAAATAAATATTATATGTACGTACGTATACAAGCATACACTTATAGCAGATATTTTTTTCTTTAGTATTACTAACACAATCGCCAAGGTTTGAAGCACAGCGGTGCTCTTGTATATACTCGTAATATTTAGAGTTGAAAGTTGTTCTAGGTTCTTAAAAGCAATACTGTACTGTTTTTCAAACATCATATAATATTTCAATTTATTTTGAAAGGAATGCATTTAGTTGTTCGAAAATTCTTTGTATTGCTTATGTAAACGAATTTTTTAAATTGTCCGTAAGTCAATAATAAACAAATTTGCACTTTGTCATTGTGCATATGATTCATAGCAGTGATCTAATGTGGTTGTACACAACTTGGAAGTGCAGGTATAATGTTTAGTTGTATTATAAAGATTAATTGATTTGCTCAACAGTTTTTCTTTCTTTTTCTTTTTTTTTCTTTCTTTAATTTATTTCGCTTTTGTATAACCTTTCACTGAGCATTGGTAAATTTAATAGAAGATATAGCAAAGTACATTTAAATGAGAACAATTAATATATATAAAAAACCTTAATACTATACCTATTCACCAGAATTACCTTAACAACGAGTCAATTAGTTGCCGCTTTTATTTCTGATACTTTTGAATGTTTATGTGTAAAAACAATGTAAGTGATTTTAATTGGCAAATTTCTGGACACTGTTAAACTTTTCTTCAAACGCTGTACGAGTAATATATGTGGGTACATTAATTTTGAATATGTGTATATATAAAAGTTTAAACTACGTACCCACCGTAAATGCTTAATTGAATATTTCAATGCGGATTGAACTATTATTTAGTTTGTTTTTGAGATGTAAAGGAAAGTGTATATAAATAAGTAAAGTTATTTAAACATGACTGTGAAACTCATTTTAACATATTATATTTTAGATTTATGATACACCAATTCTTAGTGCATTGATAGTTTTTTTATTTCGTTATAGCCTCTGTGTTATAATTTAAATATAACAAGTGTTCCGATATACCGCATAGCATACTCCTACGAGTATGTTGATAAAAATGCTATGTCTTTTTCATTGAATAAATTTCGAACTCTCATATCGGGGCAAAACTCGACGTCAGCATATGCAAATAAACAAAGACAATCGGTGAACTTGGACCCTGAAATTGGTTTTCAAATATACATTGAGTCAACCCCATTAGCATCTGACGGCATTGAGGGTGAAAAATTGGTGCCTGAGCTAAATGTTGTTTTGATAGCTGCACGTCACTTGCCTACGGTTTTCGGTTTCAAAACTGTACATGGATATAATATTAAGGTACACTTTTGAAATACTTAATAAAAAAGGTTTTGATTGTAATTTACGGTAAGGTCAAACTTTTTCCTGGGTCTAAGAGATTTGATAGCAGTATTAAAAGCAATTCATGGCCTAAATTTAATGAAAGTTTTAAATTTCCATTGGAACCAGACATAAAGTAAGTTTATGTTTAAATAAAAATTAAAGGTACTATATACATAATGTATTAACTAAGCTATGACTTTGTTTACTTTGAACAGATCTTCTTTTAAAAATCATTCGAGGAGTAAAGCATCAGCAGAGTTCCTCCCAGAAGAATTGTTTACTGGTCATTTTGTAGTGTTTACAGTCTACGCGCTTCTGGAATTGCCACCAACAGTATGTATATGAAAAATATATTTTGAAAGTTTAAAGTATGTACATTAATATAATAATTGTATTTTCCTAAATCTAAATATTATTATTAAATTCATGCTTAGAAATTTGATATCTAAAAATCATGCTTTTCGTTAAATTTGTAAAATTAATTTTTACCAAAGTTTTTTCCGGTAGACATATTTAATTGCCTACAACAAATTTAAAGCGAGATTTTCTGTCATACAAAAAATTCAAAACAAATAAACCATTTTATTTTACTTATGGTCCCATATAAGATTTATCAAAAGATCTAACCAAGAGAATTGAATACATCAGCAGCACATGTTAATAGACTTTCAAAGTACCTATAAGTATACCAGTAGTTATAACCTGTATTTAATCAAAAAGCCGGCTTACAAATTTTATTTATGGACACGTGCAATGTTCAATTTATCTTCCATTAGCTTAACCTTTGTGTCAATGCGAGTGTCGCACAACACTTAATCATCAGTCGTTCATAAACCTCTGTGGTATAAAGATGTGATTTGGCTTCTTTTCTAAAGTGAATTGAAAAAAAAAGCTATTTAATGAAAAGACAATTGAAGGTGGCCCAGTGCGGGTGGTTGTAAACCGATAAACCGATCGTGGAGTCGTGGGTTCGATTCCCCAAAAAAACAAAGTTCTGTTTTTCTATTTTTAAATTTAAATTTAAAACATAAACATACAAATAACAAGAAAGTGAGTTCGGACGATGAGTGGAAGCGAGCGGTCCCCTATCCCATTAGCGAAACCAATCCATAGCACGATATCATCCGATGAACAGGCTGTAGTAATACCAGTTCGCCGGACAACAAAACAAGCAAAAACCAACTTCCAATCTAGTTAAGCGCCCTTCCCTATCAGCTTCATCAGAAATGCTGCCTGGAGGAGTGAGGGAAGAGGCGCCCACGACATCAGCAGCTCGGCGAAGACAAGAGCCCAAAGACGAGTTCCCATAAGTGTCTAATGGCGGCGAAGGTCGCCAAATGGGAGATGAAAACAGCTTCGCATCTCTGACGGGCTCTGAGTCAGATGACGAAGAGGACGAGGTTGAAGCGCTTAATAAGAGCATAAGACAGTTTTAGTAAAAAGTCTTCGCAATAAAATAAAACAAATGGCAAGACGAGAAAAGGAGCAGCAACAACAACGGCAGCTTACGGTGAGCGACATCATACCGTAACAACAACAAACACAGAAACAATCGCTAGAACAGAAAAATAAAAAAACTGCACAAGAGCCAACAAAAAAACTGGCACAACCACAACAATAAAGTAAACCAATGCAGAAACAGCAACAGAAACAGCAACAGAAACAGCAATAACAACAAAAAGTTAAACAGAGAATACCACCAATCAACACTCACAAAATGGAGCTTAACAGGTTCATAGTCCAAATTTCAAAGTGGATATTGCTCATACGTCCAGTTATGTTTTTGTGAAAATCGGTATCTACTTACTTACACCGGGTAAGTAAATAAATAATGTTCTAAAATATTTATATCTATATATAACGAAAAATAGTTTTTTTTAAAGCATAAACGACAAAAACGATCAAAAATTGTCTCATGTGTCCACAGAACATATGTGATCTGTGCATATATATAGTATATTCATTTGTAAATAAATAAGAAATAACTAATTGACAATTGACGTATATGGCATTAGTATAAAATCAAAACGAAACCCACGTGCTTGTAATTTTGTGCTTTATTCTTTTGAATTTCGAGTTTTTACGGAAAAATGACTAAGAAACAACAATTTACGGACAAAGAATTGCAAAAGATATTAGAAGAGAGTGACTACGAACAAAATGATCAGTAAAATTCTTCGAATGAAGGAGAAAATGAAACCGAAGGGCTAAGTGATGTACCTGACTTTGATGATGCGATAAATGTAGCAATAAATGAAAATATAAACGTGCAGCACTCGATGGATGGCGATATTTTAGAAACAACGAAACCGACATCTCATCCGTCCACGTTTCGTATGTATGCATTTCCCGACAACTCTGATGACACCCCATAATTCCAAATAACCGCACCACCTGATTCCGATTCTGACAAATACAGTGACATTGAAAGAAATGCAGGTTCAAGAACTGGCATAAAACCGACTACAGAGCGTCGAATGAAAGAACACGATGAAGAAGAAGGATGGAATTATGACATTCAGCCGTTAGATCGTCAAATTTTTAGTAGCATAGAATACTTACATACTGAAAACATTTTAGCAAATGCAGATGAGTTTACAAAATTTCGTCTTTTGGTTGATGATGATTTCTTTGATTTGGTGATAGATCAAACCAATATCTACGCTGGACAACTTATTGCTTATAATTCTGGAGGTCATTTGAGTCGCTGGAAACCGGTAAACAAGGAAGAAATGGAAAAGTTGTTGGGCATTTACTTGCTGACTGGTTAAATCAGATTCTCTACTTTAGAACGCAACTGGAAGAAAGGTCATATTTTTTATCACCCGCTGTTGCATCGGATACAATTGTCCTACAATCGCTTCGTAGCTATTTTACGCTGCTGGCATTTCGTTGACAATACAGCTAAAAGAAATGTCAACGATCGTTTGTATAAAGTCCAGCCAGTTATAGACACGGTGATGAGAAACTGTAGAAAACTTCTCACGCCAAAAGACTGCGTTGTTGTGGATGAATCCATGGTTCCCTTTCAAGGGCGATTGCTGATTCGACAGTATGATCCAAACAAAACTCACAAGTATGGACTAAAAACCTACAAGGTCACAACTGATGATGGATATGTTTGGAAAAATAAAGTTTATTCTGGCCAGGATCCTCAAATCTCCAACCTCAATAAACCTGGAAGTGTCTTCATCGAGCTTTGTAGAGACCTTTTAGACCAGGGGAGAATGATTATTGCAGATAATTGGTACACAAGTATATCATTAGCTGAATACTTACTTCAACGTTAAACTGATCTGTGTGGTACATTAAGAAAAAATCGTAAAAACGTACCTCTATTAGTGAAAAACAAGAAACTGAAGAGAGGAGAGCAAATTGCTGCCCAAAAACATAATTGGTACAGAAGTGTATCATTCGCTGAATACTTACTTCAACGTTAAACTGATCTTTGTGGTACATTAAGAAAAAATCGTAAAAACTTACCTCTATTAGTGAAAAACAAGAAACTGAAGAGAGGAGAGCAAATTGCTGCCCAAAAACATAATCTGAAATGGAAGGACAAGATGCACATCCTTCGGATATCTACTTGTCACGCTGATGAACAAACGATGAGTACAGGCCGAAACTCGCGCCCAAAACCTAATATGATATTGGAATACAATGATCGAAAGAAAGGTATCGATCTTTCTGACGAGTTAGCTAGCTACTATTCGTCAATTCGCAAGACCTTGACATGGTACAAAAAAGTTGATGTCGATGTTTTGCTAGGAGTGGGTGTAATAAATTCAGTTTATTTGTTCAATAAATTGAATCAACAGAATAAATGTACATTATTACAGGGTGAAATGAGTATTGTGAAAAATCTTTTGGGCAGAAACATTGTCCAGACACCGGCCATACCTTTGCCTTCCACGTCACGAGCACAGCATTTCCTTAAATCACTGGATAGAAAAGATGAAAAAACAACTAGACGTTGGTGGGTCGGATGCTATGATGAGCTTGTAGAGGTTTGAATATAGATGGCGCAATAAATATTGTAATAGAATATTAGGCATAGATTTAGAAATACAAATATATTTATTAAAAACCGTTGATCCTTTCATTCGGATGTTGAATATAGTTGCGGACAGACGCAAATAAAGAATTACAGACGTAGTGATTTAAATGTTATAAAATAAAATTATTTAATGTGAATTGTTTGATGAAATATTGTGTTTTATTTAAATCATCAAATAACAAGCAATAAGCTTCGTCAAAAAGGTCAAAGATCGGCAGCTAGCACTAATAAAGCCAAAAGAGTTTCACAAATATGCAACATTTGTACCAAACCGTACTGCCTAAGATGTTTCCAATAAATATTTTGTTTTTCAATAAATTTAATGTTTTATTTCATTTATCTATTGTTCAGCTAAAAGAGAGTGAAAACCTATGAAAATGTAGATCTTTAGTAGACACGCGATTCACTGTAGCACAGTGGAGCGCTATCACAAGGTTTGACAAGGTTTGTTAAAGATTCGACGAAGACCTCGTTTTCTTACAGTTGGAGTGACCGTAGTTGATAGTTCCTTTTTAACCGGATTTTCCGCAGATCTTCTTTGAACGTGGCAATACCAACTTTTCTATTCGCCTCAAGCTGTTCGGTTACCGAATTCTTTATATGTAGACTTTCTCTTATACGCGCAGATCTAATGCAATCGCATTTAGTGACTCCACTAGACATCCTTAACATTTTCATTTCCGCTGCCGTCATTTTGTTTTTAAACGCTTCGTACATTGTCCAGCACTGTGAACCGTATATAAGAGCTGGTCTAACAACCGTGGTGTAGAGTTTCCCCTTTAATTTAAGTGGAAATTTTCGGTCGCAAAAGATTCCCGAATTTTCTCGCCATTTCATCCATCGCACACTCACTCTGTAGTTTACGTCGTCGTCACATTTCGCTTCCATGTTGACGATTGATCCTAAGTACTTAAAGATAGTGCTTTTTGTAAGAACTATTCCGTCTAACATTATATCCGGAACAGGTCGCAACGGATGCGCAAATGGGCACGTCAAATGCTCCGTCTTTGAACGACTTATTTTAAACCCGTTTCTTTCTAGCGCATTTCTCCATGAATCTAAGGCGTTCTGTAAATCTTCGACGTTATCGCTAAGTATAACTGCGTCGTCAGCGAAGAGAATTGGCGTTACATTTGCTTCGCGCATGCAGTCTTTTAAAAGATAGTCGAATACTACGTTAAAGAGGAAAGGGCTAAGTACGCTTCCTTGATGCACTCCGACATTAACTGGAAATTCTCTCGTTACTCCAGCAGAGCTTTTAACCGCAGTTTTCACGTTTCCGTACATGTCTTGTATTATTCTAACATACGTTTCCGGTACGTTTTGAGACCTCAGCGCGGCCCATATGAGATCCCTAGGCACTCGATCGAATGCTTTCTTGAGGTCGATAAATACCATGTGTAAATCCTTAGACGAATCTCGGTGCTTTTCCATTATTATTCGTAGGCTCTGGATAGCGTCCACCTTCGATCTTCCTTCAACAAATCCACACTGGCTATTATCGAGCTTTACGAGTATTATTTGCCGAAGACGTTCGTTTAAGACTCTTTCGACGATTTTCATTTTCAAGCTTGATTGAACGGTAGTTGTTGCATTCTCGAGTGTCGCCTTTTCCTTTGTATAATGGAACCAAGAAGCTACTTCTCCATTGATTCGGCATAGGTTGTCCACATTTTAATTTATTTAAAAGTTTCGATAGCCAAACGCTGCCGATCCCCTCCATCTTCAACCAAAACTCTGATGGAATGCTGTCTGGTCCCGCCACTTTCCCCCGCTTAATTTTTCCGATTGCTATACTTATTTCTTCGATTGAAAAGTCCGAAACTTCCTCCTCGAATAGACCAGCTGTCGGCACGATATCACGTCGAAACTGTTTGTTAAGCAACTCCTTGCAGTATTCAAGCCACCAGTCACAAATTTCCTTTTCATTTGTTAGTAAGTGACCGTCTGCGTTTTTGATGTATTTCGCGAGGTTATTTCCATTGAATTTTTTCTCCTCTGTGCAGCGAGCTTAAAAATATTTGGCATTTTAGTACTGTATGATGTTTGAACTTTTTGGATAGCTTGTCTTCTATCCGCCGATCGTGAGGATATTTGTTCCAACTCCTGGTACAGGTTTTCCGCTTCTGCCGCTCGAGTTCGAGCCAGGACTTTCTTTGCGATCTTTTTAAGACGCTCGTATTCAAGAGCCAGTCGAGCTTTTTCGATATCGTCGCTCCGATCGCATTTTGTCCACGCTTGGAATGCACTCTTCTTGTCGGCCACAGCTCGTTTGGTTTCGTCATTCCACCACCATGTTTCTTTGCCGACGTGATGGTATTTCGATATAGTCCCCAGATGGGACTATATGTTATGTGTTATGCATTCCTCGTGCATGCTGTTCCACATTTCTTGCGGGCTAAGTGAGTCTGCTATACCATTTATATTTTGAAGTACTTCTTTAGCCAGTGCGATAAATCTTGCGCTTCGTTCCTTCGATAGATTATACCACCGGATTTTTGGCTTTCCAAACGATGCCCGTGTTTTCGGTAGTTCCGCTGTAAAAAATTCTGTAATGAGCAGACGGTGTTGGCTTACTAGCGATTCTCCAAGTATTACTTTACAGTCCTTAACACGGTTTCTCATCGAGGTGATAATCTATTTGCGTTTCGTGGCCTCCGCTGCTATAGGTGATGAGATGTCGTTGATGTTTAATAAACATTGTATTTAAGACGGTTAAGCCGTACGCCCTACACGCTACAAGGATGTCTTCGCCAGCTGAATTTCTGGTTCCAAAGCCTTTACCGCCGTGGCAGTCTTCATAATCAACATTTGTTTCTCCGACGTGGCCATTTAAATCTCCGCCTACGAAGAGCATCTCATCGATAGGTATATTTCTAAGCAAATTACCGAACTCTGACCAAAATGTATCTTTTTCCGATTGGTCGCATCCATTTTGTGGAGCGTACGCGCTAACAATGTTCCACGCTTCATTGTGTATGACGAGTTTAACACTCATCAAGCGGTCGCTTATTTTCAAGATACCAACGATGTTGTTTAGAAGATCCGCTGCAACAACGATTCCAACACCGTTTCGTCCATTGACCGTTCCATGGTAGAACATCTTAAATGCCTTAGTTTTGTTTGTTACAGCCAGAGCCAAACGGGAGAAACGGAAACCACCGCTCTTCCTGGTTCAGTTAACTCCCGACAAAAAACTGGATGGTCAAAGGAGTATTAAAGACCTGGACTACCAGATTGTGTTATGGGAGAAAATAAAACGCCGACCGCGTCGAACTGCGAAATGCATCCTCTATGCGTCAAGTGCGGTAAGCACCGCAAGTCAGAACAATGCGCTCTGGGTGTAGGGATGGAGCGTCCGCAAAAACCAACTCTCTTGCGTTTTATGTAAGAACACGGGACCTACCGCAAACTAAGTCCCAAGTTCCAATACATAAAAAGAGTAAATCTGACTCGGTAGCAAAATGTGGAAGTTAAATTTCCACTTGTTCCAACACAAACATCAGTCGTCACTTCCCAGGTTACCTACGTCCAAATGGCGGCAGGTAGGGGAAATGGCACATCAAGTGAATGTTGCTTCTCAGGCCCCTATCTTGTTCCTAGCTAGCTATCTTGTTCCCTATCAAGGGGCAGATGGCTCAGTTTCAACGTCAAATTACCCAGCAACTGCCGAGCCTAACGCACCTCCGGTCGTAATGGGTACGTTCATGGCGGAGCAAACCCTGGAGGTCCTTGCAGTGAATGTCAATTCACTAATTAGGATTGAGCGGAGGGCCACACTTTTCAAGTTGCTTAGAGACCAAGCCCCTGATGTGCTTTTGGTTAGCGAAACTAAGCTAACCGAAACCGAAACTAAGCTAACCAAAAAACACAAAATGAGATAGAAAAGGTATACAATTATGCGAACAAATCAACCCAACTCCATACAAGAAGAAGGTGTTGCGATCTGCGTAAGAAAAGTTGTACGTTTTAAAAGAATATTCAGTCGTGTAGTGCGTAGGTACCAGGTGCTAGAAGAATGCATCACGTATATTCCTCTTTGTAGTGGATGCGGTTATACATGGTATCTGCTTATGTACCTAAGGCTACTAAATTCACCCTTTACATCTCAGAGCTCGAAACACTTTTTGATTTCTGAGACTGGAATTGGAGGAAAACTATTTCATTATCGGCGGAGATTTCAATGCCAAACATGGAGATTGAAGAAATAGTACACCAAACCCTAGGGGCAACTTACTATTCAATTGGTGGCGTCAGCACGAAGTGATGTACCGACTTGGCCTAAAGGCGACGGATAGTCCGTCGTTTCCTAGACCCGGTCCCTATTTGGATCGGATAAAACTGATAGGTACGAACCAACAAACTAGGAATTGTCTTCGCACTTTTGTGTATGACAGCAGAGGGAGCAGAGTCGGCAGTCTATTTTTATATTTTTTTTTATTTTAAGAAAAAAAAAAAAGCCGGCTTACATAGGCTTAGGAAGGTTAGAGTAGTTTTAAGAAAAATAAAAAACATTATAAAAAGTAGAAACAAACAGAAAAAAAACAACAACAACAAAAAAAAATGATCAAAAAACGATTAACAGATGGGGAACTCTGTTAACTTCTCAAAAAACTAAATTAAAAAGAGTTCCAATACAATAATTTTATTTAAGTAGGCGAAGTAGGTTTAAGATTTATTTTTGTTAGGTAGTTATATTTTTTTGCTTGATGGCAACGTTTCGCATAATCGTAGAAGTAGCATCTTCCGACAGGTGCTGGTTCTTTAAATAACGAGAATGAGCCTCTGCAGCCGAACATCTTGCAGCTCTGCTAATAAGCCCTACTTCACTCCTCCTCGTGGCGCCATGTGTGAATCTTACTGGAGATTGCGAAATGAAGGGGACAAATGGCGAGTTTCCTGCGCCATAAATCAGGATAAGTGTCAGAAAAACAAAACAAGACCTTATCCGGGCAACTCCGACGTATTTTGAGCTCAGGCCGGTAAGGATTTCCAGGACTTAGTCAGGGTCTTGGGAAAGAGACGAGCCCTATATGGGCCAACGGCAGCGCTCATATCCCGGAACGGGTTACTGGCTTCGGTGTAATCGACACCTCGTCCTAGGGGCATTAAAAATAGAACTGGTCCTCCAGGTTGGGGGTTGTGCCGCCGGGGTAATTGCCGGTTATTTAAAAAAAACGAAGTTACGAAGCATCAACAAGTCTCAGATATGAAGGGATCTACTGTAGACAACCCACGCAACCGATTTAGGGACAATGAGATTCGGATATGCACGGGGAAAGTTACATACCTTACTAGACCACGTGCAGCCGAGAAACTAGCGGAGGCCCTACACTGCTGCAAAGCAGATATAACTGCCATAATTCAAGAAATGCGATGGGATGGGCCGGACAAAAAGAAGATGAAAACTGCGACATCTACTACGGCGATTGCTTTCGACAGCAAAAGCAGTGCCTATTTGGATGCGGATTTGTTTTCGGAGGCAGAATAAGACAAGAAGTCCTGAGCTTCCGGCATGTGAGCGAGCGCCTCGTAGCAATCCGCATCAAACCTAAATTTGCCAACATTAGCCCTATATGCGCGCATGCCCCCACAGAGGAGGAAGATGACGACACCAAGGATGCCTTCTATGAGCTCCTTTACAAGACCTACGAGCAATGCCCTAGCTATGATATTAAAATTGTCCTCGGTGATGTTAATGCAAAGGTCGGAAGAGAAGGTATCTTTGGCGGAACGATCAGAAAATATCGCCTCCACGACACCACCTCCGATAACGGATTCAGGCTATTCGACTTTGCGGGGGGGCGAAACATTGTCGTAGTTAGCACCCGGTTCCCACAACTCGACATACACAAGGGGACTTGGAGAACTCTTGATCAATCAACAGTCAACCAGATTGATCACATTGCGATCGACGCAAGACACTCCTCCAGTATTATGGATATCCGTACGTTCCGACGAGCCAATATCGACTCGGACAATTACCTTATTGTAGCCAAGGTACGGTTGCGGATATCCCAAACTATGTCAAGACAAGCTAATGCTGTGAGGAAATTCGACGTCAGACGACTTCAATCGCAAGAGATCGCCAAGTCCTTTTCCGATCGAGTGTCTATCAATCTTTTAAGAGGGCCAATACCGCCAGCATCAAGCATCGAAGACCATTGGAAACACCGGCAAAATGGCATCAGAGATGCCGCTTCTGATGTGCTGGGTTTCACTCGTCCACCACAACGAAACCCCTGGTTCGATGATGAATGCCGGCAAGCACATGCAGCTAAGCAAGATGCATATAACGCGGCGCAGCATAGAATGACCAGAGCTGCTCATCAGCTCTATGAGCGGAAGAGGAAATACGAACACCGGCTTCTTAGGAGGAAGAAGAAAGAGCATGAGAAGCGCGCGATCGAGGAAATTGAGAGATGCTACTCCAGGAATGAGGTTCGGAAGTTTTACCAAAAGGTAAAAAGAACATGCTACGGAAACAAATCTGCAGACCGAATCAACCGTTCAACCTGGACGATGACGACCAACAATTTCGTCCACCCTACCTGGAGTAAGTGAAGACAGCTATATCTAAACTTAAGTCCAACATAGCTGCTGGAGCGGACGGCCTGGCTGACGAGCTCTTCAAAGCGGCAGGCGTTGACTTGCTAAGGAGCATACACCAACTCATCTGTAAAATATGGTCGGACGAAAGTTTGCCCGATGAATGGAATCTCAGCATTGTTTGTCCGATTCTCAAGAAAGAAGACCCTTTGAACTGCGCCAACTACAGAGGCATAAGTCTCCCTAACATCACATACAACATCTTATCTGCCGTATTGTGTGAACGCGCGAAGCCGTTCGTCAACAACCTGATACATAAGTTCATATCAGTGCGGCTTCAGGCCAGGAAAGTCCACCATCGGCCAAATATTCACACTACGGCAGATCTTAGAAATGACTCATGAACTTCAGACCGATACACACCACCTATTCATCGATTTTAAGGCCACGTATGACAGCATCTTTAGAGATGAGCTATACAGAGCAATGTCTAGTTTCGGCATCCCTGCCAAACTCGTCCGTCTGTGCAGGATGACCATGGAGAATGTACGCTGCTCCATCAAGGTCGATAAAGATCTCACCGAGACCTTTGATTTAGACACGGCGATTTTCTCAACATCATACTTGAAAGAATAGTACAAAACTCACGAGAGGCACTTTCTTTCAAAAGTCCGTCCAACTACTCGCATACGCCGACGATATTGAAATAATCGGGAGAAAGCAGAGTGATGTCAGTGGCGCTTTCGCGAGTATTGAGACGGCGGCGAAAATGGGTTTAGCAGTCAATGAGGGCAAGACTATGTATATGTTGTCAAGCAAAAAGGACAACCAGCACCGACGAACCAACGCAGAATGTCACCCTCGATAGATATAAGTTTGAGGTAGTTAAGGACTTTGTTTACCTAGGCTCTGCTATAAATAAAGACAACGACACCAGCGCAGAGATCAAGCGAAGAATAACTCTTGCCAACCGCTGTGTCTTTGGGCTAAGAAGGCAATTGAGCCCTCTCTCGGACAACAAAAGTCACCCTTTATAAGACCTTAATAATCATTATCAAAAATGGATGAGGGTGTTCTTGGTTGCTTCGAGAGAAAAATTCTTTGGGCGATCTTCGGTCCTGTCTGCATTGAAGGAGAATGGAGGAGGAGATTCAACAATGAACTCTACGGACTGTAAAGCGGCATCGACCTAACCAGAAAAGTGAAGATCCAAAGACTGAGATGACTGGGTTATGTAAAGCGTATGGACACCAATTTTCCGGTCCAAAAAGCCTTCGAATCCGCTCCCGAGGGACAACCAAGACCAAGAGCCTGTTGGCGCACGCAAGTGAAGGGGACCCCGGCCAACTCAGTGTGCGAAACTGGAGGTAGCTAGCCAGGGATCGAGCTGGCTGCAGAAGCTTGTTGACTGAGGCCTAGGTTCACCCTGGACTGTAGCTCCACTTAAAGTAAGTAAGTGAGTAAGTTATAGTTTTAGTTTTAAGTTTCATTTTATTGAAATAAGAAAAACAGTCCATATGCTAAGTTTTTGCAATGAAATTCTTTTTCTTGGTTTAAAACTAATTATTGTAATAAATAAACAAAAAAACAAAATGTAATGAACGTCGAAAGACATAGAGATTAGGAATTATGTTTAACATAGAGTGCGCGCATGGGGCCAGTATGTTACAATAAGATACCAAATCCTCTTTCGACTGTCCCAAATATCTCGGTATTTATCTTCATTACACTGAAGCTTACGATTCTGTTTACCACAACTAAATTAACAATGCGCAACTTATCCTTATCAACGACCGTTAGTCCTTTTTAAATTTTTTTGGTACAAAAGAAAATCCGATGGTTACCTTAGCCTTTCCCTTTTTTCAACAACAATTCATCAACCGATCCAGTTGCCATTGCCAACCTATTTGCCACCTTTTCTAATCAATCTTTCACTTAAGACTCATTTGTACCAGATCCATCATATATTGATTACCTACTGAACGTTTCCTGTGGCCCACTGCTATCACAAGACCTTAGACCCGTCTCTTATCGAATATAAGTAACACCAACTTATTGATGCATTCACACCCGGCCCAGATGGTCTTCCTGCCATATTTCTTAAAAAAATGTTCTTCTTCCCCTTTCTATCTCTTTCGTCCATCCCTTTCACAGATTTCGAAAACTTCTTTCATAATCCCGATCCACAAAAAGGGATCAAAGAATGAAATAACCAACCATAATCCTATCGCTAAACGCTGCTATATACCTAAATTCTTCGAAATTATTTTGTATGAAGCTCTAAGTTTCCAATGTAAATCACTTACTTACTCCAGCCAACATGGTTTTCTGAAGGGCTCCAATGATTTCGTTGAATTCCTATCCTTTGCCCTCTCAGGGTATTGAAGTAGATATAGTTGCAGCCGATTTCAACAGGGCCTTGGATAAAATCTCTGATCAATTAATAGTCTTCAAATTGTCTGCTTTCGGCTTTCAACCCATACTTTTAAAATGGATATCCTCTTACCTGGAAAACCGTTTCTACAGTGTCTGTAGGACTGCCCATTAAGCTTTCGGCCACCTCTGCAGTTCCACAAGACAAACATCTCGGTCCTCTTCTTTTCATGTTAACACTTGTCTGTCTCTCTTCACGCTGACGATATAAAATTTTGCAAAACCATTTCCTGACACCATGACTGCTTTCGACTTCAACAACACCTTAATAGATTTCGATCTGGTGCCTCAACAATTGTTTAGAACTTAACATCGCCAAATGCCAATCCATCACCTTTTCACATAAGCGGCACCAATCTCCTCTCCGACTTTAACCAGGTTTTGTAGAATGGTGGTCCAGGGAATTCACCAACCTGTACAATAAATTCAAACCTTACCATCTTTGACTTTAATCGCACTGCTCCCTGCCTCAAGTCCGATATCCTCCACCACATCAACCAACCTTAGTTTTAAGTTTAAGATCAATTAAGTTGATTTAAGATTGTATAGCTTGAATCAAGTCACATAGTGCCATATCTTACACAACACGACCCCTTTAGCTTTATTACGAGAAAAATTTCCAGGACGAGTTACTTCGCGTTTTGAAGTTGTGAACTATCCACTTTGAACTATCACATGTGTGGAATAATTTCCACAACACAGAACCATAAGAAGAGGGCTGACTGAAAACAACGTGAGAAATATATAGTGCAGATACTTTTCTTCTGAAGTGCGAACTGTGCCATTACAAATGCCGGTCGCTGTCCGGTTGCCGTATGTTGTAGGGACAATGTATGTATAGATAAAGAATGTCTGCCACAAGGCAGCCATCCGGTAAAAAACTTCTATGTTTTATTAAAAAACTGTTGCCGCACCATTTTTTTGCCGTACGGTTAAAACAGTTAAGTGTGAAAGGAGCGTTATAGGGTTACGTTTTGCCACTATTACTTCGCCTTTTTATATGCCCCCGGTTTTTTTTATACTTGTTTCGAACCATTTTGTTTTCCTACTTCTTTCATGTAATTTCAGTCTTACTTTTTTTTCGAAAATCAACAAGATTTTAGTAATTGAATCTTTGCGATCTGTTGAAAAATATGACATTAAGCACGTTCTTAATAACAGAGTGTATTCTGTTATTGTACCCATCCTCAATTCTCTGAGACGCAGATCCTTGTGTTTAACGTTAAGACAACGATATACCTCAAGCATTGTTGAGTGAAATCCTTCAACCGTTCACTTACTATATGAATGTCGCACTGATGTTCAATATTCTTTTATGCCAAGCATATGCACTATTCGAATAATAAATTTGCATTGGTTGCTGATAATCAAGATTTCCGGTACAGAACAATAGTACAAAATATTTTCAATTTTGCCTCAAAAGTGTAGAGCAGACTTATTTTCAACGTGGAAGATTTTGCCAAATTTAAAAAAGTTATTTATACTGTTTATGAATTGCTAATTTTGCCAAAATGTAATATTTCCTGAGAATTTTAAGGAACAAGTGTAAGATGCTTTCCAGATTTATTAAATGATTTCCTTGGTCACTGCCAAAAACGAATATCGTTAATGTAGTTGTAACAGATTTTGGCAATAACAGAACATTATCTATCATCCGCTGGAATATCTCGTGCACATTTTTCAGCGCAAAGAGTAATTCAAGAAATTCAAACTTACGTTGAAAATGCTGTTTGGAATATCGGAGGTTGGTGAATCCGGTAGGTTAAGTCGAGTTACGAGAAATACTTGAAACTATGTACACATGAAACTCCTTTACACAATCGGGCAGTGGTCTTATGTCTCAAAGCTTAGCTTCCTTCCGCGGAGAGGCTGGCTCAACTAACTGGTAACGGGGAATCGTTTCAGCTGTCCTGCATTCAACAGATACAAGACGCGACTCAATTCCTTTCAATTGGCTAATGACCGCCAACTCAATTATAACCCTTTAAAGATGAATACAATCACCTTAACAAGCAAATGTTAGGTTTTTTTTGTCTCTCAAGTAATAGGTCTCAGGAGATTTTTGTATAGAGGATACGATTATTTATAGAGTCCTTCATTTTGTGTAACTAATTATACAATACTATGATTTATTAATGAATGAGTAAGAAAGTTTCCTAAGAAACACATTTAAAATTGATGATTTTTATTTTTGTTTGACACGTAAAATGTTATTACAATTTCAATTTCTTTTACTTTCTTAATCAATCAACTCTACTTCTTAAAAATAAAATATATATTTGCTTACTGATTCTTTTGTTATGCTTCTTCAACTCATTCACTTGAGAAAAATGTTTACGTTTAGGCACGAATGATTTTCTCGAGAGGTTCATGTTAGTCTCTCTTAGTTTCAAACGTTGAATATTGTAAGTAACCTCCGTGTACTTCACCGTGGAGTTACTTGTCTAAATGAACTCCGCGCATGTTCTCATGGGCCGATATAAGCCCATAAAAAATCTTGATTGCATGCACGTGCACGTGCATCCTCGGATATTACAACAATCCAAAAATAAATTTAAAAATTTTAACTCCTGTTATTACAAGATAATTTTAGTCAACAGAAACATAATAGAAAAATAGGCAGTACTCTCCCCTATAAAATATCAAATACCGCATTAAACTGCCTTAAAGTGATACCAAAATCGAAGTCACTTTTGGTGATAAATGTACGTCAAACTTTAAAATTTAAAGTAAACATTCCTTGAAGAAGAAAAAATGTAATGCAATTTAAGATGCTATCACTGTAATGTTACATTTTTAAAATCTTTTCAAACTTTGTGTTGTTATTTCGGAATAATTTCAACATCATATCCTGTATTAAGTATGTAAAATTTGGGTCGTGCAATATTTTACCAATCAAAATTAGATTTGTATACTATTATTTTTTTATATATTGTTAAATTTTTATATATATTTACTACGTAATTATAAACAAATAATTGTATGCATATTAACATTTAAAACTGTATGCTTAACCTTAACAAAACATATTTTCTTTAGAGTTTTAACAGATTTAACAAGACGTACAGATCCTTAAAGGAACGTAGTTCGTCATTTTTGCAAAAGGTTGCGGATTCAAATTCTAGCCCTAAAGATGAAGATGATTTAATGGAGCTCAAGACCGAAAAATCGAAAACAAATATACTTGCCATGACAACAAGCGAATTAAAAAGAAATTTAGGTAACGTTCTTGTATTCACAAACGTGCACGAATAATACGAGTAATATTAAAATCACACGAGTCTATAAATTTGTGAAATGCCCATATACGATAAATACATCATTTTCTGCTTCTCCCTATCCAATAAAGTTTTCCCTTTTTGTTAACAGCAAGACTTTATTAAACTTACATCGCTGCATTGTTCTTATTTACGCGTTTGTTAAAAAAAGTTACATAGCCAATTATTTCACTTTTCTGTACCAAAATATGAGCAACAGAATGTACATGTATGTATGTGGACTTAATATAGGTGTATATGGTGAATCAAATATTTTAGTCAGAGTTTCTCAAGAGCGCAACATTTTGATCTAATAAGCATTTTTGATTTTCCCTAGAATTATTTTCCTTTTAATGCATTTAATGGTATATGCAAACCTTCACAAAATTTGTTATGTTCCGAATTTTCTTTTTTTTAAGAAAGAGATATATATGTATATACTATTTATTACTATTCGCATCTCACATGAAGTTGTTCTAAAAAAGTGAACGACGGGAGTGTTTTCGTAGTTTGCATAGATTTTTTTGGCAAGTTATAGTTTGACTGTTCTATTTAAAACGATCTAATAAAGAATTTATTAAACAGTTTTTTGTTGAATATAAACCTTTACGATATATTTTAAATTGTTTTAGGTTCAAGAAAATTCACTAGACAACTTTTGTTACGTTTATCATGATTTTTGCATCTCAGAAGATTGTTCATTTTAAAAAATGGGCTCACTTATATTATTTTTATTCAAAAATGGATAAGAGAGACAAAAGCTAATTATAAAAAAATAAATACGGATTCACGATCGGGTCGTGCCTCACTCTTAAACAAAGAACCCTTCTAATTTTTTTATATTATACAATTTTTTTTTCTCTATATAATTTGCACTTCTCGATGCTAGTTAGTTTCTTAAGTAGAGTTTCGGTTCGAACGGAAGTCGTTACCCCACTTGTACTGGGTTGCGGTTATACATTTTCGCCACGAAAAGCAACTTCGGAGGCCGGGTTGGCTGGATTCAAATCATATGCAGTAGCTCTGACTGGTTGGTTGGAAGTTTCTAAAAAATTATTACGACATACTCGTAGTTGTAATTGATGGAACAGCAGAATCACAAATATTCTTGCGATTTTTGTATGAGAAAAATCAAATGATTTTCTTTATAAAAATTAACATAATTTTAAATATCATTCTATTTCTTCTGCCCAAAGATCAATTCTTCGCAATAAAGTGATACCAGTGCCAGTTCCGCCTTCGGATTAGCAAAATGATATTGTCTGTCTAGTCTAAAAGGCAAACTACACGACCTCGTCCGTGATTTGGACCATTCGAAATCCAAATCCCAACTTTTATGAAGTTACTTTATAATAGAATTCAGTGCGATCACTAGTTTTGGCATGGTTGTGCTGATTTGTGAGAGATGGCTATTTATGAACAGATTTGGATTAAGCAAACCAAAATCACAATGCATCTTGCTTATGATTTTTTTTTTTATTTGTCGATCATGTGTCATTGATGGGAAAGTCTGGTTTATTTTTTACTTAAGTCTTTTAACAAAGCTGTCTTCAATAATTGTCAATCGTTTCAGAGTTATAAATTT
Source organism: Volucella inflata (assembly GCA_928272305.1). NCBI lineage: Eukaryota > Metazoa > Arthropoda > Insecta > Diptera > Syrphidae > Volucella > Volucella inflata. The sequence goes on along the minus strand of OV743718.1, from coordinate 50,156,527 downwards.
TTATTTTGGCATTATTCGAGCATGTTATGGTTAGGTATACCCTTCTCTAAACTTCTATCGCTTTTTTTTCTCGAAATTAAAGTTAAAAAAAAAATAGGGTCAAATTTATACATGTAGGTATTGGGTTGGCTAACTGTTTGTGTATTAAAACGGTTTTTTCAAAAAATAAAAAAAAAACAATGTTTTTAAAGGATTGTTGCCTTCTGATTAATAAAAGAGTGTTATTTCATTCAAATGACTGGCTTGGCAGTAAGGCATCTTGTCAACCGATTCGATTGTTTCGGCTCTTATTTCACGATAAACTTGCTTAATATTGTATTTGCATAGAATTGATCTTTAGAAGCACTCCAAAAGGAAAGTCCAACAGCGAAATACCAAAACGATTGTTTACACAATTATGCTCGCTTCTCCAACTTAAAATCCTTAATTTTTGGCACATAATGCTTCGAAAGCCCTCTTCATTGTCTCTCTCATTGTGGGTTCGAGGGAGTGAGCTTCTGAAATAAAATCAATGGAAAACAGCATTAGAGAAGTAGAAAGTCATGAGTAATAAAGTAATGCAAGATGAATTTAAAGTCACCCTACTTTCTTAATAATTGTTAAGCCTTTTTCATATCCACATGTAGTATACATAGCAAACTGTAACAGAGTCTAAAGGCTTATGATATACAATATAAAGACAAGTAATTGAACTTGGTACTTCAAAGGAATTTGACCGAAATTGATGACAGGTTGCTTTATGTAAACTGCGTGCACTTAGAATTGATGCATCGTTTCTCGAAAGCATTAGCGCTGGTTATTTTCAGAACTTTGAACTTTATCGAAACGCTTTGAAATTTTCATCAACGACTTTTTGTCGTATGGCTTCGTAATTTTCATCAACGATTTTTTGTCGTATGGCTTTTAATTAATATATTCCTTCACTGATGAATAAATGCTAAGGTTTTGACTATACTCGTTGGCTGCTTAGGTATATATAACCGCATTAAATTTCTCATTGTTGAATTAAAAACAGAAAGCCATACGATGTGTTCCGGAAAATATACTGCCGCCTGTCGAAACCGAACAACTTTACTTCTTTAGAATGCAATACAATAACAAATTACATTGCATGAAAATAGCGACACATTTAATACCACTAATAATTCTGTGAACGGCCTGGGTGTTATTAAACATTGCCTTTTTATATACTCTAGGTAACAGAGTGATACACTATAAAAACATAGTTTTGTGAATTCTTACATATTTTTTTTAAAAACCTGTTTCCGGCAAGATGGCGATGGCGCGATAGTTAGCTCATTGGACTATCACGCAGAGAGTCTAGGTTCGTTTCCTAGTTGGGTCACCAACAATTTTTCAAATCGCCATCACCCTTTCGGCGGGCAATGGCAAACTCCCGAAAGTAAAAATTTCCTACGAAAAAGCTTTTAAGGAGTGCCGTTCGGACTCAGCGATAAACCGTAGGCCCCGCTCAGATGTGACAAAAATGAAAATATGAGCAACACACATTAGTGTCAAGAGGCTAGGCCATGGCCCATACCAGACTTCTAGCGCCACAGTGAAAAGCTTTTAAGGAGTGCCGTTCGGACTCAGCGATAAGCCGTAGGCCCCGCTCAGATGTGACAAAAATGAAAACATGAGCAACACAAATTAGTGTCAAGAAGCTAGGCCATGGCCCATACCAGGCTTCTAGCGCCAAAGTGTTTTTTTTTGTTTAAGGCAAGAGAACTTAGTATTGAATATATAGGTATGCTTAGAATGTTGCAAATTTTGAAATTGTTGACAGAACATTGGAGAACATAATAAGCCTTTCTGGGTCAATGAATTATGTTTGAAAATATGGAATAAGTCCCTATTAACCATGAAGATAGTACTGTGCGGAACCTCTTTGTTTGCTAATATGTATTCTTCTTCTTATACTTTTATTAACCCTTTCCTCGTTATACGAACTTATGCGTAACGAGTTTCCCATATTTACTGCATCGCTGCTGCTCCGCTTATGGGGTTGGCTAATGTCGCAGACCGCAGAACACGTCTACATAATGCTCGGTCCTGGATCGCTTCAGTGGTTAGTTCCAGGCGTTGTTGCGTATTTGCCATCTGAGAAATCCAGGAATTCATTTCCGACCTCGTTTTCTTACGTTTCTTTCCATTTATTGCAAATCCAGTTGTCTGCTGTAAGCAGGTTTTCTTGCTCATTTTCAATATACATATTTCAGCGATTATATCTCTTGTGATTTTTTTTCGTTACGCTGCAGCTTATTGGTTATGAAAGTAGCTCTTCTAACTCCTGATCACAGTATGTAGATCAAAGAATATCTATAACAAGAAGAATCACTCCCCCTGAGGCCGAAAAAATCCACCTGTCGTACCAAAAACCAACAAAAACGTCTCATTAGATCAAATAGCGCAGATCTATTGCTTTGTTTCAAATTCCAAATCCCATTTAATTTTACCCAGTAAGAATGCATACCATAGCCTGCCTGTCATTTTTTTCTCATGTAAATTTAAATACACCCTGAAACATTTTTGGGAGTAATTTTTCTCCCTCCCTCCCAGACTGCAAAACGCTTAGTAATGCATACGGACAAAGTGGAAACAGACTGGTTTTCCCCTTTTGCTTATGCGTTCGTGATTGGCTAACCCCAAAACTTCTTACTATGCGCCTAAATGATTGTCATCGTATTGTACTTGCTTACACCCTTTTGCAATGTTTCAGATTCCAAGATGTGTTTACCCTGTTTTGTATCCTTTTCTTACTTATTGGCGTGTGTTGCTATCAACTTCTAACATAATAGCAATACACACAAAGGATAAGTGTACCAAGGGTACAAAAAGATAAGGAAAATATTGCGCAGTGAGCCTACTGTCTGATCTATATCACAGTATATATCGCAGTATATAGATTTAACAGTAGGTTCGAAGTTTAGGTTAGGAAAAAATAGGGTGTGCCGTAAGACACAGACACTAGGCACCAAAACGGGCCCATCGCGATTCCCTCTGGGTTCAGTTAAAACCAACTCCAATTTGCAGAAAACCTAAACAGTTTCCCTATTAAAGCAACTAATTTCTCTACAAAAGCCAAAAAGGCCTTTGAAATCCGTACCGTCTATTTCCTCTAAGTTTTCAAAGAAATATTTTCCTAAGAATTTCCTTCGGCTACGCGATATTGCCTCACATTCACACAGTATGTGTGTTATGTCCTCAACCGCTTGTAGATCCCCGCAGAATCTACAAGTGTCTGTGTATGTCAGTTTTAGTCTCTTTGCATGTTTCAGCAGTAGACAGTGTCCTATTAGCATTCCTATTAGCGTCCTAAGCTTATCCCTTTTCAGCTTGACAAGCTTCCTAGATCTGTTACCGTCGAAATGTGGCCATAGAGCCTTTGATACCCTATGTCCTTCCAGATTCGACCACCTTATGCTGGCGGGCTTTATGGTTTTGTCTTCAATAGTGCCCCTCACCGTGCAGAGGGGTGGTTTGACATCAGCAACCTCACTATTGTCGAGTAGCTCCCCTCTTCTTGCAAGCTCGTTTGCTTGTTCATTTCCTTAAATACCGCAGTGTCCTGGCACCCTGCACAGTCTCACCCTATTCTAACTGCATAATGCTTTGAGTATTGTGCGACAGCGCCTGACTGTGTCAGAGTTGATGTTGTTTGACTCCATTGCCTTAAGAGCGGCCTGGCTGTCGATGTAGATAGCGATATCTCTGCCGGATACCGATCTCATCTGCATCAGCTCAGCCGAACTTCTGATTGGAAGACACTACTAGTGTCCGGTAGCCTTATGAACACTCTCAGTTCCGGGTGCTCCGACAAGAAACCGGAACCTGTTCCTTCCTCTGTCTTCGAGCCATCTGTGAAAACTGCAATTTCGTTTGATCTTATCACTGCATTTTCTTGCCAGTCCTTCCTCGCCGGATATAATATACTTACTTTAGGTGGCGCTACAGTCCGGGGTGGACCTGGTCCTCAGTCAACAAGCTTCTCCAGCCAGCTCGATCCATGGCTAGCTGCCTCCAGTTTCGCACGCTAAGTTGGCTGAGGTCCTCTTCCACTTGCGTGCGCCACCTGAGTCTTGGCCTTCCTCTACTGCGCTGTCCCTCGGAGGCGGATTCGGAGCATTGGTGTCCATGCGCTCTACATGACCCAGCCATCTGAGTCTTTGGATCTTCACTCTTCTGACTAGGTCCATGTGGCTGTACAGTCCATAGAGTTTGTCGTTGTATCTCCTCCTCCACTCACCGTCAATGCAGACGGAACTGAAGATCACCCGAAGAATTTTTCTCTCGAAGCAACCAAGAACACCCTCATCCATTTTTGATAATGTCCATGCCTCTGCGCCATAGAGCATGACCGGGATTATTAAAGTCTTATAAAGGGTGACTTTTGTTGTCCGATAGAGGGCTTTGCTACTCAATTGCCTTCTTAACCCAAAGAAACAGCGGTTGGCAAGAGTTATTCTTCGCTTGATCTCAGTGCTGGTGTCGTTGTCTGTATTTATAGCGGAGCCTAGGTAGACAAAGTCCTTATCTACCTCAAAGTAATATCTGTCGAGGGTGACGTTCTGTCCGAGACGTTGGTGTTGGTTATCCTTTTTGCTTGACAGCATATACTTGGTCTTGCCCTCATTGACCGCTAAGCCCATTGTCGCCGCTTTCGTCTCAATACTCGCGAGAGCGCCACTTTCACGCTGCTTTCTCCCGATTTTGTCAATATCGTCGGCATATGCGAGTAGTTGGACGGACTTTTGAAAGATTATTTCAAGTTCACCTTGAAGCGTATCCATCTGTGATCAGACATTGACACTTCGTCGACTACTCTCCAATCAATGATACCTAACCCTTCTGTATCTGAGGCAAGAGTAATGTCTATCACCTCCTGCCTGTTTTTGACCACAAAAGTGGGTGAATTCCCCCTATTACAAATAGTGAGGTTGGATAATAAAAAAAAATCAAACAAATACTCACCTCTTGTGTTGATGTCTCCGCTTCCCCATTGTTCGCATCACGGCCCACCACCAGCATGCGGTCTTTCTGCCTCGCCAAGTCCCTTAACTTCTCTGAGATGACTACCTAAGAGTTGTAGGGTAGATAGGCCGAGGTCAGACAAAGTGGTTTGCCACACTCTCTCTCACAAATTACCGTCATCAGATCACCTGAGCTGAAATTATTTAAAAAAAAGCCTTTATTTGCCTTTGATAAGGATACAAGTCCAAATCTTACCTTCTGCCCTGAAGAACAAGTCATAATTTTTTTAGTCTGAGCGCCTGGATCGCATTGTTCTCGTTGATCCAGGGCTCTTGCATGAATATGGCTGTGACGTCCTGCCTGGCGATATACTCCACCAGACAGGCCGTCGCTACCTTACTGTGCTGCAGGTTTATCTGCCCATCAACCTGCCCATTGTGTATCTTACCATACCTTTGGATTTCTCGAGGTATGGTAGGCAATCCCTGTCCAGGGACAGCAGGAAATGCTGGCCATGTTGCCGCCTAAGCCCCGTCTTAAGGACTCCCCATGTATCGACTTTTAGCTCCCAATGGAGCAGTCCTAGGATCTTCTCGGGGTGCGTGTTCTCCCAGGCACCGCACACTCCCCCGATATATCGCCTTATGAAGTCGACGGAAGGCTTATTCCCACAAGCTACAACCTTGCGTCCGCCTTCCCAACCAGCGCCATCGAATTGAAGTTCCCCGTTTCCTGTGGTGGATAACTCCTTCCATAGGGCGTCTTGGAACTTCTCCTCGACGTTTTTCCACTGGTCGATTGTCAGGCGGCCGCATGGTTCCAGCTCGTTTACGACAGCAACGAGAAGCTCGTCCTTTGGGTCGCTTCGCGTATGACGCAAAGCGGGGAGAGAAAGTACCAGCCTTCACCTTACGCGTTGTTCAGCTCCGCGGTGTCGTCAGATCGGCTTCTCTTGCTTCCAAGATTTCCCTTCCGTCCGGAGATTCCCTCTTTTAATTTTGCCGCGTAGGAGGTAGAGAGCGCCTGATCGGTATTCTCTCCCGCCTAAACCGCGACATCTCCCTTGCCAGTCACCTGTCGAGTGGGTGATTGTTTGGCCAGGATGACCTTCGCTCTCTCGAGGGCGGCTTTTTCCCATTCACTTAGGCTGTTGGGACAACCTTCGTACTTTGCTACCTTACGCTTCGCGTTACGTAGCAGAGCCCTTGCTCTTTGGTGTGCGTTTTCCGCACCCTTAGTTAGCGGCGACGGAAGTGGCAGGCGCATCAGCTGAGCCAGCTGTTCCCACCTTTTCCATTCCCGTCACATTGCCCTGTTTATTCCAACTGACGGAGGTAGCCTCGACAGCGGATGTCCCAGCTGCTTTGGCTCCCTCCATCGGGGTCTTACCCTGCTTATCGCCAGTGTGAGTGCCAGCCTGCTCACCGGTGATATCGCTCGCGTTAGTGAGTGTTCTTTCGAACTCCTCACCATCGCTAGCCAGAAGCTCAGCTTCTTCCAATGCCCTTGCCAAGAGGGAGGTGGATGAAGTCGATATTTCGCCTTCACTCACCTTTAGCTTTTCCTGGACAAGAATTGCTTGTTTTTTTAATATTTTTTTTTGGTTTTCCATTTTTTTTTTTAGTTTTGTTCCCAGGAGTAAGGCCGGAAATAAAGGTCAGCCCAGGCAGCGCCGCTATCTATACCTGTGTAAGGCTTAGTATAACAGGCCCGCGCCAAAGCGCCTGAGAGAGCTCGTTCGCTGTTGGTTTTACCCCCAACCTTGCATCCTTCGGCACGGTTTGCTATCTGCTCACACCACCACTGGAATTAGGTCTGCCAGTTCTTATTTCGCCACTCCTCAGCGGACCGTGGTCAGTTGAGTCATTGCGGCTTAAGTCTCCGCACCGGCGTCATTTAAGATGACGCTCACTAACAGGTGCCTGCTGTGCGGAAGAAAAAAAAAAAACAGTAGGTTCACTGCGCAATATTTTCCTTATCTTTTAGTGACCTTGGTACAGTTATTCTTTGCCTTTGTGTGTATTGGTATTATGTGAGAAGTTGATAGAAACAACCGCCAATAAGTAAGAAAAGGATACAAAAGAGGGTAAAAGACATCTTGGAATCTGAAACATTGCAACAGGGTGTTTGTGAAATAAATTTAAAAAAATACTTCTTTTTTTTATAAATGTGCAACAAGTTTTGTTTTGTTATAAAACATTTTAACATCTTTGGTGTACTTCTTAATCAAAAAGTATATTCTTATCTTTATAAACAAAGTAATTAAATATTTTGTGTCCTGTCTGGCACAACATTCATAAATAAATTCTGATTTCAATAATTTGTACAATTTTGCTTCGATGCGACAGCTTGTTATGAAATTGGCAGAAGATTTTCCAATTGCTTAAGGGTCTACATATATAAACTTGGTGGTCTGACTAAATGTGCATCATCATATTCCTTGAAGTCGATGAAAGTCAGAGAAGCGTCTTCTTCGTCAGCTAATTGTAATTCACAGCCATGATGCTCTCTATATTTTCGGTTGACTAGCGTGACTAGAACTGAATTGTCAAAATATATACTGTTTTTTTATATCATCATATCTCAATGCAATAAAAAATATTTACTCGTAATTTAAGGGTTTTTGGAAAACCCATGTTTTTAAGGCATAATTCAATTCACAAAACCAAAAAATATCCTTTTATTTATTGCTGTCATAAAATGAACTGCATTTTCTTTTATTAGAAATATAGTTGTCTAACGAAGATGATAAAGGGTTGAATGACATCTTTTATTTTGAATCCCAAAAATAATGCAAGATGTTTTTTTTCATCCAAAATTTTAAAAGCAAAGGAGTTTTAGAAGCAAAATAATTATATATCATTCCTAGCGACATGATTAAAAATTATTGATTTTCGTTTTTCTAAGAATAATTACATGAATTTTTCCAGCAAATAAAATAAAATAGAATCATTTTAAATATTTAAATATATATTATTACTTAAACATTCTTTCTGAGTAATGTCGTTTTATTTAATAAAACGCATTTGTTAATAATCTTTTCAGATAAATAAATGACTAGCTTAACTTTAAAACATATATATGAAAAGGTGAATTAAAAATAAATTCATTATTCTAAATATTTTCGCAGCTTTTTTCTTTTTAACCCTAGATGGTTGTTCTTATTTTACGTACACTAAGGTTGTTCTTCGTCGAAACGACTACGACCGTTTTTAAATTTGCGCCGTTTGTGCCCCTAAGTCAAAAATCTCAACTTTTACAGTTAGTTATATTAATTTCTTTTATTTATTATGAATGTTACATATTATTCAATACTTTTTGTTATAACAATATATAAAAAATAAACATATTATGGCTTCATATTTTTTGGATATTTTTTGAAACAGTCGATTTCTTTCGTCGATTCGACGAAGAACAACCATCTAGGGTTAAAAAACTTTTTAAAAAGTAAATTAGTCTTCTCGGAACCATCCAGTAATCAAATACAATACGATGCCAATTATTTACACGCATTTACTCATAGTAAAATGTGTTGGGGTTAGCCAATCACGAACGCATAAACAAAAGGAGAAAAACCAGTCGGTTTCCACTTTGTCCGTATGCATTACTAAGCGTTTTGCAGTCTGGGAAGGGAGAAAAATTACTCACAAAAATGTTTCAGGGTGTATTTAGATTTACATGAGGAAAAAATGACGGCCGGACTATCGTATGCACTCATAATAGGTGAAAGGACCCGTACGACTACGTACGTACGTAAATGTGCGATTACAAGTGATTTGTAGCTCGCACCCATAAGGTCGGATTGCTTGATTTCGTCGATTTTTCTTTCACTTTTGCTTTCGTACGTAAATTGCGATCAAGATCCCATTTCGTACGAAAATTTGACAGCTAAGCATCTGTTGAATTTAATAATTCAAGAAATTGTTTTTTTTCGATAAAGTTGTAATTTCTTTCAAAAACATTTATATTAGAAGGAAACACATATATTTGATTATCAAAATCATCCAAAGTGCTTTTACTACGGATTTGTGCCTTTTTCTTGCGAGGTGAATTCCAGAAAGCTTGTGTGCTGTAAAAAAATTAAGTTCGGTTCTAAAATTTGTTAAAGTAATTGTTGAGTTAAAATGTCGACATGAAATATGTAAGTTTAGAAGTAGTTGGTTGTGAAGTGTTTAGAAATTTTAGTTTGAACAGAATCGTGCCTCAAGAAATGTAAACAAAGCACTTGTGGAACATAATGAAATTGTTGTGTTGTTTTTTTCCTTTCAATGTTTTAATATATATTTAAATAAGACAATATCCGAAACAGTGAAATGCGACTGAAAATTTCCATAGATTGAATCCTAATTTTTGCTTACATTTTTTAAAGCACGAAATTTCTAAACACTTTACAAGCACTTATTTCACAACTTACATATTTGTTTTCGACATTTTACTTTAACAAATATTAGAAACAACAATTAATTTAACAAATTTTTTAATTTTGATCCCCACCGAATTAAAAGTTTTTACAAATGCAAAACACGAAAACAAAACGTATGACAACATGACCTGACAGATTGATACGTTGTCACACTCCTGAGCCCTTAGGCAAATTCAAATGCGATTTGGAATTTGAAGCAAACAATAGATCTGCTCTATTTCATTTGATCTAATGAGACGTTGTTGTTGGTTTTTTATACGACAGACGGTTTTTTTCAGCCTCAGGGGGAGTGATCCTTCTTGTTATAGATATTCTTTGCTCCTGATATAATGCCTCCACTTTTATCGCAAATGCTCTTGCTACTGCTTTCTTTTTCATTTTTTCCTGCAACGTTCGCAGTCTAACCCAAAATGCACTTTCTCGGTTTTGTTACTTCTCCTATACCCTAAACCACACCTCAAAGGTTTGCCTTTTGTTCTTAAGTGCCATTTTCATTGTACGGTCCCACCACCACGTTTCTTATTTCTTCGAAGATGTTTATGGCACGAAGCGAAGCGATTCGATTTCATTTTTATACTTTATTTTTTCTACTGATGACAGCTTTTGTTTGTTGTGTTTTTCACAAAAAGAAGCAAAGGTCAGTGCCGTCTTGGTGTGTTTCGCCTAAGATTACTTAAGAATCTTTTACTTGCCGTTTTGCGTTATTTATATCTTCTCCCGCTGCATTTCTCATTCCGAAACCATTTGATCCATGTACATACGAGTATTAACCTGCATTGATAGAAACCATTTTCTACCTTAATGTTTTATTAAATAGATCTTTGCTATTTTTATTATTAACAATATGTGATGTTCTTTAGGTTCGGTAACATGTTATTTGGAACCCAAGATATTCAAAAGAAATGCAAGGACGGGACAGTTTTGTACCGAAGAACTGTGGCTTCCAGTAAAGGATATTAACAAAACTGTGTCTACAGACTTAAATACGGTAGGTATTTTATCAAAGAAAATTTAAAAAGATCAAAATCTTATTGTGAATTTATTGTGTACATGCCCATCGATTTAGGTCCACTTGAATTTTCAAACTATGTATGATTTTCACATACAGTTTACGAGGATGCTCTCTACAAACTTTCCAAATAAATATATAAATATATTAAGTACCTACATGTTAATGTGATGCTAAAATGCATTAATGTTTTACCAACACGACATTGGTGCTATTATATTGTACATTTACCACTGTAAAACACTTATTCGTTTAATTAAAATATTAAATACATATGTGTATTCGTACGTATCGTTATGGACCAATTAGTTAGTAATAGTCATTAACAATTTATTTCCACGATCATACTACAAGGTGGCACAGAATTAGTCATCCAACTTTGTTTTTGAATTACTTTTTACCAAATAAAAAAAATGATTTTGAGTGATGGAAATCATTATTTGGACTTTGCAATTTTTTCTCTTAAGTGGAAAAGATGATATCCGCCAAGTGGCTGGCGCCAGTGTTGATACACATTTGAGCCCGTTTTATCGCATTTTCCATGACTTTCCGCAAGATTTCCGGTGATAACTGTTAGCATTCTTATCGAATATTCTTCTCAAGGGCTGCGTTTGTCTGAGGCTTGTTGGCATAAATCCGCGACTTGAAGTAGCCCCAAAGAAAGAAGTCTAGGATGATTAAATCAGGCGATCTTGTTGGCCATGCCACATCGCCTAAACGGGAGATGCAACCAGGAAACGCTTCCTTCACAATATCTATTGGGGCTCGTGCTGTATGTGCAGTTGCACCGTCTTGTTGAAACCACATATTCACCAAGCGTCGCTCATCCAATTCTGGTGGGGTATAGCGCTCCATTGCTTGTCTGCTTGTATTCTGCAGCTGTCTAGTTCACAAATGCCAAACATGATTAACGTATGCCGCCATTTGCAACATCTTCTGATAGGATGATTAATTTTGCGCCACCTTGTGTAATGTGATGTTGGATAATTCCTATTTTTATATGGATATTTTGTATTGTGTAAGGTATATACATACGTATAAACATTTGCTACATTTAATACTATCATAATTATTTAGATCTTGCTTCCTTTTTGTTATTTTTTTTTTTGTTTTCATTAAATTGAAATTATGTCTTAGTCATTTTAATTAATCAATATTTTCGTGTAAGCAGAAAATTATTATAACCAATGCATGTGCTTCTCTTCAAATTAATAAGGTACACAGCTTTTTGCTTTCTGTTTCTAATAAATTTTGTTTATTACATATTTTTCTCTTCACTGTTTTAGGTAAACAATTCAACAAAAGGCATAATTGAAATCATTCTTGCGGTTCAAGATACGTTAAAAAATGACGTAACATCGACTCAAAACCAAGACAGTGGTTCTCAGGGTAACAAGCGTCAGTGGACTGGCTTCAATGAAGTTAAACGTCGATTACACATCAGCAATTCAAAATTGGACAGAGGAATTAGCTTGAAAGTAACTACTTCAAGGATGAGATTCTCTAATAAAGTGAAAGATGAACTGGAGAGCTCAGCTGGAAGTGTTTATATTAAAACGACTGTTTTTGAACACAATGTATATTCTGATTCTTGGAAGTCAAGTTTCTTCTTTCCATCTCTTTCGATTAAATGGGATAATGAAATTTCCACGCTAATTATACCCATTAAACAATATGAGGACCTAAAACATATTGTTATAAAAAGTACTCTGGCGACAAAAAATAAAATAGGAAAGAAAATTATTCTAGGAACTGTGATAATTGGATCCACTGCAATAGGAACAGGCCTGGAACACTGGCAAATATTAGATGGGTCCCAAAGTAAAGCTGTGTCCATGTGGCACAACTTTCAATAATGTTATTTAACGCTTTCTTATTGACTTTGTCAATAGAATAATAATTAATCTAGTAGGAAGAGTGAAACAGCAGAAAAGTAAATATAATATGTGTTCTAATATTATATTATATATATAACATAAATTATTTAAGAATTTATCGAAATAAAATCCGTCATGTATGTTATTCGTATAAGACCCGAAAAATATACATTTTACTAAAAACATATTTATAATTTTTTTATGGGTCTATAAACTCGAATAGGCTTTAAGCAACAATTAAAAAGTGTTATAATTGATACCATATTATCGTAATTTAACATTAAATGATTTCATCATTTAGGTGATGTTAACCATAATTAGGTCTGCTTTTACTGATAGATCTTACCCGACAACCGCTTTGTTCTTCAAAATTCATTCATTTGATAGCTCGAGTTCAAAAAAATAATATGCACTATATGTATTTGTAAAAATTATATTTAAAGAAGAAAAAAACAATGTTGCTTCATGCATAAATTGAGCATCAAACAAAAATATAATTTGGTGCAACTGTGATAATAAATTTAATTCAATTCAATAAAATAGATCCGAACACCAGAATTTCGTTAGCAATGGAAAAAAGTCCCATTGTTTTTAAGCAGAATAGGTACATTCAGGTGTGCGCACATTTCGCCCTCAATAAGGGAATTAGGGGTGTCCTCGTTTATATATCAACAGACAGTCAAGCAAAGCATAGTGCTCTAACTTCATTCATTCCAAATCAGTCTTGCAGTCCCCAATTAGGGGATCAGATCCCTTAGAAAAAGCTAAGGTAAAAAAAATACCAAAGACCTTTCACAAAGCTATCCATGATGGATTAACTCAATTTAGGTTCACCATAAATTGCACAGTAGATACGAGTATAAACACAGATCAATTAATATCCTTTGGAAAGAATTCACAGAGGGAATAAAATACGCAAATTTGTTAATAGGTGCATCCAAAAAATATTATTGTCAACCAAGGCACTTCTTGTCTGCCAAAACTCTTTGCGGCAACTTAAAAAAGATGGATGTTTCTAAAGGCTTTAACCCACAAAACATTACCAACCCACAGACTTATCAAATTGTAAGAGCGACTCAAATATAGCACTGAATAGATTAATTTGGTTGCTAGATATGTTGAACGAACAGTCCAAATAAGGTCCGTTCTTCTAATAGTACAAAGCTTGAGTTTTAGATTACTCTTTGCGATTTTTAAACATTTCTTTCAAGTAGGATTGAACCCACGATATAAAGCCTATAGAACAATCATCTTTGAGTTTTATTATTTATAACGAAGCCATAGATAATGTTTCCAAAATTGTTTGCTGGCAGCCATTTAAGTACCTAAGTGTGAGTGGTCGAGCTCTTGGGTATGGATGGCGAACGCTGGGGTGAAAAAAGTAGCGAAACGATTCGCAATAGTTTCGGGATTGTACGAGGATTTATTCGGAAAACTAAGAAGATTTAATAGTTGATAGTTATCCGATGTACTTTTGTCTTGATGAACTGAAAGAATCGATTGTGGTCGGAGATGAGGGTGAGGGCGCATTTGGTTTAAATACATAGTTGCCATAGAGGTATCAGCAAAAGCAGAGAAATAAATTTTGGCAGACTGGAAATCGACTTTAAATAAGTACACAAGAGCTTATTTCTCTTTTTACGAAAAGTGTAATGAGGACGAAGGATGCTTTTTCGGTAAAAAAGGCACAGATTGGAGAGGCATTTGATATTTTCTGAACAAAAGGATGTGTGAGCATTGTTGACCATGAGATTAACATTATCGTATATTAGATAAAGTTTAAATTAGCCGTCCCAAAAATCTTGTTTAGTTTGGCATTAGAACACCAATGAAACTTTAAACTGTTAGAATATTCATAGAAAACGGGGTTTAGACCCTTGTGATATGAGAACGTACGAGAAAGGGGAAAACGACACGATTATCTGTTTCAGTCACAAAGATTAGGCTATTGGTGACGCCTTTTAATTTCAAAGGCCACAGTCAGTAACGTAGTTTGTGGAAATTTTTTTTATTTTGGATGAAATTTTTTGCAGAAAAGGAGGTCTTGAAGTTTAGATAGATTTGAATTAGCTAATAAAAAAACAAAGTGGTTGGGATCAGCAGTATTGAGAATACACTCTATTGCATGAACTGCCAGCTGGCGATCTGGGATTAGTTAAAAAGGTAAATTAGAATACAGAACCAATAATATAAATAATATGATTGCTTTAAAATAGAAATTTGCGTAAAAAAAATCCAAAAAATGCAATCGTTAAGAATATGAAACACAAAAGATGAGATCATTGGCGACATCATCAGGAGTCATATCTTGTTGCTAATGAAAACATATAAAATTTGCCGCAGATTATTATGATTATTGTGGTGGCCTTCTTGCTAAATGGAAAACTTGACATTGAATTCTATGATACCGTCGATGTAGATGGAGTTCAGCTTGTCATGTAGATAAGTGGTCTCTTTTTCGAAAGAAAACATGCCTCCTAAGTTAGTTAGCGAAACAAGTTAGCGTATGCCGTTTTTGTTTGAATGGAATGAGAAGATGTCGGACTTACGTTTGGGAAGTAGATTGGACGGAGTAGAAGTTTTTTTTGTGTATAGAAATGGAGTTAAGGGAGTGGCAGAATGTTGTGAAGAAGAATTAGAGAAGGACATTGTCCGAATTTTAAAAATCCAGCTTGGATCAGGGGTTTGTTAATTACCTTGATCCTTTGCGTTCTAATCCAGTTTAAGTGGACGCTGTCCCATTGGACATATATGCTTATTTCATTATCTCTTATGTAGTCAACCGAACCTTATCTTGGTCATCCTCATCTTCTAATGCACCTGATTCAATTTTGTTACTAGTCTTAATTCTAGATCCGAGGTGGAACAGTTTTCAGATATGCACTGTGACAGTCGTTATGTAGTGTCTCGCTTTAGAGGCCGCCGCATTTATAAAAATGTTTGGTTATACCTCGCTTACTACCACGACAAACCAAATTCCATTTGCTTCGATCAAGAAAGATGACATCTCCGGCCGAAGTTTAAAAACTATTTCAATTTCTAACCAAGCGAACTTTGTGTCCTCAAATACAAAATGGATTTCGATCTGTGTCTTATGGACACAGTAGATTTTTCTTAATGATGATGCACAGACCGAGGGATGTATTATACTTGTACTAGTAAAACATTTCAATCAGCGTCATCTAAAATGGCTGCCTTCAACGATTTTTTTAATTCATCCACTGAAGAATCGATGGTGGACTGACAGACTAAGTCAAGTCTATATCAGATTATCAGTACAATACCTAATACAATGAACAGATGTCTTTACATCTGATTCTGACAACTATATTCTTGATCGGTGTGAACATCTCCCTTAACTACTTGCATCTCCCCGCATAAGTTATATATTCTTGTGAAAACGATAACACATGAGTCGACTCGGAAAATTGATTTTCATTTAACTTTCGATGAGCTGATTTCAAAAAACTTCAAGCTTCATTTGCAACATTAACTTTGACTTTCGTGATAGAAACAACAAACATTAACACCTTTATATTCGTTGATTTTCTTCGGCTTTTCACAATATTCCATATATCTTCCGAAATGTGATCTCATTCCTGGTACAACAAGGAGTTGCGCTTTCTCTGCAACAGTAGAAAAAGTTGTGGTACAAACTCCATGTGTTTGTAATGAAACCATTATCCTCCAGTTTGAACTCAACAGGTTATGGATTTCCTTCAAAAGAAGGCACCAGAGAACTATACCGTCTATCTCATCTCTTATACATGATTAACATATTTATGCAGCAAAGGTCGCACAGCTTGAACTTACTTACTTACTTAAGGTGGCGCTTCAGTCCAGGGTGGACCTGGGCCTCAATCAACAAGCGTCTCCAGCTAGCTCAATATTTTGCTAGATGCCTCCAGTTTTGCACTCTTAGTTGGCTGGGGTCCCATTCCACTTGCGTGTGCCGCCTAGGTCTCGGTCGTCCTCTTGAACATCCCCTTAAAATTGTAGGAACATTGTCGAATGATAAAATATATGCATAGACTTTTATTTGAATAAGTTCCATGCTTTAAGAACCATAAGAGGAAAGCTGCAACTTGAGGTATTTTAAAAAAGACAGTTAATTCAGGCAATGATTAAAAATAAAACATATAAATACCTAAGCATCAAGCAGGAAAAGAGCAGATAACAGAAAGTTAAGGAGGAGATAACAAAGGAATTAACGAAATGACTTCGACTTTTTTTTTTAAGATCGCCTTTAAAAAGCATACACATTTTTAGAGCCCTAAACATCTAAGGAAAGAACTCTTTTCTCTTAAGAATGTAAAAACCATCTGAAAACCGCCCTTGTACGAATGACTCTGCCACGATATTAGGGATAACGAGGGTTTACTGATGTCAGAAAACAAAGGCCAAACAATATCTTCGCGGGAACACTTTCCTCGCGAACAGTCGATACTCAATCTGATCAGACCCTACGAAATGTCAAAAATCAAGTGTCAAGAAATTCAATTGCGCGCTATCTTTTAACTTTTCTCACATATAAATACTGTACGAAGTTGTAAGTGAAATAGAACCTGAACTTACTGAATCGAGGCTTTTATTCGCTGGAGAAAATTCCAAATTTATTCTTTCAACATTCTTAAAAATTCTTTTAGTTAGATGCCGCCAGCTAACCGAGCTTCCAAAGGTACTGCCAGGTTCATGTACTCTAAAGCTTCTTCTTCAAACGTTCGACGATTACGGGCTGAAATACAGGAGAATCTGGTCTAGAAAAATGAGTTATTGCTACAAAAGCAAGAAGATATAATGGCGCAACCTCACCATCCGCGTTTCCGGATCTGATGACGACGATGGTGGAGAGCTGGTCAATGGAAGGCTGTGCAATGGACACTATGCATGCTGTTCCTATTTCAGTCGCGAATGGAATCGTCTGCAGCTTTGGAGTAGCACAGCAGGACCAACTTCTTCCCCAAATTATAGAAAAATTGCAGTCATTGCAGTGTAGACCGAAATTTGACAATAAACCTTCATTGGAAGGGTTGTCGAACATGTTTCCAACACATTTAACTCATCCCGTTAAGAAAAATGAATCTACCACCATTGACCAACAAGAGCAAGTTTGCTCCCATCGTCTACCTCCAAAACAGCTGGCGGCCTGCTGTAGCATATAAAAGGAACTTCCCTGACAACATCCATATTTCTCGAGGGGGATAATAACGTCCTGATATTTCGCTTAAAACTCGTCAGGAAGTGGCGTTTAATGCTTATATTGAGCCGCCCAGGTCTTAAGCACGATCAACTGTGGCATCTGGCAAGGAGGCATCTGCCCAGCGTGAAATATTGCGGTATCTTCCTCAACCTTAATAAACGTGAAGTGGAGAGCCAACCGTTTTTTTTTTTTTAAATATCTGACTCGCCAATTGCAAGATACGGCACGTCGACCTAAGAGATCTCTTGTACCAGTGTGTCAAACTGTGGTTGAGCTGTTAGGTTTTCTACTTTCCGAATGAAGATAGTAACTCCACCAGCAGAGGAATCCCTAAGTTTATTGGTGTCGAGTTGTTTACTGAAGAAGTTATTCCGTCTGATTCTGTTAAGGGCTGTACAGTCACATAAAATGTCCTCAGCTGTTTCGTCTTCTTCAATACAAAGTCGGCACTCCGGAGAGTCGACTAGTTCTACTTTGTTGAAGTGATATCTTAAGCCGTGATCTACTGTAAGGTTCACTACTAGGTTTCTGATTGAAGGGCGGGACGACTCGTTTAGCCTGTCCTAGACTAGGAGTAACCTCCTAATATCAAATGTATTTCGAGTGCTCCCAGCTTTTTATGGCTAGATTGACTGCAGTTAAGGGGAGTGTCTGAGCCCTTTCTGGTCAATTCATCGGCTTTTTCATTAACCTCAATTCCCTCATGCCCAGAAACCCATAGCTTAGCCTTATTCTTTGAGCTGAGTTTTTGAAGGGTTTTGAAGCAATACATGATTGATTTGGAGCCAAAAATGTTCAAGCTGAGGGCGAATATAGCTGCTTAAATTGCAGATAATGCACTTGGAATGCATTAGGACTCTTAACTATAGTAATTGTTGGGTTTGTGTTTGGTCCGTGTATACCAGCTTCCATTTTAGACCCATCTGTATACCACTTTATCCTTTGTCAAAGCATAATGTTTCTTGAAGGCAGTCTGTTACCGCGCATATCATGTAAAGTTCGGGTATTTCAGAGAGCAAGATCTTTAGGTCCGGGTGGTTGCAAAAAGCTCGTTGTTTTTTACCACGTTTACTGAGCTGCATCAATCCACTTTATTGATAAATAAGTGTAGAAACGTTAATCCGATTTTTGCTTCCATAACGGCTACGAGGCATGCCCGAACGGCTTCAGAAAAACTCAGACATGGTTGATGCCGCACTCTTTGGAGCTTTGAAATGGCGGTTTTTTGTGTGGTTTTAGTCCACTACAGAAGCATATGTTATGATGGGCCTGACTATCTTTGTATAGATCCAGTGAATAATCTTTGGAGAGATCCCTAATATCCTGCTATACATGTGACGGATATAACTAACCAACCGTATGTGGTGGTCAACCGTTGACAACTGCTTTGTATTTAAAGTGTCGAAGCGATATAAAAGTGGGGATGTACTACTGGGAATAAAACGACCTAAAAAATTAGAGGTATTAACCTGATATGTATATTTGTTGATAGTTTTATTAAAATTTATTTAAGTAAATTACACGCGTTTGCTTAAAACTAAGTGTGCTCAGCTGTCTAGTACAAACCTCACTCACAAATACTAGAGAGCGAATGGAGCACATACATATGTACATACTATAACATATCAACTCTTTCCTTAATTAGCAAAAGTTCAAATTATAATTAAAAGCAATTCATTGTAAATACAAAATTAATAATTTCTAATGAATAAAGCAATTTCGTTTTAAAAGTAATAATTAATTCACATTTCAACACAACAATAAATTATAAATTCTTAAATATAAACGATCTATTTTTTTTTGATCATAATCTACTTGCTATTGGTAAGCATTCTACTTGCTCATCTTTGTTATAACTTTCTTGTATAATTTTATTTTCTTTGTCGTTTCTACGTATACAATTGTTTTCATTGGTCTCATAATAATAATTTCTAAAATTCGAAAATCTCACTCTTTTAGCATGGGTTTTTTTTAGTTGGTTAATATGCGCTTGCAAGTGTCTACCTTCTTTTTCAATAATATACGTCACTATACTTAACTTTCTTATTACTCGAAGAGGTATCCATTTAAGATAATTTTTATGTTCACATCTATACAAAACAATTTCATTTATACCAAATTCAATTACATTCTCTTTTTTTTTAGTATTTTTTACATGTCGTTTGTCTAATGATTCTATCTTGTTTTCTTCCTCTTGGTTAATTTCGCATTGTGGCTTAATAAGATCGATCAATGTTCTCGGTCTATAGCCAAAAAGTAATTCTGATGGTTTCTTTTGTGTTGTCGTCGAAGGTCTATTTCTGTAATTAAATAACGAGGAACTACGAATTCTTTGCAAATTTTTTTCAAAATGTTTTTTTTATAGTTTGGACGCCCCTTGCTGCTAATCCGTTTGATTCCGGATGGTAAGGTGGACTTTTAAGAGAACTTATACCATTCGCAAAATTTGGAAAACAGACTTGAACCAAATGGTGGACCATTGTCAGAAACTAACTTTTTAGGCAATCCGTAAATTGAAAACCATATAGACAATTGCTCTATTACCAACTGTGCATCAGTATTTTTCATGATTGCGACATCAATCCATTTTGAAAAATGATCAACTAAAATTAAAAATTCGGTTCCTTCTAGCTTAAAGAAATCGATATGTACCCTTTCGTATGGAAAGAATGTTTTTGGGCAGTCTTTTTTCGTTTTATATATAACAATTTTTTGCGTCCAATTGCAAACTGGACAAGTTACAACGAATTCTTCGATGTCCTGATTCATTCTCGGCCACCAAAGATGACTGCGAACCAAAATCTTAGATCGCACAACATCGCATGCAATAACTCAAGGACTCTTCTTCTAATCGTTTTTGGTATGACAATTCTTGTCCCGTAAAATAACGCTCCGTTTTCACATGACAACGAATTCTTCTGCTTAAAATAAGATTCCATCTCATCACAATGTTTTTTATTTGGCCAGCCGCTCATTACATACCTTACTACATCCGTTAGAATTTTATCACTCGCAACCTTGCTTACTATCTCAGAAAACTTAATAGGCAAATCAGATAGGCAATCTTGGACGTTCAAATTAAAAATCGTATCAACCTCTTCACCCGTTGGTTCCATTGATGGTAACCGGGAAAGAGCGTCTGCGTGTCCTAGTTCTTTGCCTTTCTTATAATGAATTTCATAAGTATACTGCCCTAAAAATATAGCCCATCTCTGCAAACGTGCAGCTGCAACTGCTGGCGTCTGTTTATTTTGTCCAAATATTTCACGAAGGGGCTTGTGATCGCTAAGTAAAATAAATTTATGACCATATAGATAGCGGTGAATCTTTCGAACAGCATAAACGATTACTAAAGCTTCACGATGAAGCTGTGAATACTTTTTTTCGGCGTCACTTAAAGTTGATGAAGCAAAAAGTATTGGTCGGTCTTCGCCTTCAACCATATGCGACAGAACTGCTCCCACAGACTACGATTGGCTTGTTTGCATCATAATGCACTAAGAGTTGATTACTCTGAAATGCCAGTTGACAGCCATCTGTCCAACTAAATTTCGAATTCTTCCTTAGAAGAACGTAAAGAGGCTTAAGTTCAGTTGAGAGTCGAGGTATAAACTTCCCACAAAAGTTCAACAACCCCAAATAAGATTTAAGGCTGGTTATGTCATGAGGTGGAGGTGGCAACTTAATTGCATCTGTTTTACCCTTCGTAGGCCTTATTCCCTCTTTGTATATTTCATGACCCAAATATTCGACTCTTTCCTGAAAGAACTTACATTTTTCCTCATTTACTTTTACTTGGTACGATTCA
The DNA here is from genome assembly GCA_928272305.1 of Volucella inflata. Taxonomy (NCBI): domain Eukaryota; kingdom Metazoa; phylum Arthropoda; class Insecta; order Diptera; family Syrphidae; genus Volucella; species Volucella inflata. Next base: position 50,135,239 of record OV743718.1, on the reverse strand, counting down.
AGCCATTCTAATACCTCTTCTAGTTTTTTTTCACATTCATGAAAATGTTCTCCTCCAATCAGTATGTCACCTAAGTAAGCGAAGACCTTTGGAATCCCATGCAAAATTTGATCCATAACAGACTGAAAAATTGCTGGAGCTGAACTTAACCCGAAAGGAAGCCTCGTATACCGATATAACCCTTTATGAGTATTTATAGACAGATATTCCTCTGAATTTTGTGAAACTTTAACTTGCTGATATGCACCTGACAAATCAAAAACACAAAAGCAAGCGCAATTATTAAGACCTGCAAAAATTTCGTCTATTTTCGGTAGAGGGTAATGTTCGGTTTGAACAAATTTATTTACTGACACCTTGCAGTCGATGCAAATACGCAGTTTACCGTTCTTTTTTGGTACTACTACGATGGGTGAGGCCCATCTACTATGTCTTACTGAAACTAAAATTCCTTTTTGGACCAGCCGACTCAATTCGGATTCTACACTCTCTCGCAATCCAAAGGGCATCGTATATGGCTTGAAAAAGATAGGATTAGCATTTTTCTTAAGAACGACTTTGTGAAACTGAAATCTCTCTGCTATGATGTTTATCGTTGGCTTAAAATGCGATTTCAAAATTTTCACTAACCTTTTGAGTGAGGCTCATCAGGTGCAACTAATGACTTTAGGATTTTATATGTATCCGGTCCCACAAGTGTAATAAGATAAGACCCTTGTAGCTTATCTTCTGCAATTTTGTTAATTGCTAGCAACTAGTCTAGCCTTTCCGTATAGCTGTCGAAGTCAAGACCGGGTGTGAAAAATTCAATTGTCCCAAAAAAATGTGCCATGGTGTGCTCGTCCAAGTGCTTTTTTTCATCTGAGTCGCTTGCTAGGGTATCTTCAAATTGATCTGAGCCACTACTCTCCTGATCAGATTTAATAAAATCACTTAACTGATCCACTTTTAAACTCTAAGTTTTTTTTTTCTCGTCGCCAAATGATATACGAGTATATATTTGTTGATAGTTTTATTAAAATTTATTTAAGTAAATTACACGCGTTTGCTTAAAACTAAGTGTGCTCAGCTTCCTAGTACAGACCTCAGTCACTGCTTAGTCAGGGATCGAAATCTTTGTACCTTTAATGTTGTACTTAAGAGAGTAAATACTAGAGAGCGAATGGAGCACATACATATGTACATACTACGAGTATAACATATCAAAGCATGATGATGACTATATTCGACCCACTGGACCTTCTCGCATTTTATGTTATTGTAATAGTTCGGCTAGGGTTCGAAATGATAAAACGTTATTCTGTTTCAAAACACTCTATTTATTATTATTTAAATACAATTTTAAATCAATTCACAAACAATTTCACTTCTATTTCACAATTCAAATCTCTTATCTTTCACTTAGTAAGACTTAGGTCCTTTTCCATCGCTTTCCAAAAGTCAACTTCTCGTCAGCAGTTTCTCATCCTGTATTTATACCACATTTGTCGGGTTCCTGTTCTTTCTGGTAACTTCTGGTTTGAAACTGGGGTAATAACTGAACTCTCCAACGTGGAGAGTTTGTATGATCCTAGACTTATGCAACACTGGATAATTGATTTAATCACATATATACCACATTATGTACGGAAAATTTTCCCTCCAAGAAACATGGCGATCTGGCTGCGTCTGGTATGAACCAATTCACGATGAACAACTATCCCAATGCGTGCGCTGGCATCGATTAACGCCGGAAGTTGCTGGGAATGAAAATACGAAATGTTATGTGCACGCTGATAACACAAGTCAACATGAATTTTGACTTTGAAAAAAGAATATGAAATTTATAAAGGTGTATCTACAGTCATCCAAAAAAAAAAATTATATTTGATAAAACAGTTTGCTTTTATAGCCAGGAGAACATTTTAAGGAGTTATTTTTAAAACGATGATTTAATGGTTACTATTTGAAAAATCGAAACAAATAGATTTGTAATTATTTTTGTGTCTTTAATTATTAATCGCAATGGCGCGATGGCTAGCTCATTGTACTATCACGTAGAGGATCCGTGGTTCGATCCCTGGCATCTCAAACAATTTTTCGAATCGTCATCACCCTTTCGGCAGGCAATGGCAAACTCCCGAAAGTAAAATTGCCTATGAAAAAGCTTCAAGGAGTGCTGTTCGGATTCGGTGATAAACCGTAGGCCTCGCTCAGATGAGTGTCTAATAGCTAGGCAATGGCCCATACCGGGCTGCCAGCACCACGGTATTTTTTTTTCTAATTATCAAAATATTAACAAAAGTGTGAAAAATAATAATTTAAAAGTGGACCCTGGTACTCTTTCTTTCATGTTCATATTAAACCCCAAAAGTACTCTCCCATCATACTTTCATTGTATTGTCCTTGATAACGGTGTTCAAAGTCCATTACATCTTGATGAAAACGTTCTTCTGAAATCGTCCATGTTGTTTTGAAATTGATCTTTATGAGAATGTAGCAAAGACATCCTGCAACCCGTGGTTTTAAGGTTCCTCAAAATGTTTTCAACTAATTCTTGGTAGTTTTCGACTTTAGTGTGGCCCAAAAATCCAGAAACTAGTGCTTAAAAACTATGCCAACAAATTTTTTAGGGCTCTAGTTACCAATTTTTTTAATTTGTGGATCAACAAAAATTCCAAATTTAACCTTCGCTTCTAACAACCTTAGGAAAATTTTTCTTGAAAAAGCTTCAGATTTTTCATCTAGCACTTTTACGAATTGTTTCATTAGCCCTTAAATGTAAGGGTGGCATTAACACATTTTCAGATTCTGTAATAGGTTAACATTTAACTTTATTTTTCTCAAGACAAAATTTCGTTCTTATCGGCTACGATCGACGAACATAGTGCTGAGCATCCGCTCTACTATTACAAAAACAAAGAAAACACGGATGTTTTGTGTACCCTCCCTGCATTCCCATTAAAATCCCCATCATTTTTAAATTTGCAATGAACTCTGCCATGTCAGTGGCGCTTTCGCGATGTTGAGACAGAAGCGGTGAAAATGGATCGAGCTGACTGGAGACGCTTGTTGACTGAGGTCCAGGTCCACCCCGGACTGTAGCACCACTTAAAGTAAAGTAAATGATGGTAAAAGTTCTTCATCTTCGTTATTTTCGTTTGAAGTTTGAGATAAGTTCGATTGTGTTAATTTTTTTGGCGGTTCTGGTATTGAAAATTGTGGGCTATGCAAAATTGGAGCAGAAGAATAAGTAAGATTAGGATACTCGATTGGCTAAGCGTTCTTGCCACTTCGTCTCTTGCGTGGATTTATGATGAAAAATTTCAGTTATTAACGTGCTCTCTTGGTTCTCGGCAAACAAACGATACTGCGATCTTCATTCTCCTTTTCTCACCTCGGTACCAACCTAAAACAAATAAAAATTCAAACAAACGTACCTACTTATATTTTTCCCACTGAAAACTGCTTGCCTTCTAAACATCTTTTGCAATTACTGCAAGTAGCATATGGAGCCCATGGCTTGTCTTGATTTCGAATAGGGCAGTTAAAGTAGGCTTCATAGACTTCGCAAAACATTTCACCAACTTAAATTTTACTCCACGAACTTTAATAAATTTGCCACACATATAACAAAATGCATCAGCATCATGGTTGCATTTTCTTGATGACATTTTCACTGTTTTGACACCTTTAAAAAATACTTGTCTAATTGCTGCTAATCACTTAAGCATCATTTAAGTACTGCGTGGATGTAACAATGTACACCTTTATCTACGGTATGTTTAAATGTATTTACTGTTCCTTGATTATGATTGACTGTACAAGTGAGCATAGGCTTATGGGGATTGTACGAATGCACCAAAATCAAAGGCATCATGAAATATTGTTGTAACCGTTACAAACGCAATCTTTAAAAGAATATTGATATTATTTATTCATTTTGGTGCATAGTGAACAGAAAAATCGTAAAATAAAAGTGTTAAGGGTCACCTATAAGGAAGTGTCCTGGTGTCAGTGGTGAGAAGTCATCTAGATTGTTGGTCATTGGGCAGAGTGGCCTCGAATTAAGACACGCTTCTATTTGTATTAGAAACGTGTTAAGTTCCTCAAAAGTAAAAACCTCTGAACTCCCTCCCAGTGGGGAGAGGCTAGAGGAATAAAATTCCATTTTGTGCCATCCTTTGCAGGTCTTTTGGTAACTTCCTTTCAATCATGTTGGGCAACCTTCAGCAATTTCTGCAACTCTATGTCAGCTCCCACGAAATTGGTTTCGCAGTCGCTGAATAGTTGTACGGTAATACCTCTTCGCGCCTATAAATGCTTGAGTGGTAAGATAACTTACCAGCTCTTTATGGATAGCTTTCTTAGCAAGACAAATGAATATGGCAGAGTATCCTTTAAATACCTTTGACCCTTGTCCTTTATAAGCCTTGACTTCAATTGACTTGACTTTGTTGTGCTGGTCGGGCTCGGAAACGAAAACAAATATTGCAGTTATGAACGCGTTTTTATACGCAGCTCTTAAAACAACATACCCAGTATTTAGTTCTCAAGCTATCATCTTCTGAATCCTTCCATGCAAAGTCCTCTCATGTGCATCACGCAGAAACAGCTGAGTGAAATGATGATTTAGGCTGAGGATGATCGGATGTTGTTGGTCGTAAGTCAGGTTTGAATGTTGCAAACGTACTCCTACCCGCAAGATGTCATCTTTATCAAAGAAAGGGTTCAAGGATTTTAACTTGCCGCTTGTTCCAGTCTTCATACTTGCAATTTCTGTCGCGAACATCTCACTCTGTGCTATCCGTGTTGCTAGAATTGTAGGTGCCTGTCTACAATTAAAAATGAATCTTTCGCAAAGGGCAATGACTCTCAAAAGTTTAAATAATTTCGAATGGCTTTGAATCAAAAGGCTTATTTTATTTTCTTCCCTAAGTGCGCAATGCGCACGAATCTACCGTTTCTCTATTTCCGTTTCTAGGTTGATGGGCTGTTGAGGATAATGAAACTTCCAGCTGCTGTGTAGGAACTTTGGACCGTTCCATCAAAATTTGTTTTCCGCCAGAGCTAACGGTAGCACTCCGCGCGATGCCATATCAGCTGGGTTAGATTGTGTTGGGACGTGTTTCCAGATCTCATGTTTTGTCAGCCTCTGTGTTTCTGCTACCCGGTTGCTGACAAATGTGGTCTATTTGTATGAAGGTGCAGCGACCAACCTAAAACAATGGTCGAATCTACCCAGACATACCTACGTACCTTACTGAAACCAAGGGAAGTAGATGTGTAATCCAAGAGAGTGGACAGGATTACTGCTCCGCACAACTCAAGACGTGGTAGACTCACCATTTTCAACGGTGCAACCTTTGTTTTTGAGAGGAGCAGATGTACATGGATCTTACCTTCAGAGTGCAAAACGGGAAAGTATACCTCAGCCCCGTATGCACTCTGAGAGGCGTCACTAAATCCGTGTGTTTCTATGTCCTTCTCTGTGTCGAGTATGCAAATTTATCTAGGAATTCGTATCCTTTCAAGTAACGAAAGCTCTCGGCAAAAAATAGACCAATCTTTGCGCAGTGTGGAGGAATTGGTTTATCCCAATCTAATTGTTGAGACCATAATTGTTGCATCATTATGTTGGCCCTTATAATACATACAATCTCGCAATTATTGAAAGAACGGACCTTTTCGCCACCTCGGATGTGTCGCAGCTAATGTTTTAGAATGAGAATGAGTCTTCTTAAGGAAACCATTTAACACCTAAGGCCTCCGGGTGAACCCAAAGAGAAAAATCGACTTCACGCTGATCTGTCGGTATGTGATAGAGAATATCATCATTTTCATAAGATGAACCCTCCTGAGGAAAGCAAACATTGTATTTCTTCTTTTTTACGCAAGGCTTCTTCTATAGAACCAGCCCCACTTATGAGGTCATCCACATACATATATTGCTGAATCATTGTTGCTCCAAGAGGATATCTGTGCTCTTCATCAGCAGCCAATTTATTAATCGTCAGAATGGCGAGATAGAGTGCCGATGTTGTACCAAATGTCACTGTCAGCAGCCGATAGGTCTTAATTAGCTCTTCTTGAGTATCATGCCAGTAGATGAGCTGATAATAGGAGTCCTGAGATGCTACACGTATCTGCCGGTACATTTGGGGTAAGGTAAATTTGTAAATTTTCCACGTTAAGATTATATCTACAATATTATTTTGCACTCTAGGTCCGCTGTGAAGATGCTGGCTTAACGACGTCCATCCACGGACTTTGCATCAGCATCGAAGACAACTCGTAGTTTAGTGGTGGAGCTAGACTCTTTAAAAACTGCATGGTGGGGTACGAAATAGTGGAAAGGTGTCTTGAGGACCTGGTTATTCAACTGCTGCCATTTGATTAAGATGGAAGTATTCTTTAATACATTTCTTATATTGTCTGTGGAGTTACTGTATTACATATAATGCAGTTCACAAGCCTGGTCTTCTCTTGACAAATCCCTTTTGAATGGTGTCTCTTCCATTTTCCAAAATTTCGATAGTTGCTTCTCTATGCTTAAACATTGGTGGAAGCCTTGGACCCCCCTTGGAGGATTGTTTGGAACCTTTCCTACAAGTATTCAACCAAGTTGGGTTTTTGGGCAATAGGCGATGCAAATTCTTCTCCTCGAACAATGTCTGGAAGGATAAAGTCAGTATAAACATCACTCCCTGAGAGAATATCCACTCGGGCTGTCTTATCGAGGGTGGGATCTGCTAATACCAACTCCTTTACGTGCTTCCACGACTGGAAAGTCAGTTTGTGGGCCGGAAGAAGGCTAGTTAGTGATTAATATATGTAAGCGTGTGTGTTTGTCTCAAAAGTCGAGTAAAGAGACCCAAACGCAATGTCAACATAATTGTGACATGAACGGCTGCTGACCAACCCCGCCCCTGACACCTCAACGAATGTTCGATCTCAACAGTTGTACCGCAGATTCTGTTGTAAAGGTTGCTTCGGGACCAGGATCTATTAAGGCCTCTGACGCGACCTTTACCTTGACGAGTGGTTGAAAAAACGCGGTGTTGGCATTAAGAGTGGTGACTTGACAGGATTGTGTAGGCGCAGTTTGATGCCTTTTTGCAGAGTTATTATAGGATACTGAGTTATGTGGTAAATTGGAGTGTGTGGTGTTGTGTTGGTTGTAAATTGTAGAACGGTGTGGAGTATATTGAGGGTGTAAATCGGGGTTTTGTGAGTTTGTATTGGGTAAGTTTCTAGAGTAGTGAGAGAATATGTGGCTGTTGGCAAAAATAACACGCTGATCTGTCGGTATGTGATGGAGAATATCATCATTTTCATAAGATGAACAAAAATAACAATACGTTCGACTTGGACAGTGTTGCGTACTGTGATTATAAGCGAGACAATTCTCATATACCCATATTTTTTTGACAGTTGTTTTTCGCAAACCTATATCCATCCTAAGAAAACGATTGCATGAATGAAGGGAATGTGGATTTTTGTTACGGACCTTACACCGAAACTGTTCCATTTGTTTTGGCCTAATGTAAAAACAAATCTCGTCTTTGATTCTAAGCTCCTATAGTTATTCCCTTTTTTCCCTTTTGCTCGTCTACAATTTCAAGTGCCCTGAATCCCGCTTCAAAAAACTCCGAAAACTCCTGGTAAGAAGGTAAAGACTTATTTATTCCTAACTTCTCTTCCCACAGCTTAACTCAACAGGAAGTTTTTGAAGCATACAATAAATCAGGATTGAGTCCCATTGCTCAATAGGAAGACTAAGATTATGGACTGAATATCTGCATTCTGTGGTTGTATCCAATAGCTTCTTTATCCCTGTCGCAGTTTCTTGATTTGAAGATGATTGATTAAAGAAAAGCTTTAGCTGAGCATTGACGAGAATGCGTTTGTGATCATACTTCAAAGTTAAAATCACTCATGCCTTCTTATCTATCCTATCAGCTTCATTTGTGATAGTCAATTTTAGAAAGTGGAGTTTTTGAATTTCAGAGAGGGACTCGTTTGTCTTCAATCCTCGTAACTCCCAGAAAACGTAGGTAATTTAATAAGAGGCAATTTTACTTCTCTAGAATGACCTTTATTTGCTTCCACAGATCTCACCATTGATCCTTAATGCTTTTCCGTTGCTGCTTTAGATGTTGCTGCCAATTTGTCGATGCTATCCATGAGTGCAGTCCGGTTATCCACATACAAATCCTTTATTTTCCAATTCTTCTCTCTTTGTTGTACTCGGAGCTAGCATTAAAATTGTTATCCAAGATGGTTATCCGAGCGCTGAGATAGTATTTTGTCCATTGTGGCTCAGGCCGCTTCCCGAAATTCGTAAAATCCTTTTGGATTTGAGCGAAGATATTTTTTTATAGTTTCTCCGTTTTGCCATAAACAAAATTAATTCAAGGTAAGAAAATGGGTTTCGATTTTCGAATGTATTAAATTGTACTTACTTTCTTAATTAATTGCCGATTCCCGTTTCTAGAAACTTTGAATACCAGCAAATTATAGCAATGGTTGCACCGTAATAGTTGCAGTTGGTGTCAACGGATATATACACCGTAAATTGGAAAGCGGTAACACTAAGCGGTGCCTATGAAGCTCCCACCGGTGTTTGTACCGTAACTGTTGCTGGTGGTGCTAACGGGTATAAATGCCGTTCGCTGAAAAACGGTAACAAAGAGGATCTTCTTGATTCAGGATCTTCCCCCAAACAACAAAAAAAAATAAATTAATTAAATCCGTGAAAATAAGTTGCGCTAAGTTTCATTGTTGATGAAGCAATTAATTTGTATTCAAACAGATTTAACACTGAATTGCCTTACTCGACGCGGGAACCCGATTTGCATTTTTATGTTAAGTCCAAGATAAGTTATTGTCAAATTTAATTTAAATTTAATTGTAATTAATGATTCACTGTTTAGGATCGAAAGGACCAAGTGTTAAGTGTTGAGATAATAACTATTATAAGATACCCTTTAAAGTAGAAATGTAGATATAGAAATATATATATGTATAACTGTGTTCAAAACGTGAAATAAAACAAGGTTCCTTTCCTTACAACGTTATAAAAGTTAATGATTTTTGATTTATTTGATTTCACTATTTGTCATTTTACAGCATTGTGACGTTTAGGAAAAGCTTTATGTTGTGGCCATTGTTGACCTCAGGGTAAGTGTGTTGATAGCCAATTGATGTTAGGACAAGAATTTTTTTTTCCTTTGTTGAGTTGTGTAATTGTTACTCGAATATGGAGATCCACATTCTCGTTCATGCCATCGAAGATGGATATGCAGCTGTGAGCTACTTGTGATGTTCCGATGGAAATATTGTGAGCTGCGTTTTACTAGGATCCAAAACTCGAGGGGCGTCCGTTCCGCGATTGGAGCTTCAGGCCAATCGGAGCCCGTCTGGCGAATACTCTAGTATATACTCACTCGGTTCAGATATTAAAGTAGACATTTTGGTATTTTCATGGCTCCGTTCCGATCATCGGCGATATCGGCAATTTGTAGTCTATCGCGTTGGCTTGAGGTGGCTGCAAACAATAAAAAACGTAGGATTATTCCCAAAAGATAGTTAATACCTTACAACAGTTTAGTATCCATAGTATTTATTTTCCATTTTTGTAGTATTTTGGAATTTTTTATTACACATAATTATTAACAGTCAAACAAAGAGATCCACTCTATTATCCAGCCTTATAACTTTTCAATCATTCAAATCAGAACAAAATAAATTACAAAAACCTTTTACTTCAAAAAATGTTCATTTATATCTATATAAATTTTCAGTTCTTTTCTTACAATATAACATAATATTAAAAAAAACTTCCTAAATTTCTTATTCAAAATAAATAGATGTATATAACAAAAACATTAAACAAACCAAATTTAAATTTCATTATTTCAGAAAATATTTATTATATTCATATATTCATTATTATCTTTTTTAAATGGTGTCGTCATCGGAGTCTTGTTCAAAAAAGGAATCTGTCTCTTCGTCGATTTCATTCAAGATAATGTCTTCAACATTTAATAGTATTGGTTCCCCTTCAAACCAAAGAGGCAAAAACCTTTCATGTTCTAAAATCCAGCCAAAATCGTCGGCTTTAGTTTTTACACAATTTGATTCCGTTGCGTTTGCCCACATCGAATTTACATAAATTTTTCTTATGATTTTTTGTTTAAGAGATTTGAAGCAAGGCGGAATTAAACTAGAGTCGAAGTTTTTCATGTTTTTGAAAAACATTCCATCAGTGTTATTTTTCGCAGCATAAAGGCTTTGAAACATTTGAACTCTCGCTAAATTTACGTTGCTACAATTCTTAACACCATACATTTGCAACGTAAAATTTTCAATCGTTTTAGTGTCAATATCATCTAGATTTTCATTCTGGCTTCTACTCAGCGCTGCGAACGCTGTCTGAAATTGTTCATTTTTTTCAAAAAGACTCAATAGTTTTGATTTCCCTTTCCTAAAAAAAACATACTGTATAATCGCAACCTGTAAATCAGTGAAACGCTGGCAAAGAAAGGCATAAGCTACTGCCTAATGCGGTAGCTAGCTGAGTGCAATTGATGCAATTAATATCTTGAGATTTAGTGTTTCCCCCTGCTAACCAAATCTCTAACGTTTTCAGCTTATGCATATTGCCCAGTAAGATTATTAAAACATCAGTATCAGATGCCTTAACTAATATTTTTGAGTGAGATTTTACCTTGCTTATATGGTAAATGAATCGCGTGTCCGCTTCTTCATGGCTACAATTAAATTTAATTTCTTCAAATTTAAAAATTGATTGATTTTGAACTGTATAGGAGAAGCATTTGTCATTTATGGTAAAAAAAACTTTCTTATTTCCAAGAATCGGAACCATATTGTCGTTTTCCCAATGTTGTGCTAAAAATTTCACCAGAGCTTCTTTGAATTTGGGATTTTTCAGACACTTAAGGAAGTCATTGTTTCGTTTTTGTAACATTCCAAGAATTGTGTAATTAACTGTTTCTTGTTCATTACGAAAAATATGCTCAACATCTTTAATAGATGAATGCAAATACCTATCAAAAACTAAATGCACTTCGGAAGCGTTTGTGAAGCATAGTCTCCTCAAAATCATCTCGTAAATTTTTTCAAATGTTTGAGGAACTGAAGTTCCCAAAAGATGAAAAAAGTAAAAACCATCTATAATTTCAATATTTGGACAAATTGGTTTAGATAAAGGAATTCGGTTTTTGAGCTTTTTGGCCAAAACAGATTTGTCAGTTTTATGCATTTCGCCACTGTAATGACAAAGGGAAGGTAATGCAGGTGCAAGTGGATATAATAGGCACACTTCCATATCAATTTTCTTTTCCAAAGCTATAGCTAAAAGTCGCCCAAACACATCTCTCTCCATTTTAATCAGTGCTTGTTTTTCACCATCTTTACTTTTTTGAAACCTTTTCAAACACTGAGATGAGAAATTCCGAATATTGTTCCGACTTAAGGGTTTAACGAATCGATCACAATTTTCGAAACACCCCTCAATAAAGGCAATTTTTTGACTGTTTCCGGTTTGAAAAGCACTTTTAAAAAATCTGCAGTTTCTTGGGATGCTGCTCTTCCTGTTGTTATGTGAAATAAATTATCTTTTTTCACACTTGGTTCAAATGGATAATTATTTTGTTTAAATGAATTAATTATTTCAAATAACGCCTTTCTGTCTCTTTCGATGCGACTTTGTTCATGGGTTATGTCATCCTTTTGATTGATTGATTTCAGCGAGCATTTTGGAAATTATTTTTGTACGTATGTTATGGCTGAGGGCCCAACGCTGCCTTGTCGAAATCGAATTTGTAAAATGAGTAACACCAGTTAAAGAGTTCGCGGCATCAGCGTTTATTGTCTATTCGAATGTTAAGTCAACAGGAGTTCTTGCTAGACTCTTTGCCGTGCGCTTAATCCCAAAAGCACCTCGTTTAAACTCATTTATCAACCCAGAATTACGAATTTTTAACTCTACTAAGTAACTGTGGTATTTCAGTATCCATCTTGCATAATTGATTAAACACAAAAAATAGATTAGACAATTCAAATATAATATCCACATACAAATCAAAATCACTTGTTCTGATACTTCTCGAAAATCTAAAAAATATGTTCATAAGCTCAACGTATTGCATGAAAAATTGTGGAGTTTTTCCATGGCCTCCTTTTAGAGTAACATTACAATATTGCCTTTATTTATGACATCGTCTAACAATGGACTCATTACAAAGACTTCATTTGGTTCTAATGGGTTATCGTGTATGCGATGTAAATCTTCTACAATATAAACCTCATTTTCTAAACAAAATTGTTCAAAATGTATAGTTTGAATTGCCCCGGATAGCAAGGGATGTATTCTTTTGCATCTAATAAAGTGTTTACCATAAATAAATCCATTTACTGATCCTTCAGCTAAAACTTCAACTTGAACTAAAATATCAACTACACCAGATCCATCGATAAATTTTCCCAAAGCTTTAAAAAAAGCCATTTGTATATGAAATGCTCCCAAGTTAATGAAAACATTGTTAAAAGATGGATTTTCATTTATTTGAATCTGCATAGCCATTTTAGCAATTGCTAAATCATAGGTTAGTATGATTTCTTTTCGGTATAGGATGTGGGGGACATATTAATTTGAGGCAAATAATCTATAATCTGAGTTTCGCTTTTGCCTATTGTACTCGTAGTTTTACTGTTGAAACCTATCCACATTGGTGTTTCTGGAATTTGAGAGAGCGATATAGACCAAATTAAATCTTTAATAATTGCATTTTCTTTTGTCAATCGAGTTGAATCGGTTGTAGCATTTATGATATCTTCTAAACGAAGCAAAGTTGTGTTAGAGGTAACTCTTTTCATATACGGTTGAATATAACGTGGTATTTCCTCAAATCGTCTTCTTTTTCTAGAAGAGGACCCACTGCATTCATTATGGTTGTTCGGAACTTCTACAGAACTACCAACTATATTCGGTAAATTTGGTTTAGCTGTAAACTAATATATTATACCAACTGTATCATGCAGAGTATCTTTTCAATTAAAAGTTTCGACATAACGGTCAAAATTATCAAATGCTACATGGGTACTTAAATTTTTATCGGTTTCTATTCCAGTAGGTATCAGTCTATTTTCTTCAAAGGCTGTATTTATTTCAATTATCATTTACGTTTCAAGTTCCCCCGCAACGGTGTATCAAAAAGTATGTCAATATTTATTGAGTATTGTTAACACTTTTTACTACTCGTACTTGTTAGCGGTTTCATTGAAAGACCTAACATAAGGTGTTTGGAAGGTTTTATTCTACCCTTTGTAATTATATAAATTATATCCTCACATATTGATTTAATTTTAATGGCATCATCTTCCGATTTCTTCCTTATTACATCGGGTCCTTGGATCAGACAACAAACAAACTTATACAACTTTTTAGGAGAAGTACATTCTCCTCTTGATATATCATCTGGTTTCAATTTATCAGGGGGCATGTTTTGTAACAGTATTACGAATGTCGTAGGCTACTTCTTCAAATTTACATACTTCCGGTGATTTTAAAAATAAAGAGTCGTTGACTAGCTTATTAACATCAATTCCATTTTTATAAATAATTGTTTTTTTTTATTATATGTATCAGAGAACCCATCGTAACAAGACTACCGTGGACACTTTCTATTTTACTTTGCAAATGTGGTGGTTTAAAGCTATCAAAATTAAAATTCGCTAAATAATTATCACTGCTTTCCAGCAGTAATGCTTTATATCTTAAAAATAAATCTCTTAAATAAAACATATGTTCATTTTGAACAATATCTTCATAAATAAAGACTGATAACGCTTCAAATGCATTTTTATGAATAGCCCTAAGCTTGTGACAATTACCTTCTTTATGTAAAATTTTGTTTTTCAGCTTATTATAATGTTTAATGTTTTTATTTCTACATATTGGATGATATGCAAAATTTGTACAATTTTTCAAACTATAAGAACATTGATGTCTTCAAATTGTTCAGCTATTTTTTTTTTGTAATTTTAATCATTTCCGCATTATTACAAATTGATACACTTTGATTTCGAAGTCCTTGCTTTTTAATGACTTGATTACAAAAAATACATTTCTTAAATGTACTTTGTCCTGGCGATTCAATCGGTGGCTGAAATTTCGAAATTGTTGGTAGTGATTGAATTACACTTTCATGTAATACATCAACCGAGGCATTCGGTCGAGGCTAAAACAAGCAAGCAATTAATAATATGCGTACTTTGGAATGAAAATAATTTTATTTACTTCATAGATGTTTGAACTATGAGAACCTGTGGGAACACAGACTTCTCCCTGTTGATGTGCGTCAAAATACATAGGTGATATACATATTTGAGCCTAAATAAAGGCAAAAGAAATTTTAAAAAATATATATTTTTAAGTTTATTAAATCAATCCTTCAGGGAAATTTTGTTCTTCTCTGGGTACACTTTCTTGCATGTTGTTTGACCTGAACATCATACTTGAGCTGGATGGTTAAGCCTTATAATAATAAAATTTGTATTACTTAGACCTACATTAACTGCATTATTATATTATTAACAATTTAAATCTTTGCATTCAGCCACTCAAAGACGATTCTGAAGGCTTTTTCGTTTTGTTTTTTTGGATGCATGCTGTGCACGTGGCCAACTAATAGATTATTACACATAATTGTTTGACACGATTGTTTTATTTGCAGTAAATTAGGTAAAAAATGCAATGTCTTTAATATCTACCTATCAAAAACGTTGTAAATAAACAAGTTTATACTTACGGTTGAGTCAATAGTTGATGTCTTGCCTTTTTTAATTGATGCTTTATTTGATACACTAAACTTATTTTGATGAACATTCAGTTTCCTATAACACTTTATATGAGAGCCAAAAGTTTCTTTGCTTTCAACAGAGAGTGTAATGTTTCCATATTTAAAATTTCTACTCTTACGGATTGCTAACATATTTAGGACTTTATTAAAAGTTTCGTCAGTAAAGTTATTTACTTTTGTAGATTCATCGTGAATCTCACAAACACAACACTTCTTCATGTTGAAAATTTAAAAATTAAGCTCAGATTTAAATAACAACAAGTATGAAAAACTATTTCAAAATATTTTTCTAATAAATACTATATAGTATGTCAGTAAATACAAAAAAGGGACTTCTTTAAACCTTTTTCCGAAATTTTTGTTTCGCGCACTTTTCTACACTTGCATTAAGTCAAAGTGAAGCATCAGCAAGATGACTAACGTGAGATCAATCAAAAACAAATTACTACTCGTAATACTCGTAAACAGTTTAATAGCGAGAGTGATTTCTCACATTTTGTTTAATGAGAGCTTAGTTAACGGTTATGATTTTTTGTTTTGATTTGAATAATTGAAAAGTTCTAAGTCTGGATAATAGAGTGGATCTCTTTGGTTGCTTGTAAATAATTTAGAAGTTTTTCAATTATGTCTACTGTTGTAAGGTATTAACTATCTTTTTGGAATAATCAAAATAAAGGTAAAGCAAATATTTTTGAAGAGAAACTCTTGTAAGTACTCGTAGTTAGTATTTCTTTCTTTCCAATAATTGATTGGAGAAGAGAAAAGCGGGGGGGGGGGGGGGGGGGGGGGTACTAACGCAGTCACTGAATTTAAGAAATAGACTATTCTGGCTTTGTTCTATACCAATATTATGCATTTTCAATAATTTGTTGGACTTTTAAAGTTAAAAAATAAAAGAAAATCGTTTTTGTTTACCTTTTTTATAATTGGTCCGGGGGAGGGTTACTCCCTACAAAAGTTTGCCCGACCACTGGATTTGAAAAGAAGACTGTCTTACCTTTCTTTTGGTACCAATATCATTCATTTCCCGATGAGGTAGGTTTTGATAAAAAAAAACGTTATTTGAGTTGGTCGGGGAAGTATTTGTTCCCTGATTTTTTTTTTCCCGACCAAAAGTTTTCAAAACTGGAGATAATACCCTTTCTACCCTATACGAAGATTTTTTATTCTCCCGATGAGGTAGTTACACTTCATAAAACAGTACCGGAAATTCTCGTTTTCCGGCCAAACTTCCCTGAAAAAGTTTGCCCGACCAGTGGTTTTACTAATGTTTTTTCGAACACTATCGATTAATTATAGTTTTATCCTATCTCCCAATGAGGTAGGTAATCAGACGGTCACCTCCCGGACTATAAGTATCCTTTGAAAATCAAATCACCATCACAAGAGGAAATTCAGCAGGCTGAAACTATGCTTTAGAGAGAGGCGCATGCAAATAATTATAGCGTTGTTAAGAAAATCAAGTCTCATTTAAAAGCTCTCTCCCCATCTTGACGGCGATACTTAGACTAATGAGAACGGCGCCGATTGGGATCAAAGGGAACCCCGTGATGCTATCGGGCGGTCAGTATATAACAAGCTTAATTATCCTTGATTATTTTTACATATAACATTACGCCAACGAGATTGGCGCACAATTTAGGATACCAAAGCTACAGCGCTACTTTTGTGTAGCCGTCCGACGAATCAGTGAATAATGTTATGAAGTGCTGCTGATTTGTTTCTGGTGATCATCAGAGCGGTCCACTTGTAGGTATCACACTCGCTCTGTAAAGATTCCTGCATCATTGCTATTCGAAATTTCATAGCGCGACGAAGTTTTTAAGGGTACAGAACTAAGAAAAGTCTTTTCATCTGTGGAACAAAACAGAATGATAATTAGCTTTACAGGGCAATTTATAACGCCGGCTTCACCTCACATGAGACGGGCTTGGAAGCGGCTTATACAATCGGTGGAGGACATGCCCTTTAAGGTGTTGCCCTCACTCAATCCTACTTATTAACTTCTATTGGCGGCATCAATGGAGGTGGAAGTATACGTAAACACTTGGTCTGGATCCAGATTTATACAAAGAGCTCTAAACCTCACTGGTTATTGCAAGAACAAGAATTGTACGACTTACACAACTCTGCAATTTTACCAATCTAATAATTAAAATACAAACTCGGTTTTGAAAAGAGGTTATTGTCAATATTTTAACAAAACTTACTTCATCAATTTTGTTCGATTGTTCTAAAATATAACTTTAAATTGGAACTATTTTTTTCCAATTTCAATAAAAAATATCTGTTTTGAATAGTGTCACTCTTGTCGCAAGGGATCGAATACATAATTTAAAAGTAAACTTTAACAAAAATAATTAATTTTTTTTAAATACATTTTTAGAAGTGGTACGTTTAATGTTATTACAAAATACAGCCTGAAAATAAAATATTTTTTTTATTTTTTTAAACGTTTTCGTTTATTAACTTTATGTTAATATATACTTACTGTCGCACAGGTTGAACCCATTCCAACTGTCCAGTTCTACCTTTTTTAGATGATCTGCCAGTTTTCGTTATATAAACCTTGAGCGCCCTGCGTTTATTTCCCGACCGTTAAATTTTAACACGTACATACATAAAATCGTTATTTAGTGAAATGATAATCTCATTTATACTATATGATAAAATTAATAGGGGTCTGTATAAAAATGTTGGTAAAGGCAATTGATTTGCTAGACCAATTTAGAGTCAAATAACTATTATTAGTTTATACAACTTTTACAAAGACAATTTACAAATCAAACTAATACATATTACTCAGAATTCGAAGATGGAAACAAAAATTAAATAAACAACATAACTTAAGCCTAAATGCATTTGCATTCACTAATAATGGCACAACAAGTTTGGTTCTTTTTTAATTTCAGTTGGGAGACTTTTAACAAAATTGAATTTTTGTACATTTAATTGAATACCCATCAATCTGTTGGGTCTCATTTTATTGGCATTCCTTAAGTTGTAAGGCTAAATATCCCACACATTTACAATATTACCATTTATGATATAATTCCAGCTTGGGCAATTTTGCCCATTAAAGGGTTTACCAACAGTTTTTGTAAAGGGTTTAATGACGCATTCTGCGAAATCCGAATGATTTGTTATATTTGTTTACTTCGATATGAAAACAGATCTCAGTTTTAATCTAAATTAGTCTTAAGCGACCAATTGAGAAGTTTTCGTCTTCTTGGCGACCTCGTCGGGTTTCATCAAAGATGGGTGATTTACAAGATTGCTTTTTAGATGGACATACTATTTCAATCCCTTTGGATAGTACTTTTCTTTTCAGGCTTCTAATGTACTACCTTGAGTTTAAAAGGAACACTGTTTGTCTTATACTTCCATTTCCACCGACCGCGAAATGAGATTAATCAACATTTTATGCTAATGTCCTCTAAATGATGGCGAGAGGCAATGGCGCGATAGTTAGCTCATTGGACTATCACACAGACAGTCTGGGTTCGATTCCTGGCTGCGTCACCAACAAATTTTCAAATCGCCACCCTTTCGGCGGGCAATGGCAAACTCCCGAAAGTAAAATTGCCTACGAAAAAGCTTCTAAGGAGTGCCGTTCGGACTCGGCGATAACCGTAGGCCCCGCTCAGATGTGACAAAAATGAAAACACGAGCAACACAAATGAGTGTCAAGAAGCTAGGCCATGGCCCATACCGGGCTGCCAGCGCCACATTGTTTGTTTTTTTGTCCTCTAAATTTCGAAATAAAGAATATGTAAAAAAAATATACCTCTTTTTGTTATAAAACTATAACAAGAGTTGAGAAATCAAAAGTATACTACTTCGCGAAAGCTAAACAATGATGAAATCAAACGCACCTTTCATACAAATCAAGGTCATCCATTTTGTGCTTTCAAAAGTAAATAAATATGTTATGATTGATTCCCGGCAACTATCACCGTTGCCCCGAATCAAAAATAACCTTCTGGAATCCGCTACTGATTCCAAGTGAGGGTTCCCGAAACCTCCAGGTAGCGCTTTAAGAGGCAGCTAAACCTGGGAAAACAACAACAGAAAAACGAAGTTGAGCGCCACGTGATTTTTCCCTTGGAATCACGAAACCTTCAATAAAAAGAAAAAAAGACCGAATCTAAACAAATTAAACGAAAACCCTTCCCCGAAGAAAGCGAAAACAATGAAATAAGAGAAGACGATTTATTGGTCAAAGTAGCGGTACATTCGCCGACGGAGTGACCCGCTATTTTAGAAGTCCCCAAACAAGCAAACGAAATTAATGAAATGGTCGCGCATCTCGCCTTTTCTCGAGATATTATTCGCACGCGCGGCCTACCGGAGTCTTATGTTCAACTTTAGCAAAAACGATTCTCTATACTGTACTGCACTTTCACTATTCTTATCTTTAGTTCCTGGTTCTATGTCCTTTCTGACATAGTCTTCTTAATCCCTTCTTCTGCGACTCCTGTTCCCTTGTCTCTTCCCTTCTTCTTACTTTCTCCTCCTTTTCCCTTTCTGTCCGCCGAAGAAAACTCGCCACTCTACGTTAAAAAATTTTTTTTTCCTTCTCTACTTGAATTTTTTTTTTTTAAGAAAAATTGCTGTTCGCAATTCTATAAAAAAACGCACAAACAAAACTCTCTCAAATTACCCTCACTAGGTGCTGGTCGTCAAAAAAGTTTCCTTCCACAAACTCCCGCCAGACTTTCACACGCATTCTCACACTCACTCACACACACATTCATTTGGATCTAGTGAACCCGACAACGGGGTTTCCAGCTACACGACTAGCAAACTTTGCTAGTGTGTGCTCCCGTGGCCAACTAGGCCTCTCACACATTCCAATTATTTCCAATAGTAAACTCTCATTCTAAACTCCTCAGACACTGAGTTCTCTCCCGCTTCCAGTGATAACTGGGAACTCCACTGAGCGAGTTTATGAGAGTTTGTGGATCCTAGCTATGCCTAGCTGTTTCCCTAGACAATGGAATTAAATGGAAAATTACGAGAAGCAATGTTTCTCTCATTGCTTTTCTCCGGATAATTTTCCCCCAACGAACTACTCAAAATTGCAAAACAAACACAAGCGCGAAGGAGAAAGAGAGTATGATCGAAGGTCGATGGAGTGTTGGGACGAAGGAGGAAAGTTGTGTGGGTATAATCCTAACCTGATTATACCCCGGTCTAGCCATTCTCTAAACCGACGCCCCAAACAAAGCTAAGTATGTGCCTCTGTGCTAATTTACCCCGGGTCCCTACTTACTCCAGTGGATCGGCGTTCAGATTTTGGGGGAATGGGGGGACTGACAAATAGCGGGACATTCCTTGACTTCTTTGCTGCAGCTGCCAATTTCCTACGTATATCATCCCTTAACAACTCAAATCTCCTACCTAACTCCGGTATGTCTCTTTCCCTAAATTGTTTTTCCCTTCTCCCCGTATCTAAGTCCAGTGACCAATGGTCTCTCTACATGGTACCATGTCCCTACTACCTATCCTATCCTCGCTACCTATCCTACTCTGGAGATAATCCCTCGGGGCATCAAACTCCGTGCCGCGAGTCACCATCTCCCTCCCAAAATTAACGTAATATGTGGATACCCCCAGCACCTCGTGTTGGGCTGTGCGAATTGCGCACCCTACCTTCGCCAACTGCGAATCCCAACCACGGTGGTTCTCAGAGACATACGCTCTGAGCGTTGTCTTGATTATTTGGTTCATCCTCTCCGCAGAATTCGCCTGCGAATAATAGTGGGCCGTGAAACTAATTTTTGACTCGTAAGAGTCGCAGAGCGCCGTAAGCTCTTTCCCCCTAAGCTGGGGACCGTCGTCACAGACGACAACCCTGGTACGCCAAACAACAAAAAGACATTTTCCTCTAGTTCCCTACAAACTGCTTTCGCAGTTGCCGAACGTAGAGGAAACAACAAGGGGAATTTGGGAAAATAATCGATCACAGTTAGAATATACACGTAACCCCGAGTGGACTTGGGAAGTGGGCCTACCAGATCTACACACACCATTTCTCAACACCTTGACACTTCTACCCTCTCAGCCATCAGACCAGCGGGTTGCTAATTCACCGGCTTAACTTTTTGGCAAACTTTACAATTTCTAATATATCTTGTTACTTCTGACCGCTTCTTCGGCCTCCTACTCTCGCAAACGTTTTGCGGACGCCCATGTGAACCGCTAATGGGTTATCATGGCACGCCTGTAATATCCCTAATCTACCTTGCTTTCCTACCACTTGTTTCCACTCGTTACTGTAATCTTCATATACTACTAAATTCCTAGCTTTGACAAACTTGAAGAGTTTGCCCCCCTCTACTCTCCACAAGGGGAAGGCTAACGGGTTAGCTTCTACAAGAGCAATCATCTTTCTAATCCAGGGGTCCTGATCCGTTTCTGAGATCCCAGCCAACTCCGGGACTCCTCGCGAAAGCATGTCGGGAACTACATGCTCTTTCCCCTTCCGGTAGATTATCTGGAAGCCAAATTGCTGCAAACTCACTGCCCATCGACCTAGTCTCCCTTGAGGTTCCTTAAGGTTGCTCAGCCACACCAGCGAATAATGATCAGTTACGACCGTAAACCGAACCCCTTCGATGTATGGTCGTAACTTCTCAATCGTCCACAGGACAGCCAAGCATTCCTTCTCAGTGGTAGAGTAGTTCCTCTCACTTCTCTGAAGAGACCTACTAAGATAACAGATAACCTTCTCACCATCATCAAACTCCTGCGATAATATGGCCCCTATTCCATAATTCGAGGCGTCCGTCTGAACGATGAACGGCCTATCGAAGTCTGGACATGTCAAAATGGGCGCCTTCCTAAAACTTTCCTCACACTCATCCGTCCATATAAATTTCCTATTTTTCTTTAACAAGTCTGTCAAAGGCCTAACTAAATTGGCGAAGTTTGGTACGAAACGTCTGTACCAAGAGACTGTCCCTATAAAACTCCTAATTTCCTTCACACTTTTGGGTGCGGGAATCCTAACCATGCTATCTACTTTCTCTGGATCGACGTGTAGTCCATTCCTATCTACTACATAACCTCAATCTTTTAAAGACAGCCTACAAAAGTTACATTCTTCCCGACTAGCTTTTAACCCTGCCTCACACAATCGCTAAAAGACCTCCTTTAGTATCTTAAGGTGTTGGTTGAATGTATTTGTGACGATAATAATATCGTCCAGGTACACAAATACGTGTGGCTTCAGATCAGCACCTAATATGCTATCTATAAATCTCTGCCACGTAGCGGGTGCATTGTGTAACCCGAAAGGCATTCGCTTAAACTGGAATAGGCCTCTATTCGGTACCGTGAAGGCTGTGAGTGGGCGCGATCTGCCAGTAGGCCGAATTTATATCTAATGACGTCAAATACTTGGCGTCCCTAAGCTTATCCAATGTCGTTGATATAAATGGAAATGGATAAACAGCCCTATCTGTAACCCTATTCAATTTCCAAAAGTCGACGCAGACCTAAATGACCCATCTTTCTCCTTGATAAGAACTATTGGATTTGCGCATGGACTGTTCGATTTCTCGACAACACCCGCCTCCAACATCTCGTTCAGCTCCTTATCAATATGTCTCTCCATCGCAGGCAACACCGGGTAATATCGTTATATAATAGGTTCTGCCGACGTCCTGATCTTATGCTCTACCAAATGGGTACACCCCAATCCCTCGGGCATCGACTTAAAAACACCGTCGTTCAAAGCTTCCAACTGCCCAGCTTCGGGGACGCCCAGCTCTGAGATCTCGCGAATAGCAGTAATCGAGGCAACCGACTGTTGGCTCGAGGAGCTCCACACTCGTGATCTTAAATCCGGGACGATTCCCGATAGTTCCGAAAAATCTGCACCACGGATCATGGTGTGTGGAATCGCTGGGATAACGAGACATTCTATATAAACAGACCGACTTTGTACCTCAATTGGTAGAGACACAACCCCCACGACATCTATACTTTTTCCGTCAGCTAAAGCGACGGACCTAACTTCATTTTTTCCTAACCTAAGCCCTAAATCCTTAATAACTCTCCACCCTTCACCCCCTATTAAAGTGCGAAAAGCTGCACTATCTAAAGGACCTAACATCCCTATTCCATAAATACTAACTCCTACATATGGATGCCTATCTCTCCTGTTTGCCTCCAAGACTAAACGAACTATTGAGTTCCCCGACCGATCTCCTGCAGGCGACCTACTTCCTACCTGCGCCGGCGCTCCCGTCCTGCTGACCCGGAAGTCCGTTGCGCATTTCCCGACATGCCAGTGCATCGTCGGCATTGCCGCCGTGTCACTCCTTGCGCTCCACACCCGTAGCAGCGCCTAGGAGCAGGACACGTATTCGAAAATGGCCCTGGCCATTGCAGTTGAAGCACCGGATTGGTGCACGCGATTGGTTGTCCTCCCTGACAACCGAAACTTGTGATTCCTCCACGTTGACATGAGCCAAATCCGGCTCCATCAACCGACGCGACCTCGGATTCGGTGGCGGAGCAAATATTTCCACGTTGGCCCGCACCGTCTCCAACCTTCGACCCAATCTTACCAAATATGCAACACACTTCGGGTCTGCCAGCCCTAGTGGTTGCTGGTAAAAGGGGGCCAGGTTCCTCTGAATGATGGCAAGCTTTCGCCGCTCCGTTAGCGGTTTCGAAAGCCACGAATACCCCTATGGACTCACTACTTTCCTGGGTACGATGCCTTATCTCCTCCAGTAGGAGATCATCATAATTGGGGGAAGAAACTCCAGTTTCAATTCCGCCACCAACTCTTGCCAAGAACAGACCGACAACCTAATCGCCCTATACCAGATGAGCGCATTCCCTGAAAAAAGTTCCACTGCAGACCTAAACAGTTGAGCTTCAGTCACCCCTCGCGCTTGACTGAGCTCCTCCACTCGCTCCAAGAATGAATTGACCGAGACACCACAGCGTTCCCCCGTGAACTTCAAGTCCCACTTGGCCAGGTTCTCCCACCTCGCAATCGGCAAGCGCTCGCTGTGTTCACCAGTGGTTGCGTAGAAACCGGTTTCTTTCGCAACGGCAGGCGTTACTGGTGACCTCACAGCGCGGACTGGAGTTCTGTCCGTAGCTTGCTGCTGGTGGTAGGTCGACCTTATATGCCGGATCCCTTCATATTGGTGATGTTGTTTACCCCTCGTTGGCTGTGATGGTCGGGTTTTGACGAGCTTCGTGCATGTTGGCTCTTGCTCGTCCTCGTCGCCTACCTCGCCCTCATTGTCGGAATCCTCTTTTGTACCGCCGGCCATCTCCCCGGCTAGTACAATCAGCGTATGTTTAAGAGTACATTTCTCCTCGATCTCCTCAGGAGAAATGTCTCTCGCCCTATCTAACCTACTAAGAGCCCATTCGATTTTGGTAGGGACCTTCAAGTATTCCTTCGACTTAAGATTACTTGGAGGTTCTTCCGAGAGCTCTTCTATCTGCTTTATCTTCGCTAATAAAGCATCTCGGTCCTCTACAAATGTGAATTTGTAGGCCGGGCCTGAACTCAAAGACCCCCTGCGCTCTAGCATACGAGCGGATCTCAAGGACTTCCTCATGGCGTCCAGGTGTGCCAATCGGAAGACCACGAGCCTCCATCTCATATGCCATTTCGTCAAAAGAGAGTCTGTTGATAGCGAAAGGCATCTTTATTTAAAAAAAAAACCCAAAAAATCTACTAAAACAAAACAACAGCAAATAAAACAAAACTAAGACCCACGTTGTCAAAACTGGAACCTTTGAAGAAAAAGAAACCAACGAAAAAAACTCAACACCGCTGTCGCAGGATAAAAACAACAACGATGTCAAAAAAACTAAAAATTTCAAAGAACAAACACAAAAAGAAATCGAAAAACCAACTCAAAGCTCAGGAAAGGTGGATGGTCACACAAAAGGAAAATAAAAATGCAACAAAAGTGGCTAGTCACACTGAAAACTAAAAAAAAACAATAAAAACACCCCAAAACAGTATGTATTATATACTTAGGTATGTTTGTATTATATGTATTTTATAATTATGTATGTTTGTTTTGGGAAAAATATTAATATGTAGGTATGTATGTTTAAATATATATGTATATATATACATATATTTTTGGGAATGCCTTTTATATGTAGGTATGTATGAATGTATGCTAGTGCAAAATGCGTCCACAAGAAAGTCGATGAAATAGGTATCACCACTCAACAAAAGAAAAACAAATAATAAAAAACAGAGACCTACTTGGGGACCTGGTACTTGCCCAGGTATATGGATTCCTACTACAGCTTCTCCCATGCTACTCCACAGGTACTTGCTGATGTTCACTGAATCCTCAATCTTCTTGCACTTGCTCTGTTGCACACCCTTTTTTTTCTAAAAAAAAAAAACAAACAATATCACCAATTCTCAAAATAAAAGCACAAACAAACAACTACTTCCCTAATTCTCAAACGTGATTTAACCCTCGCCTCGGAGTGACCCGCTATTTTAGAAGTCCCAAAACAAGCAAACGAAATTAATGAAATGGTCGCGCGTCTCGCTTCCTCTTCTTATCCTTTTATTAACCCTTTCCTCGTTATACGAACTTATGCGTAACGAGTTTCCCTTTGCGCATTTGCCATCTGAGAAATCCAGGAATTCTTTTTCCGACCTCGTTTTCTTACAGTTGGAGTGACCGTAGTTGATAGTGCCTTTTTAACCGGATTTTCCGCAGATCTTCTTTGAACGTGGCAATACCAACTTATTCTATTCGCCTCAAGCTGTTCGGTTACCGAATTCTTTATATGTAGACTTCCTCTTATATGCGTAGATCTAATACAATCGCGTTTAGTGACTCCACTAGACATCCTTAACATTTTCATTTCCGCTGCCGTCATTTTGTTCGTACATTGTCCAGCACTGTGAACCGTATATAAGAGCTGGTCTACCAACCGTGGTGTAGATTTTCCCCTTTAATTTAAGTGGAAATTTTCGGTCGCAAAAGATTCCCGAATTTTCCCGCCATTTCATCCATCCCACACTCACTCTGTGGTTTACGTCGTCGTCACATTTCGCTTCCATGTTAACGATCGATCCTAAGTACTTAAAGATAGTGCTTTTCGGAAGAACTATTCCGTCTAACATTATATCCGGAACAGGTCGCAACGGATGCGCAAATGGGCACGTCAAATGCTCCGTCTTTGAACGACTTATTTTAAACCCGTTTCTCTCTAGCGCATTTCTCCATGAATCTAAGGCGTTCTGTAAATCTTCGACGTTATCGCTAAGTATAACTGCGTCGTCAGCGAAGAGAATTGGCGTTACATTTGCTTCGCGCATGCAGTCTTTTAAAAGATAGTCGAATACTACGTTAAAGAGGAAAGGGCTAAGTACGCTTCCTTGATGCACTCCGACATTAACTTGAAATTCTCTCGTTAGTCCAGCAGAACTTTTAACCGCAGTTTTCACGTTTCCGTACATGTCTTGTATTATTCTAACATATGTTTCCGGTACGTTTTGAGACCTCAGCGCGGCCCATATGAGATCCCTAGGCACTCGATCGAATGCTTTCTCGAGGTCGATAAATACCATGTGTAAATCCTTAGACGAATCTCGGTGCTTTTCCATTATTATTCGTAGGCTTTGGATAGCGTCCACCGTCGATCTTCCTTCAACAAATCCACACTGGCCATTATCGAGCTTTATTATTTGCCGAAGACGTTCGTTTAAGACTCTTTCGACGATTTTCATTGTGTGTGACATAAGGTTGATTGAACGGTAGTTGTTGCATTCTTGAGTGTCGCCTTTTCCTTTGTATAATGGAACCAAGAAGCTACTTCTCCATTGATTCGGTAAAAGTTTCGATAGCCAAACGCTGCCGATCCCCTCCATCTTCGACCAAAACTCTGATGGAATGCTGTCTGGTCCCGCCACTTTCCCCCGCTTCATTTTTCCAATTGCTATACTTATTTCTTCGATTGAAAAGTCCGAAACTTCCTCCTCGAATAGACCAGCTGTCGGCACGATATCACGTGGAAACTGTTTGTTAAGCAACTCCTTGCAGTATTCAAGCCACCGGTCACAAATTTCCTTTCGCGCGTCTCGCCTTTTCTCGAGATATTATTCGCACGCGCGGCCTTCCGGAGTCTTATGTTCAACTTTAGCAAAAACGATTCTCTATACTGTACTGCCCATTTCACTATTCTTATCTTTAGTTCCTGGCGGTTCTATGTCCCTTCTGACATAGAATTCTTAATCCCTTCTTCCTTCGACTCCTGTTCCCTTGTCTCTTCCCTTCTTCTTACTTTCTCCTCCTTTTCCCTTTCTGTCCGCCGAAGAAAACTCGCCACTCTACGTTAAAAAAATGTTTTTTTCCTTCTCTACTTTAATTTTTTTTTTAAGAAAACTTTCTATAAAAAAACACACAAATAAAACTCTCTCAAATGACCCTCACTAAATGCTGGTCGTCAAAAAAGTGACTTCCAGATCTTTTTTCCTTCCACAAACTCCCACCAGACTCTCACACGCATTCTCACACTCACACCACCGTCGCTCCTCCGTAGCTCCTTCGTTGGGGGTGTAGCTATAAAAGAGATCGTTAGTTCTTCCCCTTTAAACATTTTCTGCATCCACATCGATTTCGAGATGTGATGCCAACAATCCTAAAGCCTTTGTTTTCATGGCTTTCGTTGGGTTCCGGGGATCGTCCTCCCCCACACGTCATCATCGTGTTGGGGTGTCTGGCTATAAAGGACCGTCCGTCAGCACCTGTCGGTGACTTTCAGACGCCCTGTCTGATGCTGCCCGTTGCGAGTCTTCAGTCTAGCCTACGGGCTCCGACAACGGTGATCTTGGTAGACCTCCTGTCGCACCCTGGGCTCCTGGTTCGTCGTGAATCTCCCTACCGTCCTTAGGGCGAAGCACCTCGTCCTCCTCTGAGGGTAAAACCGCCCGTAAACCTATGTGGATTCTTTCCGAGGTCTGTGGTCGGTGGGCCAATGGCTGATGGACCATTGCTGCCCTCCACCTCCGCCAGAGCTCGGTCTTCCCACTTAAAGAAAAGAGGGAACGAAGGGACCAGCACAAGGGAGAGGGTTCACCTTGTTGCAGGAAAATTTACCACAAACACACACTTATAATTCAGGTTTCGAACAAATTTTTATTCCAATAAATTGCTTGTAAGTTTCCATTATATTGCCAATGGAATATAATATTATTCAAATGCCCTCCGTGGGCGCTCTTAAAAGGAAATTTTCAATAACTTTTCGACTCATATGGGGCAATAACTCAGCCATAACTTGATGAAAATTCATATTAAAGCATCAAGAATTTGCAGATTGTGTGCATATTAGCACCACAAATGATGACAAGATTGCACACCGTACAGTGACGGGATGGCTTTCGACAGTTACATATGGATATTTACTGCTCCAAATGCGAAAATTTTATTTGTTAACGTACCCACTGAGTGAAAAATGAACGTAATGGCTGAGAAAATGCTGGGTGAAAATGGTCATCCAAACATTGATGTCTAAGATTCCGTGGTCAGCCAACTTCAAATCTTGAGTAAGTTGAACATTATAAGGATATAATTGCAAGTCCAAATGTAAAATACGCTATGATGTGCCGTAAGAAAATCCCAAACGCTATACTCGCCGTGACATCAATAGTTCGGCATCTATACTTTCCATAGAAAATAGAAGAGTCTGTCTCTTCGATTTTCGTTTTTAAGGCTTTACCTAGTATGCTAAGATGGACGATTATGTTGATCATATTCTGTTGGTAATGCGCGCAACATACCTAGTATAAACTCATTATTTTTTAGTTCAGTGATTGTAAAATTTTTTTCGCAAAATGGCGACTGTTTAAATTTTTTTTATACTTTTTTTTACAGTTTTTAGTTTCTTAAAAATACTACACAACAAATTTGTTAACCAATAGTTTGATTGGAGTGTTAGAGCTTTATTTATAAAAGGTGTACCAAATTTTAAATTGGTTCATAAGAACTAGAGATATCGTTTTTAGAAACAGCCGAAGCTCGCAGTTCAGAGCGATTCGCTCCGCTCGACCGGTTTAGTTGCCACGTCACAAAAGCCGCTGTAATCCGCAAATAATTTTTATTTTGAAAAATCCTTTTGAGGAAATATTCCTAAAGGTCCAAACTTTAAAGATATGCAAAAACAATCGATTTTTTCAAATTTCTGTACCAGAAAACTCCCTTAGGATATTTTGTGAACATTCAAGAAATTTTGGAGCAAATATAACATTGGATATGTGTTAGCAATATGGTTTTCTTCATATTCTTTTAAACCTAGTCTTCGATTTTCAACATTTGTTTTTTGAATGCGAATGAATAAACAAAACAAGAATTAGAAATCTAGCGTAAAATGAAATAGGTAGCTAGTCATTAAAAACCGGGGAAAAAAATTATTACAAACGGTACAGGATGGAAATGGAATTAAAACGAAAATAGATTGGCAGACCAATTTAAAGTGAGGAACAAACAAGGGCAGAAGGAAGAATCGCTTCAAATCCAAGCATCAGCAAACTAGTAAACCAAGATATTAACAAAAACTCTGGTAAAAATAAAACTAACAATAAGATAAGAATGATAAATGACAATCAAAATTATAATGAAAAATAAATAATAATAAAAATGAAGAAAGATTGAAAATGGGAACATGGAATGTACGGGGCTTAAAACGTAAGATTGCATGAACAAAGTTGAAGTAGAGATACTTGCCCGAATTGAGAATAAAAAGAAAGATTAAGAGACGCTCGCCGCACATTAGATTTCAAATTTACCTGCAACAGTAATGTACACGCAACGTCAAGTCCCATGAAATAAACTGACACAACGTTTAAAAAAAAAAAAAAAAACACTGTGGCGCTGGCAGCCCGGTATGGGCCATGGCCTAGCTTCTTGACACTCATTTGTGTTGCTCATGTTGTCATTTTTGTCACATCTGAGCGGGGCCTACGGCACTCTTAAGCAGCTTTTTCGAATTCAATTTTACTTTCGGGAGTTTGCCATTGCCCGCCGAAAGGGTGATGGCGATTTGAAAACATGTTGGTGACCCAGCCAGGAATCGAACCCAGACTGTCTGCGTGATAATCCAATGAGCTAACTATCGCGCCATCGCCATCGCCGACACAACGTTTACCCATCTAAAATACCCGACGCCACCCAACAGAGCCAGACACTTTCCCACAGTCAATGCAGTTATTTTAAATTTCTTTAAAGTTATCTAAACTTGTTAAGTTGAGTTACGTTCTGTGTTTTAATAACGGAGGACCTCTCGTGAAATTGTTTTTTTTTTTGTTAGGATAAATAGTTATTATGTTAAACTCGAGTGAACAAGTAAAAATCAGCATAAGCATGGAGAGTTTTAACTAGTGTTCAAAACATAAAATATATCCGAGGAAAAAATAATAAAGTTCGCGGAAAAATAAACCACCATTAGTAGGTAGTGGGGATTCGTGGACATTATTTTAACTTATTAAAACCAGAAGCCCGTTCATTATTTGGTGATCGATCCTAGCCCCCCTGGAATTCCGCCCCTGAGTACCCAAGGAAAACAGAATGCAGTGACTAACCGCCAAACCGCTCCAGAGATACCATGGAACATATTGTACTTTTGGGATGTTTATAGCAATTGTAACAGTGAAAAATTAATTGTAAAACATTAAAGTGTAATGTATTAAAGTATACCTAAAGAGTATAAAAATGAAAAGCAAAAAAAAAAATAAAAGTATTATTTTTGAAAACAAAAAGAAAAAGCTAAAGTACTAAACAAAGAATAAAAATAATAAATTCAAAGAATTATGTAAAATTTAAATATACAAAAACATACAATATATAATAATCAATTTAAAGAATTACGTAATATATAATAATACACATATCTCAAAATCCTTTAAGTTGTTCGAATCAGTACTTCACTTCATAAGTAACTAAATTAATATACCATATTAAAAATATATTTGAATATATAAAATTCTTTTTCTGTACGCATAATTATTAAATAATAAGAAGTTTGAAAATTTACCTATTATGGCGAGCCAAAATAATCTAATACGATCACCAGTGCTTAACGTACTACAAGCTGCACCAGCCAATCTTCCAGCAACACCCGAGCTTATTCAATTAATTTCTGGTATCGTCAATCAGGAAGCTTCTTATTTAATATGCGCCATTGCTAACCCAAATGTAGATACATCCAATGGGTAGGATGAAAGGATTGATCCAAGTTATATAGATCTTACAGATTTGGACAAGATCCCTGACATTGTTCCATCTTTAAACTACTTTTTCACCAGTCCGTCTGAGTGATGTTTTAGTATTTTAGGATAGGGCCTTATAATCACACAATACTCCTTGAATTGGAAAGATATTTCTAGATGTCTAACTCTGCATTACGTAGATCAAAGAGATTCAGGTACTCTAGAGTACCAAATGAGTTCTCTAACTGAAGGCAAGCGACCCATTCATGACTATGAGTGTCGGTCTGGAGTCCTTTACTCTGTTGACACAAATATACAGAAAGAAAGCCCAGGACACTTTTGTCCGCATCCTAAACTCTGGTTTATATAGACTTTTAGGTATGCCTACATATATGTTACTACTGCACCATGAGCAGAACCGTTCTATCCGCACATAGCATACATTCCTCTGGTTCAATACCATTCAAACTATCCCCCCACCCGTACTGCTCTACCACAAAATTATGAGATTGTCAATCCGCAATATTACACAAATCCGGCACCACAACCCCTTCTCTTTGCATCTAGTAGCAGCCTTAAACAACTGCCTGCTGTCATTTTTACAAATGAAAGTTTCATGACTATCCGCAACAAGGTAAAGATAAACCCCAAGCAATTGAAATCACAATCAGCAAACTCGTTAAATTTGCAGTCACAGCAAATGAGAGTCAATGCAGTTATTTTAGGTTTCTTTTGATTGTCCAAATTTTTTAAGCTGAGTTACGTTCTGTGTTTTAATACATAAATGAGGACTTGTCCTCTCGTGAAATCGAAAAATTTGTTGTTTTTTTTTTGTAAAAATAAATAGTTATTTCACTAACTTCCAAAAGAAAAACGGCAAGCAAGGGGGAGAGGTAAATCACATAATATTCTTCTTCTTCTTATCCTTTTATTAACCCTTTCCTCGTTATACGAACGCTGCTGCTCCGCTTATGGGGTTGGCTATCAATCACATAATATATATATATAATAAACGAAAAAAACAAGAAAAGAGAAGTGAAGGATGCGAGAGATAATAGTGATCATTGTCTGCTTAAAGCTGTCTTGATAGCGAAATCCAAAACATAGGAGAAATATAAGAAAATGAACCCGAAAGCAAAGAAAAGGAGAAAACAAAGTATTCAAACTTAGATCCGAATAGATATGTAAGCAAGGGAAATGTAGACATTAACAAGAGATGGAAAAGTTTTAAGTATGGTACACACTATCACTTTTCAAATGACATTCCCAGACTGTCAGATCTCATAATTTCATTCTATGCTACACACAGGAATTAAATTTTTTCGAATATTTTTTCAATTTTACCTGTCCATTGTTGAGTTTATCTTCCTTGGGTGCGGGCGTAAAATGAATGAAACAACAACATAAATAGAGGTTTCGTAAAACCATGACAAAATTCTAGTACAATATTAACTTCGTCTGTGTAGCTCAGGCCCAGGTTATGCATCATGCTCTGTCATTTCTACTATCGCCATCATTTAGATCATCAGAAGAAAAAAGTTTTAGAATAAAAACTTTTGGGGAAAATTTTGGAAAAAAGATGGAAGCGAAAGGGAAAGGAAATTCAAAACTGATTTACAGAAGGCAAAAAATGAGAAAGAACTCAAATTGCAAACAATTAAAGCAAAAAAGGGAAATGTAGTGACAGAAGAAAATTAAATCATAAATTTATGGACAGGAGGCAACAAAGGATATTGAAATTGAACGATGAATTAGTACTCTACCAGGAAAACCCTATCCCCAGAGAAGAACTCAAAACGGCGCTGAGGAAAATCAAGGTAGCAAAAGTTCCGGATATTGATGAGATTGCACCGGAATTTATTAAATATGTTGGAAAATGGGGAAAGCGAACTACTAGAAATAATAAATTAAGCCTGAACAAGGGAAAATATTCCAGAGATAAATATTGAATTATCAAACCTATTTACAAAAAAGGTGACTCAAAGTATAGGGGGATAACGCTCCTCAGAACAGCCCTTAAAGTGTACAGGATAATGCTGTTTGCAAATAGTGAAGAAAATATGCATAAGATTGTGAAGGTTTAAAAAGATACATTACCAACGCAGAAATTGGAGCTCAATGTTGAAGAGAAGTAGTATTACTTGCACCTTTAGGGCTATTGAAATTGATAATTACAATAGTTACAGTTTACAATAAAAGTTTAGTACTTAAATTTAGTGAACTCGATACATTTATTTTGAAAGGAAATACAATTTTTCTCGTTCTTTGTGTCATTCGGCAAATCATTAAAAAGTTTGAGAGAGACCCTTATGAATGAACGAATTTTGTGAACATATACTTCACATATTTGGCAGTTTAAAATCATTACTGTTTCTTAAAGTATACGGCTGTACATCTCTTATATATTGCACATAGTTTAGTAAATATTTAGGCATGCAATTAATATTAATTTTATATAAAAATGCTAGGACATTCATTACAATTCTTCGTTTTACTAACAGTCACTTTAACGAATTCAACATAGTTTTAAAGCGACACTGCTTAGAAGGACCAGAGCTGCTTTTGAGCTCTATGAGCGGAAGAGGAGAGACGAACACCGGCTTCTCAGAGGAAGAAGAAAGAGCATGAGGTTCGGAAGTTTTACCAAAAGGTAAAAATAACATCGCACAGAAACAAACCCCAAACCGAAGCCTGTAGAGATGAACAAGGGAACATCGTAGTAGAATCGCAGTCGATGCTGAGGATTTAGAAAGATCATTTCTGCAGACTGTATAACGGCAACGACCAAATACCGCTGTAAGGCAGAATCAACTTTTCAACCTGGACGATGATGACCAATAATTCCGTCCACCCGACCTGGATGAAGTGAAGACAGCTATATCTAAGTTTAAGTCCTGCTGGAGCGGAAGGCATGACTGGCGAGCTCTTCAAAGCGGCAGGCGATGACTTGGTAAGGAGCATACACGAAAGTATGCCCGATGAATGGAACCTCAGCATTGTTTGTCCAATTCTCAAGAAAGGAGACCCTCTGAACTGCGCCAACTACAGAGGCATCAGTCTCCTTAGCATCGCATATAAGATCTTATCCGCCGTATTGTGTGAACGCCTGAAGCCGTTCGTCAACAACCTGATAGGTCCATATCAGGGTTTAGGCCAGGAAAGTCCACCATCGACCAAATATTCACACTACGGCGGATCTTGGAGAAGACCCATGAGCTTCAGATCGCCACCTATTCACCGATTTTAAGGCCGCGTATGACAGCATCTATAGAGACGAGCTATACAGAGCAATGTCTAGTTTCGGCATCCCTACCAAACTCGTTCGTCTGTGCAGGATGGCGATGGAGAATGCACGCTACTCCATCAAGGTCGGTAAAGATCTCTCACCGAGACCTTTGATGTCCAGGAAGGACTTGGACAAGGCGATGCGCAGTCATGCGATTTTTTCAACATCGTACTTGAAAGAATAGTGCAAAACTCACGAGCAAACACAAGAGGCACTATCTTTCAAAAGTCCGTCCAACTACTCGCATATGCCGACGATATTGACATAATCGGGAGAAAGCAGCGTGATGTCAGTGGCGCTTTCGCGATGTTGAGACAGAAGCGCCGAAAATGGTTTAGCGGTCAATGAGGGCAAGACCAAGTATATGCTGTTAAGCAAAATGGAAAACCAACACCGACGTCTCGGGCACGTCACCCTCGACAGATATAACTTTGAGGTAGTTAAGGACTTTGTCTACCTAGGCTCCGCTACAAATACAGACACCGACACCAGCGCTGAGATGGAGCGAAGAATAACTCTTGCCAACCGCTGTTTTTTTGGGTTAAGAAGGCAATTGAGTAGCAAAGCCCTCTCTCGGACTAAAAAAGTCACTCTTTTTAAAACCTTAATAATCCCTGTCCTGCTCTATGGCGCAGAGGCATGGACATTATCAAAAATGGATGAGGGTGTTCTTGGTGGCTTCGAGAGAAGAATTCTTCGGGCGATCTTCGGTCCCGTCTGCATTGAAGGAGAATGGAAGAAGAGATACCACAATGATCTCTACAGCGACCTAACCAAAATAGTGAAGATCCAAAGACTGGGATGGCTGGGTCATGTAGACCGCATGGACACCAATGCTCTAGTCTGGAAAGTCTTCAAATCCGCTTCCGAGGGACAGCGCAGTAGAGGAAGGCCAAGACTCAAGTGCCGCATGCAAATTGAAGGGGACCTAAGCCGACTTAGCGTGCGAAACTGGAGGCAGCTAGCCAGGGATCGAGCTGGCTGGAGAAGCTTGTTGACTGAGGCTCAGGTCCACCCCGTACTGTAGCGCTACTTCAAGTAAGTAAGTAATTTACCAGCAGCATATCTGTTACACTTTAGGATACAACGCTTGGCTTTATTTTCTAAAATTTGGAGCTTTTTAGTTACCTTATCACTACAATTACATTATAGATATTTGTTGCACTTAATGTTGAAACATTGATTCGTATTCTTTTTAAAAAACCTACTTCTTTAGATATCTTTTACATGTGTAATCAATAAGTATTATAAGGCCTATTGTGTTTTCAATTACTACCCCTAGATATTTTAATTCGTCAACTTTTCCAATATCTTCACCTTCAATTTGCAGTCTTATGTCCTCTCCTGCTCTATCCTTCAATATCATTCTTTCGGTTTTTTAATATTAAATTTAATTGTTTTTTGCTTTAACCTGCTAAAAATCTGTATCCCTCACATAGATTGTGGCATCAGCCACAAATAGCGCAAGCTTACTATATTTTACCACTGTTTTTTATATCATTTATATATATGAAGAACAATAATGTTGCTAACACTGATTCTTGGGGGACACCAAATAGTACCTCTTTTGTCTGTCATAGCTCTCCATTCACTTTTACTGTCTGTATAATCGACTATTTAAGTATAATCTGAACCACGCTAGCTCAGTGTTTAAACTCCATATGTTTTTTTAGTTTTTTAGCAACATTTATTTGTCAATCGTTTCGAATGCTCGTTTGAGATTCTATTTTATTTTATTCTATTTTATTGTATCTGTCAAAGGAAATGACAATCAACTCATTTTTATATTAATTGTTATGGCGATGGCGACGGCGCGATAGTTAGCTCATTGGACTATCACGCAGACGGTCTGGGTTCAATCAGGAATTGGGTCACCAACAATTTTTCAAATCGCAATCACCCTTTCGGCGGGCAATTGCAAACTCCCGAAAGTAAAATTGCCTACGAAAAAGCTTCTAAGGAGTGCCGTTCGGACTCGGCGATAAACCGTAGGCCCCGCTCAGATGTGACAAAAATGACAACATGAGCAACACAAATGAGTGTCAAGAAGCTAGGCCATGGCCCATACCGGGCTGCCAGCGCGACAGTGTTTTTTTTTTTTTTTGTTATAAAATAAGAAATGTCACCTTAAATTTCTTAAAATTGCATATGTACATAAAAATACATACTTTTTAGATCAAGAAAAACACAAAACACACGTGTTTTTTGCGATTTGCCCATTCCATTATTTTATTACCAGCTTGAGTGCACTTTCACAGGAATGATTCTTTCTAAAACCCGATTGAACGTCTATTATAAAATTTTTATTTCCGAAGTACTCATTTAGTTGCCGAAATATAATTTTGTCAAACACTTTCTCACACAATGGTACAATTCGTTACAAGACGGAACTCTTCACATTTCTTAGTATTTTAGTATTTAATACTTTTTCAATTGGTGTCACTAAAGCCTGTTTTAATTATTCTGGAAAGCATAAGTCTTAAGTTTTCGAAATTTACCTTTGTACTTTTTAATTTCAGCTTTATACTTATTTCTTATTATTCTATACTCCCGCCAGTCATTTTCTCCATTACTAAGTAGGGCCTTATTAAAACAGGTAATTTTCCTGTTTTAAATTCTTTGAGTGATCTTCCAAACAAGTCGTTCACAGAATATTTCTTAAGTTTTACATTTGTAAAATATTTGATTACTTCTTTTATGCCTTCGCGAAGCATTTCACCCATTGTATAAGAGTCCATACTATTGTTAATCAACCTTGATTTGCTATTTGCTAGAGCACACTGGAACGAGTCGCTCCTTGTGTTGACCACTTTTGCCCATTTATCCATCTCCTTCTTTTTCCTTTTAGTTTTAATATTCACACTAACGCTTATTGTTTCCCTCGATCACAAAATCCTTCTTTGTATCAGTTAATTCTTCAATGAGGACGTAGAATTCTTCACAAAATGTTTTTTTTTGACGAACATCAACTAGGTGATGTGTACACACCTCCAATAATCATCGAAAAAGAACCAACACTAATCGAGTTTATTAGCTACCATATGTACATATTTTTGGAGTTATTAAATTTTCTGACTGTATAACTTTCTTTGAATAAATTAAGATTTAAGACACCACCAGAACGGGTGGATTTGCTATTACATATGGGGACATTATAATTAGGAATGCATATTTCTTCGTCGGAGACATCTCTCGTCACATGCGTTTCCGCCTGAACCAATATGTCACATTTTTCGTCAATAACAAGTGCTTGACTTCACCAAAATTGTTTATTAGTCCTTCGACATTCAAATAAATAACAGTAATATTTGTCGGTTGCTAATACTCTACACGGTTTCTTTGGACTTCAAGTTGTTTGATAAACACTTCACACTAATAACTTCGACAGTCATGATTTACATTCAGATTTAGATTTACTTTTATGTTTGCCATCACACTACTATTGCACTTAAAGTTCATAGCCTCTAGTCTCATGGTTCTCACTACATTTTGCACATACTTTCCTGTTTTTGAAGTTCACAGCCTTATGATTGTATCCCCAATAGTTGAAACACCTTCTAATTGGCACATGCTCATATACAAAACATATGTCCCATCTAATATTCAGTCTCCCTCTCTCCATAATTCGCTTTAAGTCCTCTTTGTCTACCTCAATTATCGCTCTGTAATTTATAGCATTATTCTTTTTAGGGTTTCGTGTTAACATTTTTACACAATTAACATCTTTAACCCTAGAGTAATAACCCTGTTGGGAATAGCACTGCAGATAACCATACGCCTCTGAGGCGCACGATACTCGATGGACGCTTTTGAAGGTTTATTATAATTAGAATATATTTTTCTCTACTTTATTATCAAGTTCGTTTCCTAATTTATAAATTAAGCAAAGTTTTCATTCATTATTTTTTTTGTTTTAGGAAATTAAAGTCACTTTCTAACTTGTGTTTAAAAATAACATCAAAAATCAACAATCTTCATACTCGTATAAAGGCTCCTTATGTACATATAAAAAAAAGATTACCATACGCTTCTCGAGGATATCAACCTGTTATATTTTGAAAACTATGGTACTTACCGCACACGCACAGCTGCCCCTCGAGAGTGCTTGTTGACAACCGAGTTGGCTAAAAAAGACAAATGCATACGCACAACGGAAAAAAAGAGACAGCAGTATTACGTTTCCGTGGGCGCCTCTGCGACGTGGGTTATTACACTAGGGTCAACAGTATTATTCTGCATTTTTATCGCCGCTTCTAATTCTCCTTTTCCCCAGTCATCCCTCTTTCACTCATAGCCACAAAAAAAAAAACAAAACCACTGTGGCGCTGACAGCCCGGTATGGTCCATGGCCCAGCTTCTTGAAACTCATTTGTGTTGCTGATGTTTTCTTTTTGTCACATCTGAGCGGGGCCTACGGATTATCGCCGAATCCGAACGGCACTCCTTGGAAGCTTATTCGTAGGCAATTTTTTTTTATTTTCGGGAGTTTGCCATTGCCCGCCGAAAGGGTGATGGCGATTTGAAAAATTGTTGGTGACCAAGCCAGGAATCGAACTCAGACTCTCTGCGTGATAGTCCATGAGCTCATTTTCATTTTAAATGCATTTATGCTAGACAAAAAACGCTTAACAATTAGCTTAATTAACTTAAACTTATCTTATTCTAACCTACTGACCCCATGCGGACACTCCAAGTTAAACATGACTCTTAATCTACATGTCTCCAACGTCCCGTACAGCACATTTTTTTCGTTATATTAATTTAAGACTAAAACTAAGAAAATGTACTTTTCTTTTTTTTCTACTTATTATAAAACTTAAGAACTAAAAACTTACAGACTACTTAAAAAATAAATCTTAAGCCTACTTAACCTACTTAAGCTAACTTATTGTATAAGTATTACTTATTTGTGTGTGGGTTACCACTTTTATTAGAGAAGGTTACCCATCTCTGTTGCTTTATTTAATAATTTATTTTTTTTTTTTTTTCAGTTTTTATAATTTTTTATTTTTTCTTTTGGTTTTTATAAATTTTTACTCTTGAAACTACCTTAACCCTACCTACACCTATGCAAGCCGACCACGGCCAAAAAATTAGGCTGACCAGCTCTGCTCCCTAATGGAGCTACCCTGCACTAGAGGAATCCGACGATGGAGCTTCCCCCTCTTCTGCAAGTCACTTAAATTGTTGGTGCTGCCAAGCAACATCCCTCATGTCGCGACCCCTTACCCCCCTATTAAACCGGAGACGCTCCGCACTGCCGTGTGCGACGTCTCTGTCGTAGTTGAGTCGCCTGTCTGCAGCTCTTCGAGCGACGTGGAAGATTAACGGCACCGCTAATCTATCCTGGATCAGACCTTTTCTGTCGAGGTAGAGGAACGCTTCTGGAGGAATAAAGCCGTCAAAGCGAACTCTCTCGTGATACATATAATTGGGGTAGTAGGCCCTCACAGATCAGGTTGTTCGACGAGGTCATTGCTCTTGCAATGTGCCTTCGAATCAACTTAATAACAAAACTGTCCACTCGTATTAGGTTCGCCCTATTGTGCAAGACCTCATTAGAATTTTATGTACTCAGACTCTGGTGTTCTGTATAAGCGAAGACAAGCCCTAAGGCAAGCCCTCTAAAACATCCAAATCTTTTCCAAAAGACTGGCTCGTTGAACCACACGGGACAACCAAATGTAAGCATAGGCCGAATAAGGGCCATGTAGCATATCACCTTTACCCTCGCATCGAATTGCCTGCAAACAAACAGTCTCTTTGTAAGGGCAGAAGCACCTTTGGCTCTGGCCAGAGCAACATCTATATGTTTGTTAAAATACAGATATTGATCTAGCCAGATCCCAAAGAATCTGACTACATTTCGACAAACAAGTGGCTGCCCGTGTTGTCCAACTATCTAAAACTTTCGCCAATTCTTTCTGGAATCCGCAGAGGCCCCAGACGAAGGCGTCCTAAACAAAATGGTTTCCGACTTCTGATCTGTACACGATTAAGTCGCCTGCGTACGCTATGGCATGGTGAAGTGAACTTGATCACTTGTGTAAATGTTGAAAAGGATTGGCGAATTAACCGCAGCTTGTTGCAGACCGTTTTTAATGTTGAATATACCAGTAGAAGTCACATCGCCATTTTTCACGATGAACTGTCTATTAGTGAGCATATTAAAAAGAATATACGGTTTACTAATACCTAGCCTGTTTAGCTTGTAGAAGAGTCCCTCTAAACATACGGTATCGAAGGCCTTTTCCAAGTCAATCCGGCATCAGAAACCAGTTTAGACGCGGCATGAATAACATCATGCCACGCCTTGAAGCTATATTTCTGTCCTCAACCCACTTAGTCAGGACTCTCTTGATGACTTTTTCGAAAGCCTTACTGATGTTTGGAAGGAGACTAATCGACCGGAGATTCACCGGATTGTAGGTGTCTTTATCCCTTTTGGGAATGGGATGTACCACCGCAGTTTTCCAATGCGCTGGATAATGTGCATTATTCATTGCATTGTTAAACAGGGTGGTATAAATGTCCACCGCTTCTAGTGGGAGATGTCGAAGCACAATGTTCGGTATTCCATCGGTTCCCACTGATTTCTTACTTCTAATTGTGTCGAAGATCGTTTGGAGCTCTTCCTTCGAGATGAACGGGGGTTGTTCCCTTTCATTGGCGATGACATTATTTGCCATATTCTCGTCACTGAACTGGATGAAACCCGAGTTCTCGATTCGCCAGTTCACTATTTCTTTTCGAAGGTAGAAATTGTGGACAATGACTCGATTCTCCAGGTTGTGGTTGGGACCAATGCTGTCATTTGTCTTGTACACTTCCTGGAAAGTCGCTTCTATAGCCTCTACCTTCTCCCGTGGATCTTCGATCACAAAGAAGTTGTCATCATCAACATGTTCATTTAGATCTATGCCTGCTGTTGAGAGTATGCGTTCGTTGTCAGTCGTTCGAGCGATTTTTAGACATGAAAGGTCGTTTTGATCTTTCCTCCGAAATATTTTATTTATTTGCGAAAACATATCCGAGTTGCTGGTGTCTACAGCCTGAATTTTGTTGTTCCAATACAAATTTACAGAAGCTCTGTAATTTTCTTTTATTAATGTTTGGAGATTTTTGATCGACGACTTTAATGTGAAGATCTCCGGGTTTTGTCTGTCAGTAAACTCTCTGTCCAAGGTTCTTAGTCTTGACAGCAGTCTACTTTCATGTCGGTGCAGTGCATCTATAGTTGAATTGCGGAACAAGTCTTCTTTGTCAGTGCATTGATACCGATGTATCGCTGTGTCCATTGTTCATTTAATTATCTCGTCCATTAGTTTTAGATACCGGTCAATCTCCTCGTTTGACAGATTTCTGTTGGAGGGTGGATAGAGCGAATTCGAGGAGAGTGTTCTAGTCAGTGTCCTGGAGAAGTGTGTCCAACGCACTCTACTATAGTTGTAGGAATGCCTTTGAACATACCCATCCAATTCCGCATTTTCGTTCGGAACGGTTATTTCAGTACTAAGACCGCAATGGTCACTGTCATACACAAAAGTGCGAAGACAGTTTACAGTTTGTTGGTTCGTACCTGTCACTTGTACTCGTGTGTCAAACAACAGGAGATCCAAATAGGAGCCATGTCTAGGAAACGACGGACTATCCGTCCTAGTCTATACATCACATTGTGTTGACCCCACCAATTAAATAGTAGGTTCCCTCTAGTGTTTGGTGTATTATTTCCTCAATCGCTGTGTTTGGCGTTGAAATCTCCGCCGATAATGAAATAGTTTTCCTCCAATTCCAGTCTCAGAAGTCGAAAAAGTGTTTCGAGCTCTGAGATGAGTAGGGTGGATTTAGTAGCCTTAGATGCATAAACTGACTCCATGTATAACCACTTTTCACTACGGAGAGGGATGTACATGATGCATGCTTCTAGCATCTGAGACCTACGTACTACACGACTGTATATTCTTTTAAAACGTATACCTTTTCTTAAGAAGATCGCAACGCCTCCTCCTTGTATGGAGTTGGGTCGATTTCTTCGCATGATTTTATACCTTCTGTGCCTCATTTTGTGTCTTTTGGTTAGCTTAGTTTCGCTAACTAAAAGCACATCCGGGGCTTGGTCTTTAAGCAACTTGAACAGTGTGGCTCTTTGCTCAATCCTAATCAGTAAATTAATATTCACTGCAAGGACCTTTAGGGTTTGCTCCGCCATGTACGTACCCATTACGACTGGAGGTGCGTTAGGCTCGGTAGCAGCGCGTATATTTGATCTACCCTCATAGCTTGCTCGGTTATTTGACGTTGCAGCTGAGCCATATGGATAGAGAGCAAGATAGCTAGCATGTCATTTGCCGGTTCTGGTGCTCTTGGCGCTGGCTCCTGAGAAGCAACCTTCGCTTGCTGTGCCGTGTTTCCTCCACCTGCCGCCATTTGGGCGTAGGTAACCTGGGGAGTAACGGCTGGTGTTTGTGGTAGAACAGGTGGACGCTTAACTTTCACCTTTTGCTGCCGAGCCAGATTTACTCTTTTTATATACTGGAATTCGGGACAATTAAGATAGTTTGAAGTTTGTCCCGTGTTCTTACATAAGACCCAAGAGAGTTGGCTTTTTTCTGACGCTCCATCCATACCCAGAGCGCATTCTTCTGATTTGTGGTTCTTACCGCACTTGACGCATCGAGGCTGCATTTCGCAGTTCGACGCGGCGTGCCCGAACCTTTGGCAGCGAACACATTGCAACATTTTATCGCTCCGTTTTACTTCTTCCCAGTGTACCACCTGGTAGCCTAGGACTTTGATACTCCTTAAACCATCCAGTTTGCTACCGGGAGTTAGCTGAACCAGGAAGAACGGTAGTTTCCGTTTCTCCCTTTTTTGACCTAGCTGTGGTGAATGGCTTGACCCCTACGAACTTGAGCTCTTCGCACTCTTTCTCTTTGAGCAGTGCGAGGAGCTCCTCCGAATCAGTTGACGGTTCTATCCCGCTCAGCAGCATTGTTTGCAGCTTTTCCCCCTTCGGGATGAAGGAGAAGAACTCCGTCGTGGAATCCCTTAACAAATTCTTTATTTTGTGGCTTCTGCTGTAGTTGTTGTTGTTGCTGCTGCTGCTGTTGCTGTATTTGTTGTTGTCGTTGTTTTTGCTTCAGCTGCTGCTGTTGTTGCTATATATTTTGGTGAGGTTAATTTTTTTGTTTTGACTGTGCTTGTTCTGCTTTTCGTATTTTTTGTTGTTGTAGAGTATGACTCTGTTGTTTTTGTTGTTTAGTCTCGCTTGTTTTTGATTTTAATTGTGAGGTCAAGAGCTGTTCATGTTGTTGTTGTCGTTTTTTCTCCTGTCTTTACGGTCTGATCAACATCCCACCTGATGATCCCGCTATAAGAATAGCGGACCGTTCACTCCCGCTCATCGTCCGATCACGCTTTTCTGTCTTTAATTTATTATTATTTTTTTTCTTTTAAATAATAAAAATTAATAAAACTGATTTTATTTTTTGGGGAATCGAACCCACGACCTCTGCTTTATCGGTTCACTACCACTACCGCCAGGCCACTGAATACTTGTAGAATTTGTCTCTTCTACGATTTTTGAAGATTTTTTATCCACTTTTTTATTTAAAAAGAGAAGCCGAAACACATCCTTTCTCTGCGGAGATCAATGAACGACTGATCGGCCAATGCCACTACCACTGGGCTACCGATGCACTTGCAAAAAACGTTCTTAATGCGCGTGTTATGAGAACTGATAAAAATATTTTTTTTTCACTTTGAAAGCCGAAACACGTTTATTCCTCACGGAAGCTTATGAACGACTCGATAGTCCATGAGCAAGCTATCGCGCCATCGCCACTCATAGCTGCACAAGGTTGTTTTTACTTCAGGAACCGTTACCTCATATTCACTTCCTAGTTTCATTTTAGCTTCTCTTTACAAAAAGTGCCTTGATTGATTATCATCATAGTTGATTATTATCATAACGTCATTTTTGTTTAGTGACGTTCACTTTCACTGCCAATGATGCCGGACTTATTTTGTTTTTTCTATCATTTTTGGTTTTTATATTTTCTTGGGGCACTTTTGGTCTAACTATTACGGGCGGCTCGTCTTTTACTGATTCCGCATACGATACCGCATTATTTTTCACATTGACTTTTTTTATTTCACTTATTACTTAATTTTACACCAATATTTTTATTTTGCTTCTCCATCATCACCTTATTTTCTGTTACACCCCTATTGTTTTTCATCTGAACAGAATCTAAATTTGTTCCCCATGCTGCCAACGATTTCTTTCAAATTTGCACAAATTTTAACACTTTC
Organism: Volucella inflata; assembly: GCA_928272305.1. Lineage (NCBI taxonomy): Eukaryota > Metazoa > Arthropoda > Insecta > Diptera > Syrphidae > Volucella > Volucella inflata. The sequence goes on along the minus strand of OV743718.1, from coordinate 50,090,550 downwards.
AACCTTATAACTTTCCATACGTTCACACATCAACGCTTTTAAGTAATCAGTATTGCTATTCATATTTAGTTGTACGTCCTTTAAAGCATCATCGACGTATTTGATGCACAGCATGCAGTCATCACACATGAATCTTGCCATATTATTTGAATTCAGTACACCCACCGTGTACTCATCCAAACCACAACACTTTGCTGCAACATGGTATTACCTCCCACATACTCCCTGGCATTTCAAGCCAGACTTCACTCTAATCGCTGCTTTGCAACGATTGCACTGATCTGGCATTGTCCAACCGAGATGTTTATGTAAATAAGCCCATATAACACTCGCTTAAGACACTGCCCATGCAACTTTCCGCTCAGCAGCACAGTTATTGCCAAGTGAAAATTTACTGTTATGTTTTTGTTTGTTTGTTGTTTTTACTTTTATAATCGTTACTAGGCTCGCCCGTCGTTAGAATTCGACGATTCACAAAAGCAACAGTTGTCGTGAACACAACAAAAGTGTCGTCACTAGTAACCATGTTTCTTGCCTGCGAGAAACGCTGTCATCTGTTCCCGTTTCAAAATAGTTCAATCAATTCACAATTGAACGATATTCGTTGGCGATTTTTTTGAAAGCGAGTGTCAATTGTATTGTAAATGTTGCGAGTTAAGGTGTATGGCTTTTATTTTGTATGTCGATAGTCAATTTGGTTAATGGTATAATGAAAGCTCTCGAGTAGATGTGTTTCTCCACCGCTCCATTGATTTTCGATAATTACCCTAACTTCGTGATATAGTCTAGTGCCAGTGACAGTACAACTCATCATTAAACCAATATACTCTTATATATTAATTCGATTTTGATTATTTCACTGTGTTTATTTCATGCTTCCATCGCCAAAATCTCGCCAGTGGAAAGTGCTCTCTCCTACGGTTCCATCCTCCGGTACAGAAAAAGAAAAGCAAAACAGCAATGAGAAACTACCTACCTCTCTGTCATTAACCTCTGCCTCTCATCAGTCTCCCCCTGAACCCCTGACTATTCCAACTGACCTACTGTCAAAACAAAGTGAGCATATTGTCACTTTGATTTATGCAAAATTTGCTGAGTCTGAACATAAGATTCTCAACAAAATTGAGTTGGAAGTACAATCAATGAGAAATAGTATTGCTGAATTTGACATTATAGAGAGAGTGTCGCAACTCGAATCAAATTCCTCCGTCACTAAACAAACCATCGAAATACAGAAGAATAAAGCTGTTGCTGCTGATACCGTTCTCTACGGAGTTCCAACCATGGAAAGCGAAAATTTGCCATCACTTTTCAGGAAACTTTGCCAAACTATTAATGTGAACACCCCAGCACTTTGGAACATCTATCGCATACGTCCACGGGAAAACAACCCAGTGCAAGCACCTGCCATCATGCTAAAATTTAACTCTGCATATGATAAGAATCTTATTTTTAAGTCGATAACATCCAAATGTAAACAAAGTGCGACCCCGCTCTGCCTTCGTGATATCGGTATATCGCATATACGTACATGAAGCCCTAACCAAACACAATCATATGGCTCTCCAGCATGGTGCGGGTTCACGTACTTTTTTAAATGTTTTCTCTAAACAAAAACAAGGCCTTCAGCTTTGCAACATAAATGCACAAAGCCTAAGATGGATGAATTACGGTATCTCTTTGTTGGTTCTAAGATTGACATAATTTGTGTGTCTGAAACATGGTTCCTTTCTGACCTTATTGGCGATGAAGTTATCCAGATAAATAAAAATCTTTTTCAGATGGAAAGGTATGACATTTTTCGTGCTGACAGAGTTCGGCGGGTATATTTAGAAATATAAAAATTGTATGTTAATTCCAAGGTGCGTGTCCTATGGACTACCTGTTCATAGAACTATTTACTGCTCACGACTCAATTCTGCTTGGCATGGTTTACATACCTAATAAAAATTTTAATCTGTGCCAGCTTACATCGCTTCTCGAAGTCATCTCACTGACCGCCCCTAATCTTATCTTGTGCGGTGACTTATAAAATGACCTCCTTACAGAGTCTGACCTTATAAATGATCTGGGGTGACTAAACTTCTTTCCCGTAAACTCAGTTACTCCAACCATTCTGGACCAGTTGTCAGCTCCCGGTTTTTCTTCACACGATCCCCTTTTCTTAACGTTCAATCTCAATTTCAGTACATCATCTAACCCAATACAGTTCAGGGACCTTAATAGCATTGACTTCGCTGTGCTCGAAAAAGACATGTGTGTTATTTACTGGGAACAAATTTATTACATGTCTTCACCTATTCTACAAGTCGAGTTCTTGCAGTCGAAATTGGTTGAACTATTTGAGAGCCACGTACCCATATGAACGAAAACTTTTAGGCCTAACCACTACTCCTGGCTGACGATGATGTTCGAAACCTAATGCAAAAGCTTACATCAAATCGAAGCGTTTCAGAGAGAAGCGTTCGACACTATTAATCACGCCATTCTGTGTGATAAGTTATCCAGGATGTACAACTTTTCTAATTCCGCAATCCGTCTAATATCCTCATACTTAGATGATTGTCAACAAGCGGTTTTTACTGAAAATTACTTGTCGGATTTTCTTCCCAATCCGTGTGGCGTACCTCAGACCCTCTTCTATTTTCTTTATATGTTAATGAACTTCCATCCATTCTTTCGTACTGCTCAGTGGAGATGTACGCCGATGACACTCAATTATACCTTAGCTGTTCTCCTGAATCTATAGGCCAGTGCATTAATCACATAAACTCCAATCTGGATAAAATTGTCAAGTGGGCGAGTCAGAATCTACTTCTTATTAATCCAAAGAAATCTAAATGTATTGTTATATCTAGAAAGTCCGTAAATACATCCCTGCTTCCTCCGATCCCTATTAACAGCGGTCCTATTAAATACGTTCACAATGCCAAAAACCTTTGTATGATTTTTAACTCAACTCTAACCTGGCATGATCACATAAAAAGTTGCGTTACCAAAGCACATGGGGTCCTCCGCTCCCTCTGGGTTTTACAACATCTTACACCTATGGCAACCCGATCTCTGTTAGTCAAGACCCTCATATCACCAATTCTTACTTACGGATGCGAAGTCTACGGAAAATGTGATGAAATCAGTAGATGTAAGCTTAATGTCGCATATAATAATGCTTTAGCCGCCGTCGCTATGACCATATTTTTCACTTCTCCAAACGTATCAATGGTCTTTTATTTGATAATGTTCTAAAGTTCCGTTCCATCACATTGAATTACATTTTGTGCGTCTAATAGGACTAGGCAAATACTATTACCGTGCTTTTCTCATCTTGCCTCTGAACGCCAATTCTTCGTCAACACCACTCGGCTCTTGAATGCCCTCCCACGCAACATCATTGAAATAAAAAATAAGATACGATTTAAAAATCAATTAAAAATTCATCTATCTACCTTGAATTAAATAATGAATTACTCTAATATTAATAATAATAATATCTATTAATATTAAAATTAGCTTCCTCAGTAGTTTTTATTAGCTTATCACAACTTATTGAAAATAATTGTGAATTTTGACAATGGTGTTTTTTTTTTATAATTTACGCGCAGCTAAGGGGTTATGATACCCTTTTACTGTTGCCAGGGCGCGGGCGGAAAGATAGAAGGAGGAGAAAGGAAAGCATTGTTGTGATGTAGTGGTTTGAAACACTGGTATATTTGGTTTCGATATTGAATCTTCAGGGGTGGGAGTCCGAATAGGACGGAGAGTGTTTTTTCTTCTTCAATCGTTTTGAAGAAAACAATATTGTTAACTATCATGATTATTACAGCTTATAAAAAGTTAAAAGAAAACAAAAAAGTCAACAGAAGAAGGTGGTGGATTAGAACAAGTTATCTATAGAGGAGTGAATTTGGTTTGTTTTAATTTGCAAGTCTTGTTAACTCACATAAAAGTTTTTTTTCACACAATTCAAACAACCGCTCTCTCCAAGTGTCGAACTCCAAATTTACGTTGTTACGCCGCAAGAGTTTTTCAATTTTTCGAAATCACAGCGTTGCATAGCGACGAGTCTCGCGCCATTGTATTTCACCTCATACATTTCCTTTGTTTGGAAATCATATGACAGCTTGCGCTACACTCGTTATCGCTCTATCGCGAGAAAGTCTCTATGCCCATTAGAGTAGGGAAACTATTTTGCAATCGTAGTAGTGACATTCACAGTCACAAACTCACATAAAAAACAAAACAATACATTTCGCAAGTCAAAGCAGTCAAACAAATTCCTTATGTAGAACGATTCGACTATACGTTTATCCCTAGCATCTTTCCTTTTCTTTACAATTGAATTTCAAAGGCGAGCAGACTTGAACATTTTTTTTCTGGACAGGTCTATTGGTTGCGATCTAAGTGCACCCTATCTAAGTAAATAAGTATGTATAGTAATGTCATCATTATAGGAAGCTACAATGGTCCCGTCTTGACGGCTATTGTGTACATATAGAAACGGATCGAAAACGCTTCCTTGCAACACGTCGGCTAAAATTTCTTTAAAATTTAAAAACTTTTTCCATGCATGACGTGGGTCTATTCTCGAGATAAGTGTGTGAAGTCAACCCGGTTTGTAAACTGAATTTTAAGCTTTCATACCACATCTGCCTTGTGAATCATCAAGAAATACTCCTAAGTAAATCTTTCTTTCTTCAAATGCTTTCTTAAATGCAACTGGTTATCAGACATACGATTTTTTCGTCAATAAACGGTAATTACAAGTAATTATTTTCCTCTTAAAAACGTTTTCAAAAGTCAAATAGGTCGATAGGACTATTTTCTTTTTTTAATAAAAATATTCTTCCATGTTGATTTTCTAAGTTTTTTTTCTATAAATTAAGCACACACATTTGCTTAACTGCCTGTTCAGCGCATGCTGCAGAACAAAACGCGACAAAGAGCAAAGCTGCGCTTATAAAGGTTGTGTCTTTCGCCCACGACAAGATCGTTTGAGGAACTTACGAGCCTAGGGTGTTCAAGAACATCACCCATATTACAGTGGCGCCCAACTTGCCCAACGGACACGATAACACGACATGTTCAGACAGTTACGAGCAACACTATCAGGACTTGAAGAAAGTCTTCCCAGCGCCTCAAAACATTCCACCTCAAAGCAAATCGATCAAAGTTAAATTTCTGTTGCGCAAAAATTAGATAACTCGGTCATATAATAACAGAAAAAGGTATACAAGTTGACCCTGAGAAAATTTCAGCCATTAAACCTGTTCATGGTATCGCCGATTTATAAAGAACTTTGCAGAAGTTGCACAACCTTTTAGTAATCTAACCAAGAAAAATTCTGTGTGGAAATGGGAAGATGAAGAGAAAACCGCATTCGAAAGTCTTAAAACCATGTAAACAACAGCTCCAATATTACAACAGGTAGAGGAAAAGCAATCTTTCATATTGAAAACAGATGCCAGCAATTACGCTCTCGGGGCAGTTCTAGCCCAGGGGGAGAAAGAGAAAGAACATATTATAAAATATGCGTCGAGACTTCTCACAGCCTCAGAACGGAACTATTCAACCACGGAACGCGAAGCTCTTGCCATTGTATAGGCCGTCAATAAATTTCGAGGTTACATTGAAGGTGGTGGAATAACTTTAAAGACAGACCATCAACCCCTGAAATGACTAATGACTCTAAAATCACCAACAGGAAGACTAGCACGCTGGGCTCTGTAACTGCAACCCTATAATATCAAAATAGACCATACGCCTGGTAGAATGAACTGCGTAGCTGATATGTTATCAAGACCTCCAGATGATACAAGCCCTGAATATAATGTGAATAGCTTCCAAATCGATATAACTAAAAAGGGGGCGAAAGAAATCCGTGAAGCCCAGCTCGAAGACGCATGGGTAAAAGGAATCATCGACTCTGTCGAAAATAACTTCGAAAATGTTACAAGATGGACATTTCGCGGATACCTACTAAATGATGGAATATCCTCAGATTCCGATACTGAAACTGCGAAGCTCGTGATACCTGCGCAGGAAAGAGAACCTCTCCTAACACATTTAGCTCGGATAGCTTCCCGATATTATTGGCCCGGTATGAGAACCAGTGTTACTAAACACATTGGAAACTATTTGGCTTGTCTGCGGTATAAACCAACGAATATGAAACTTTACGGATTACTACAAACCGTATCATGCAGTCAACGATTTGAAGTAGTAGCACCTGATTTGTTTGGCCCATTACCTATAGCTAAAGAAGGATTCCAGTGGATATTGATAGCTGAGGACATAGCCAGCAGATGGGTGGAAATCTTCCCACTCAAGGAAGCCAAAGCAGAGAACTGTGCAATAATCCTCCTTCAAGAGGTTTTCCTCCGTTATGGCATGACAGGGCGTCTTTTAACAGATAACGGCCCTCAGTTTGTGTCGGTTCTTATGCACACATTTTTCAGCAGGATTTTCTCACGCAAGTGTGGCACCTTCCAAGACTAGTGGACGAACCCGACCTGTTGTTTGTGAGATGCCAAATCTGAGTGGACTTTCAACGTCATCCATTTCGGAAATATGTTTTTCCCACGTGGGTGTGGGTGTGAATCATAAACTAAGTAATAAGCTTTTGTAATATGAGCTTTTGTTTGTATGCAAGTATGATCTACAACTTTCTTTTATGGCGTTGCCATATTCCCTTTTCAATTACTTACAAAGTTATTTATTTTTTTGTTTATTTTTGTTGTAAAAATAAACGAGTTTCTACAGCACTAACTATAATTTTTTATGCAACATTCAAGGAACACCTCTGGTTAATTAACTTCATGGTCAAATTTTATAATTGTTCGATCACAATGAATACAGCCTTCTCCGGTTTTCTTCCAGATGAACTGTCAATATATTGTAAAAAAAAAAATAATACTCGTATCGGTCTTTTACACGTACCATTATTACCTGCACAGTTTCGAAATTTTTTTTTAAGTTCTCAAGTGTAAAAAACAATGTTTGTTTATTTAATGGTATACATTCTAGCAAGGATGTATACATACTGGTATATTGACATTGTGAAGATGAAATAGCTGTATTAAGACAAGGAAAATCACTTATATTACCATGTAATATGTACGGTACAATGTTTTAACCTTTTGTTTATAATCCTACGTTTTTAATTACCGACAACATATATTGTACCACCGACAATTGTTTTTTGATGCAGTATACGATTTTTGGTTTTGGTAGCAATTGCAGATCAATTGCGGAGATTGAGGGACCTTTTTTCGCCCTGCAAAATGAGAACTCAGATGAGCTGGGCGCAACGATGAGCTCCCAATAATTTGAAATACGATGATCTTACAGGGGTATTGACACCGGGCGCCCTACAGTTTCAGAAACCAGAACTGCGGTCAATCTCCTAAAAGTCAACAAAGCAGCTGGACTTGATGACATACCAGCCGAGTTCCTGAAAGCATATCCCGATACAATGGCCTGTATCCTGCTTCCACTAGTACAGGATATATGGGAAAACGAAAAATATCCCAGGGAATGGAAGGATGGAGTTATTGTTAAGATACAAAAGAAAGGACACCTTACGAATTACAATTACTGGCGTGGTATAACGGTTTTGTCTGTTTTCCAAAAATAATGGCAACTATGATTCTGGAAGGAACAAAGGACGGAATAGAAAATACGCTCAAGAGACATCAAGCGGGATTTCGTAGTCGTCAGTCTTGTGTCGATCACATCGACATTCTGCGTATTATTCTCGAACAGTCAACTGAGTTCACGTCACCGCTCTACCTTATTTTTGTAGACTTTGAGAAAGTCTTTAACCGAGTCAACAGCGAATAGATCTGAAAGTCTTTAGATAGGGGAGAGTTTCACCCTAAGATTGTTCCTGTTGTAAAGGTGTCGTATCACGCCCCAAGATGCTTCGTTCTTCATAATGAACTCTTTCAAAGTGCGACAGGGAGTCAGACAAGGGGATATTCTGTCGCCGATCTTCTTCTTATTGGCGATAAACGATGTACTGACTGCCACTTTCTAGGCAGCTTTATATTGTTCAAAGAAGGAATGAATCTGTATGGAACTTCAGTCCTTCGAATGGAATCCTTAAGTTACACGGCGAGATAGTAGACCAAAAACAACATAGAAATCAACTGCATTGGCCGAAGAAGCTACACAGCCTATAACGTCGCCACAACTTAAGTATCTGACTGCAGATCGAGATCGTTTTTTACAAGTTTCGCTCTTATTCTTCAAATTAGTTTTCTTTCTGCAGAAATTGTACATGGAATACTCGTTAACTCGTATTATCATCTCTTATTACATAACTTATTGCACTAATCTTGTGTTAAGGAAATCGGAACATACTTTGAAAGCAGCTTCAATGTAGATGGTAATTTTCCTCGTTACTGTTCTCTAGAAGATCTGATAACTGATTTTCCATGTACGAGTATATCTTGTTGTCATCGCAAATTCTCGTAAGAAGCATATAACATTGTATAGTAAATATTTTTTTTTAACCGAAAGCGTCAATAAGGCGTGTGGCTTTAGGTAATGGTTTATGTCAAAGTAAAGCCATGCACGAAATTAAAACTTTTTTCCAAATTGAATTTAAATTTGCTAAAATACCTCTTAAATATGTAAGTTGTGTTGCAAAATTTCGAGAAAAACTTAGCAGATTTTCTACTAGCTTTGTAATCGCAAATGTCTTAATTTTGAACTAATATAGCTAAAATTGGCTTGAATATTCCAAAGTACAATTTATATAGGCAGAATATAAATAGGGGTCCTTTCTCCTGAAAAAGAATAAAATATGTAGATAACAGATAACACAAGTTTTATTTTTACGCGCTACTGACAGTCGTTGTAACAATGATCGATAGACATCGCCAGACGCTGTGCAAGATCAGCATACTCATATAATGCTCTTTGATCTGAAGAAAGTTCAACATTAGTGCGGAAATTATCTGAACCTACGTATGGATGGAGCTTTAAGAAACTTAGTGTTGCTATGTTGAGAACAAATCTTCGGACAATCCGATTAGAAAAAAATTAAATTACTCATGCAATTGAAAAATGGAGATAAAAAATTAGGGAGGTACTAAATTATAAGCGAATAATCAACCCCACTGTCAATGTAATGGAATATAAAACTGCCCACAGATGACGATTGAGTTCCTACAAGCGATTCATCTTACAATGCACGTGGGTAGCATATCACAATGGCTATAAAATAGAGGAAGAACATTTCCTACTATATATGTATCACAATCACATTATGGATCATTTAAAATTGTTTTAAATAAGTCACGTATCACATATTTATATATTTTTATGCTACTGTCTTGGAATTTATAGAAACTACGATCATATTTCTCATTCACATTCTGGATAGTTTACATACAGGAACAGACACATACTGCATTTAATTCATTTCTTTTTGTAATACAACTGTTGGAACACAAATATGAATGTGTATATCACACATGCACACATACCAGTATTATCAATTAAATGGAACAAACAATTATGCTTATACAAAAATATAAGATAATTTTTATGATCAATGAGTTTGAAAATAGTAAGAAAAATGTAATGGGAAGTAACTTAAATACAGCCGGAACTGGTAATTGTCCTTTACATTCCTCGGATATGCCGAGAAGAAGAAAATATTTGTTAGGTATGTTAATATCTTACAGAAATTAAATAAAGTTATTTCGTCTGAAATAAAAATGCAAAAAAACTAAGAGAACAAATTTAAAATCCGAAATAATTTGCAACAAATTTATGTTCAAAATAAATTGTGTCTTTTTGTTGCAATCGTTTGTACACATTTTCCCTCGTTCGATCGCAACATGTTTAAATTTCCCTCTGTTGTTTAACGCATATTCACGGCTCGAAAACTTTCAATTTTAATTATTTTTAGTTTGCTTTTAATCTTCTTCGAAGTCGGGCGGTGAATTTTAAATGACTTTTGTTTATATCAGTAATTTAACAATCAAGGAACATCAATCAGGAACAAACATATGCATGTGTTTATTTATAAATATAACTTTGATAAAAAACGTGTTGCTTGTATGCATGTACATTTTATATGCCGTTTTACATATGCACGTTTTTATGGGCAATCCGAATTTCATTCATAAAATCTATATGTGGAAATGTACAAAAAACTATTTACGCGAATTTCTTTCCCCGAGTGCTTCTAAATTTGTTTACAACTTATCAAAATCAGTTTAAAATTCAGTTGTTAATCTTCGCAGATATATTTAAGTAAACTTGTGTGCGGGTGTTAAGTATTTTTTTCTCAATAAAATATAATTTCGGTTAAAAATAAACTAAAGAATGCTTCAAGAAAATGATTTTGTTTTTTGTAAGTTCATAGAGTAATTTATCAACTAGTGATCACTGCTACAATAGTTGATTTAATAACCGTGACACTATTTATTTAAACAAAAGTTGACTTACCGTCAAAGTGTTTAATGATACTAAATACAAAAAGAATTGCGGCTAAAGCATTCAATGTGTCAATAATTTTATTATTCATGAAATATATTTTTGAAGCGATTTATGTACAGTATATTAGCAGAGGCACAGCTTGCTAAGATTAATGTTCAGTTTGTTTAAGGTAAGCTGCAGCTATTTATATTTGCATTAATTTGATTTAAAATAGAAAAATGTTCGTTCGTAGATATAGATATGTACACACCGTATAAAAACATAAAATAAATATAATCAATTTCAATTAGGTAAACTTAATTTTTTGTTTTTTAAAGCATTTATAAATTTTAGTTACCGTTCTGCACACTTTTTTAGACACGCTCAAATGTATTATTTATGTTTACCAAAATAGTCATATTCAATTTAAGCGCGAATTGGTTATTAGTTTGCATATATAAAGATACATACACATATGTGCATGCATATGTGTATACAATATTGAGGTGACGTATGCGCACTCAAACTTATCATATGTATATACTAGGCGAATAAATATTCTTAGATATGGAAAAAAATCAAGTGTGTATTAATTTGCACATTTTATTTAATTGGTGTAGTAATATTCAAAATGTTTCGAAAATGCTTTTTGAATTTGACTACAAAATTACTTGATCTATTCATTAGGCTGTCTGCAAGCAGAGACTTAAGCATACCTCATCCATAAATTACTCGTAAAAAATTATTGATGTACAATACCATATTTCATATGTATGTACGAGTATATAAATAGTAAATATTTTTAGTACATTGTAAATAGACTTGCATAGTTGATAACTTCTTTAACTCAACTATCGTAAAAAGACAAAAACATTATATAATTATACATACATACTGTTTTAACATACGAATTGGAAAAATCTATCTACATGCATTTTTTATACATATGTTCATATTTGTACAATTAAATACTTAATAAAAGTCAAATCTTAAAATAAGATCAAGTATAGTCCACAGGCATATTAGAATTGTTTCCTGTAGAAATAAATAATTCTTAACCGCTCAGTAAGTTAGATGAATAGTAGTTTTAAAATCTTTCTTTATTGAAAATTGTTTACCTTCAAGGATATATATATATATATATATTTTTAAAAATTTGTGTCAGACTGTAATGATTCTGATAAATAGTCGAATTGGACCTATCTTAGTTTATAAATTGTCCTTAATGATCCTGAGGCACTATACTCGTAACAAAGAAAGTTAAGTTATAATGCCTTCGGATTGGGGTTGTATTGGGGATGTGATGTCACTTTTTAAGCAGGCTTCAGTGGTGGAACACGATTCCACTTAAGTTCTGGCTATATTTATTTAACTGATTTCTCCAGTTAAAATCTAAATTGATTTTCTTGTTTAAATCAACTTGGAAATGCTAGACTTGAAAATTACTAGACCTCTATAATCACATCAAATTAATGACAGCTTTTTTTTATGCATTTCACCACCATTCTGATTTGTGCTGGTTCAACGATCATAATCCTTTTGGATTGTAGGCGATCTATGTTTCATCCCTTGTGATGATTCGTCCCAATCTAAATTCACTTACAGAAAGATGATAATTATGTTTAATTCTCTAGGATTATCCAACTAATACGTGGGGGTTTTTTTCATCAAGCCTTGTACCACACTTTTGAAATAGTCAAACTTTGCTAGTCGTGTTTAGTACACAAGACATCAAAATGATATCAAAATATTATATTGTAGTTCAATAACTAAGTAAGGCAAACATTATAACAGCGAAATGTTTCAAGAATAGTGTATATATTTTACTTAACAAGTTGCATTTTAAATTTCAGCCAAATTGGCTGTCGTTTGTCAATTTATATTCAAGAGACGTTGACAGTGATCGCTGAGAATTCATAATAAAGCAACTTACGCTGGAACTACATGCTGAAGTTAATTAATTAATGGTAATAGTTAATTTTGTTTTAATATTTTTAAATAACTGTTCAGTTCTAAATACGCGTATAAAAAGAAGTTGAGACTCATATTAATGTAAGTCAATAAAATCAAATAATATAATAACTTTCAATATTGGAGCAGAAATTCTTAATACAATCAAATATTATATAGTTACGTATGAAATTTAATTTTCCGTTGCACAAGCTTCTTTATTAGATACATCTTTAAAAACCAATTCGCAAATTTACAGAATATGGAATAGGGTTATAAATGGTTATAACATTAGTTAATTTAAAAACAAAATTGTTTACGATACGATTTTACATACGACAAACTGAATCAAAGCTCTTGTATTATGAGGTAAAAAAATACAACGATATATTGCATCATATAGACGTATTCCAAACTCGATGTTGCTTATACGGTTGCCAACTGTTTTATTTCTACCTATGTATTATATGGCAGTTTTACCAAATACTATCTGTCAATTTTTACACCAGCAGTCCTAAGTCTTTTGACAAATTCAACTAATACACATACATATTATAGATAATGTATTCTATTATATTTTTTCGCTATTCAGCTGAATTGAATTAACAATTTTTATCCGAAATTTGTTTGCCAAATATGTATGCATGTGTGTGTGTACGTTGCTGAATAAAAGAAGGGGTTTATGTAGAAATCATTGCTAATTTGACAAAAAAAAAAAAGAAAGGAGAACTATCAAAAATAATAAAAATGTAAGCAGGATAGTATAAAATGCATGCTCAAATACAGAATGTTAACGTATAAATTTATAGGACTATTTTAAAATATAAAAAGATACTGTAAAAAAACAAGGGGCAAGGTGTAGTAAGGCAATCAGCACACTAAAACACCGACCCACCAGGAATTATTTTTCCAATCTTTGCCTTGACTATGCATATAGGAACATACACTTACTTATACCTGCAATTAGAATACTATAAATAGTGTTTTTACTTATAAACTGTGAAGTAAATTCATACTTTAATTATTAGTGTTAGTTTGTGTGTAGCTCTAGATCAAGGTTAATTATGCTGGAATTTTGGGATGTTACCATTAAATATATTTATTAATTTAATTTTTTGAACAAAGCGATGCAGGCGTTGCTTTGACCACATAATCAATATTATGTTATGTACGCGTTCTTAATGTTAGCGAGAACAAAACAATTTAAAAGTATCTTGGGAAGCTTTCTTTCTCTCTATCTCTGCAGCAGCGAATGAAGTTCCTTTTTCTAGGGCCTAGTTTGAAGACATGTAAAAAGGAATGCAGAATCTTTAAGATCACATTCTCATTCCATTAATGGCTCATTTTGGTATCCTTTGATGGGCTCTTAAAACCTAGGAGTGTTTATGTGATCCAAGCTGACTTTCAGAATAACCAATCTTTCTATCCACACCTTAATAAAAGACAGACAAATAACTAAAATTCCTTAATTAAATGTGTTGCCTTTCTAGTAAGACTTCGCAGGTTATAGTCGAACCTATAAATTTTATGATATATTCGTCTTTTTGAAAAAAAAGATCATAAATCCATAAATAAACTTATATTGATTGATAGCTCTACTAACACATTTACGGATGCAATTCCTTTATACACATACAGAGTAAAGCAAGTCACAACAGCATCTATTCATGGCAGACGCGCCTTAGCGTAGAAACCTTGCACCTTAGCTTTTTAGAAACGGGGTTGGTATGTTTTCCAATTTACACATATTTACAACTATAGGTATGTTATCTCACGAATTAATGTCCATCAGTGTAAAAAGGTATTTGAAAAATTGGATGTCGATTTATGTTTTAAAAAGTTTATGTAAATTCAAAAGATAAAACTTATTTCTTTGTCTTTTTATAAAGTTTTCCAAAGATGGCAGGTAGTATAAATATCGCCGACGAAGTGGGGTGAAGCCAGTCAGTTGAATTTGAAAAGTGAATTAAGCGTTTCTGATTCAGTTGTAAATTTGCACTGTACATATTTTTTATCAAAATTGTTCTTGATTTAATTCAAATTTCACTTTTTTTTTCCTGGGATCTAAAGTATCACTCTTTCAGCGAAGAAAGAGAAAACCTATGAATTGAAATCTCCTGCCTCTTTTACTTTACTGGCTCGGAGTTGGTGGACAATTGTAGGTCCCCTTTTACTGTACATTTTACATTTATATTCAAGTGGCCGGGAGAAGCTGTTGTTTTACCCAAGCTTGTTCTGTTCTGTTCCATATTTGTTTTTCTTATTATAAATTCAAATATAGTATGTTAGTGTTTAATCACATTAATTTGCAAAAGTGAAAGTTTTTGTTGTTTGTAAATTAATTGTATTGAGTAATTGTGAAAAAAAAGTAGTAATGCTTTTATCGTAAAAATAAAATCTCTGCTGTAGTAAGCAAATTTTAAATTATGCTTAACAACGCGGCTCGAATGTGTAAATTTTGAATCAGAATCTCAAGCCCATTGTCCTGCCAAAATAATTGTTTTAATTTTAACCGGATCTTATCATTTTATTTAATTCACATCTTTTACAACATCTCATAAAGTAAGGGTTCGTCTGCAAATTTCACGATTTATTATATATAAAAAGAGAAACAGTATAAAAAATATAAGATATCACTAATACCGAAAGAAATCAGCGAAACCTCAACGGTTGCATGGATCCCTGTTATATCCTGTTGCGACCAATGCTATCATAAATACGTGCGAACCCAGTGTAGGCGAGCTAATGCAGCTAAATCAAAAACAAATGTACAAGCTATCATAATAAAGTATGGTACACACTATCATTATTTAACTGACATTCTTGCTGGAATAATTTAAAAATTATAGTGTGTAGCTTGAAATTAAAACGGACAATTGAAATGATGATGAGGGTTGAAATTTCTCGCAGATTTTGTTGGAATGACGGAGCATGATGCATTACCTGGGCTTCACAGACGAAAAGCCGAATTTTATGATGGTGTTACTTCTTTTTACGGATGTGTATGTAGAAAAAAAGCTTTTCTCTAAGAATATTTATATTGTTGTTTAATTCATTTACTAAAAGCATTAAATCTTACCCTTAATAATTGAATTGGCAACTAAATATTACATGGTGGTGGTCTTATTTTATTATCAGGTGATTTCAGACAAATAATACCTATTATTCCATATTGAACATATGCTTTTAAAAACAACGCATGTCTAAAATCATCTGTTTGCGGTGAAGTGGCAGTACATTGCAATTCAGAATAAAGTGCATCTTACACTAAACGTACAAAACGATTTATTAGCGGAAGTATTTTCCAAAAAATAAGTGGATATTGGTAATGGAAAAATCTATTTTCGTGAAAATACATAAATAAATAAATTGCCTGAAAATAACTGCAACATCGTAGATTCGAAAAATTCATTAATAGAAAGTGTATTTCCAAATCTTAGCGACAGTTGTGGTAATCATCAATAGTGATTGAACGAGATCAGATTCAAAATACAGGAGGCATTAAATTATGAAATTATCCAACTGAATTCTTAAATTCACTCAAATTACAAGAACTTCTACCACATATCTAACCCTTCGAAATTGGGCCACTTACTTTTGCTTCGAACATAAATGCACCCAGCTTTTGCAATGGAACGAGATTGGTTATTAAGAAACAATTTGAAAATATTAATTTCAAATTCGATTTTGAAGTTTCCTTTAAGAATGTTAGTATTGATGTCTCATATTTGAACCCAATGTACGAAATTTAAGTTTGATCTGTCGAAACCAATCTTCACATCGCACTTTATTTTTCTTCAATCAAATAAACTGCAGTTTTTCGCGTTTCTACGAGTTTGATCATTGGCGTGACCATCTTACAGTTCTCTTGCTTCTCTAATCCTAAAATCGCGCCAATGACATCTTCTGTCTACACTTTCTTATGCAGGCATTTTTACCAAATTAAACTACCCCGCAAAACAACTTCTGCCGGTTGAGCTAGTTTATTTCTAAGTACATATTTACTGCAAACCAAAGAGAACTTTGACGAACTGGATAAGGCCACATTTATAATTTTGGGTAGTTAAGGACGAGCACGTAAAAATGATGTGAATAGTTAGTAAGGTTTGATGCGAAAATACCATGGAAGAGTTTAGTGAAAACATGACTATCCTAGTCCATTTTTTTTGGTATGAAACAAAACCATGCCTCATAAATGCATTTAAGAAAAATTACTGTTTGCGTAATGCACATTTAAACAAACAAAAGATGAAGTCTTCCTATACTTCGTTTCTCCTCGGAATATACAATACTCGAATATTTAATAGTCTGAGTGATAATGTTCATATCACCATGTCCTTTCACTTTAAATTTCATTCATTGGAAGAAATTGTAAAATTTATTTTCCAAAGAATTTTAACTAATATTAAAATTGCAATTTTGAGGCTTATAATGTTGAAAATAAAATATGTATATCATATATATACGTATATAGTTATCTTTGTTCTTAGTTGTCATAAATATTACTTCTTTTGATTTTTTTTAAGTTTTCAAGCTATTATCAGAGACAGTCTTAACTTTTAAGCTTAATCAACATATGTAAATCATGTATATACGTATATAGTTAACTTTGTTCTTAGATGTCATAAATATAACTTCTTTTGATATTTTGAAGTTTTCAAGCTATTATCAGAGACAGTCTTAACTTTTAAACTTAATCAACATTTGTTCGCGTACTTATTGGGCTAAATACAAACATACTATATGTAAAAACTGTCATATTCGGGAAAGTGACGATAAAAGTATTTTGCTGAGAGAAAAGGGCAACAAAAGTGAACAGATTTTAGATAGTTTACGGTATAGACAAATGTCAACTGTTTTTTTTTAGACAAAACGAATTTAAAAAATAAGCTCAGACCACATTAGCAGTTCCTTTAATTAAAAATCTTGAAGCTCAGGACAATGACTGCCACAGAAAATAAAACAATTTAACTACACAAAATTCTGTAAATTTATATTTGTATTGTCCATATAAATGCAACCTTTGATTCGAGGTGCCTGTTCTATATATTTTGTTTTTACAACTTTTTAAAAACTTTGTTTTTTAGTAGTCCCTTTCGTGATACATGCACTTGAATGAAAGCACTCTTACTTTAAATCACCGATTGTGAAGAAATGGATTTTTTGTAATAAAAACCATTACATCTAATTTATATCCACATAAAACATACCGACAAATCAATTTAAATTAACATATGTCTTTCGACATTTCGTACGCTTTTAAATCTTGATTACGATTCTATATTAAATATATTTAAAACTAAGAAAACATTTTTTTAATTCAAAAAACCTAGTAAATCGGTTTTTCTTTTTTTTTCATATTAAAAAACTTAACATTAAAACCTAAAAATAAATCTTTATCTACTTAAATTATCTTATCACATAGGTATTTACTTTAGGTGGCCCTACAGTAGTGAAAGAACTTGGGCCTCAGTCAACAAGCGTCTCCAGCCAGCTCGATATTTGCTAGCTGCCTCTATTTTCGCATTTCCCCTTCTACCTGCGTGCGCCACTTGAGCCTCAGTTTTCCTCTACTGCGCTGTCCCTCGGGGATCGATTCAAACACTTTACAGACCGGAGCAATGGTGTACATCCAGTCTACATGACCCAGCCAGTCGTTGGATCTTTACCTTTCTGGCTAGTTCGATATCTTGTTATTAAGGTCTTATATAGGGTAACTTTTATTGGGTCGGGAGAGCTCTTTTTTATAATTGGCGCGCGCAATTTTGTCTACCCTTAAAATGTTTGCACATTTCGCGGGCGAAGGAAATTTAGGGAGGGAGAATGGCTAGGAAATCAAGGGCTCGGCAGGGCGTTCCATTAGTGAGTTGTTCGATTTAGGAAAAAATCACGGTATTTCAGGTTACGTCCGAAAGTGGGCTTGTGGGTGTACTGATGAGCATTCATAGCGAGACGGGTATTACGGTTGGAGGTTTGGAGGGACGTAAGGTACTGGCAATTGCTGATGAGCACTGATGGTGAAAATGGTGATAGAACAAGGTAAGGCAGGAGACATTACGTCTGTGGTCGAGGGCGTCAATCGACTGTGTAAATTGGCATCTTCTATAATTTTTAACGCACGGTTTTGAATCCTATCTAGCAGGTGTAAAGAAGCCTAAGCAGCACCTAACCTGAGCAGTTTACTCCAGTTTTGGGCAGATGAAAGCCTTGTATATTGAATCCCGATCAGGAGGGGTGAACAATTTCTTACATCGCTTAAGGAAACTTAGATATTTCGCGGCATTTTTGACGACTTCGAAAATGTTGTCATTCCAATGTAGGTTGTAATTGACACATATACCGAGAATGGAACGTTTTTCGATTTCGACGATACAAGTGGCATTCATAGATAATGGCTGGGATTTGAATTTCGCTTTAGCGACAGCAGATAGCATTGTGTTTTGGATACATTAAATTCCATAAATTGATAGTTCCCCAATCGGTCATACTCTTAATATCAAAATTAAATGAGCTTAACATACGCTGCCGTTGCCGTTCTACAGCCGAAGAGCAGGGCAGTTCGGAAACAAATATGGGAAGCAACGAGTACTGTCGTTAGCGAAGGAATATATCGATCGCTCCCGAATAGCGGTGGTTGCAACCGAAATTTATAAAATTTGCGCTTGCTTGATAAGCGACGAACCCAACATCGCAAAAAAGTAAACATCGACTCGGTCGCTCCCGATAAGTGATACATTGTTGTGTCACAACTACGCAAAGGTACCCCTGACACAATTTGTGTGCATCAAGGGTTGTCGATCCCAAAATAGTGATAATTGCGACCCACATCAGTGAATGTTTTATTAAAGGGAAACAGTTGTTGGAACCGAAGATGACGACGTAATATGCAACAAATGTTTGCATATTGTATGCATGACGCAAGGAAATAAAAGCTTAGACAAGCTAGGCAATGGCACAGTCCATGTATGAGTACATACGTCGAAGGCACCGGATCACTCCCAGTTATTATCGGTTAATTGTATTGTAGAAGTAAGTCTAAGTCTAATTTACAAGTGTTTTTTTTTTGTTTTCTTTCTTGCTTGCCGAATATTCTGCGACATATTTTAATTTCAAACTTTTAGCTAAAAAGCTAGCTTGTATAGTATAATAAGGAAAATTAGATACATATGTGTTTAATTTGAACAGTTCACTTGTCCTTGTCCACGCTCTTTGTCTTATGTTGCTTTTGTAACATCTTCGAGTATCTATGTGTTGAAAAAAAGCCACAAATAAAATCTTCAATTATATGTAGGTTTTTCTTGTATAAACTGGCAGTCTTTTCTTAGTTACAAAATAATTTTGCTCTGCAAGTTCTTCTTATAATTATCTTAAAATGAAAAGAATGAAAGAAAATAGGGCTTCGTATCGAAGTAAAAAAAGAGCCCTCGAAGAATGTATCAAGAAATATCTTTAAATATATGGAACTTCCTATTTCCGAAACTTTAGCCTCTTCATCAAGTGTAAGATCTCCAACAGATATTTTGACTGTTGACAATTCAGATTCTAAAGTAGTTTGAGAACTAAACAAAGATATTCTCTTACCTGAAGTTAATACTCCAAATGTGTCACCCTCAGCTTCACGTCCTTCCCTTGGAAATACTACAACTTCTCAATCTGTAACGACATGTTCATATAAAATTGTCAATAGTTATGGTTCCGACCCCGGCTCTGATTCCGGCTCTGTCCCTGATTTTGACATTGAAATTGATACTGGGACTGAAAAAGTATTAGAATCAGCTAACAATTTAGATGAAATGGGAAAGTGGCCTAATGATATAGATGAAAATATGAGATTGCTACTTGTGCAACGCGATCCAGAAGAAGTGCAGCATGAAAGCGACACGGATTCTGCTGCATCGACAGGATCGACGAGGCGGCTAACAAAGGAATGTTTTTATCGCACGTTGACTAACGGACTTCGAACATGTGAGACAATTGATAAAATACAGGAAAATATCATAGCTAAAGAAACGAAAAAATGGCAGAAATTACCAGTACAAATAGAGGCAACTTTTCAGAATTGGTGCACCTAATCGCAAATTACGATCCAGTGCTTCGAGAACACATTTTACGAATAAAAATGGGTGGAAGAACTATCACTTATATGTCACCACGAGTTCACTAATATTTAAGGAGATAACGTTCTTCAATAAATTTTCTGTCAAGTTAAAAAGGCTAAATATTATTCCATTATATTCGATAGTACCCCAGATGTATCACACAAAGATCAAACCAGTCAAGTATTGCGTTGTCTTAAAATTAAAAATAAGAAAGTAGTAGTAGCGGAATCTTTTATTGATTTTATCGAAACAAAGAACGAAATAGCTGAAGGCATTTCTGACATGATTTTAAGTAAGCTAAAAGCTGATGGTCTTGATATAATGGATTGCAGAGCTCAAGCATATGACAATGCTGTTGTCATGGGTCAAAAGTATACAGGAGTACAGCAAAGTCTGAAAGACATAAACCACAAAGCAGAATTTATATCTTGCTCTAATCACTCTTTGAACTTGGTTTGTTTACATGCTGCTCCTGTTGAGCCAAATTCGGTCACTTTCTTCGGTACCTTAGAACGCATATATTAATTTTCTTCCGTGTCCACACACCTTTGGGAAGTTCTTCTTGGTACTTCAGGCAAAGCATTGAAGTTGATACTTCAGGCAAAGCATTGAAGAGGCTGCAAAAAACAAGATGGAGCGCAAGAGCTGATGCAGTCGAGAATACCTGGAACCATTATGAGGGCATTTTTAATACCTTGGAAAAACTGATGGAGGCAGACGAAAACCTAAACACACGGACGGATGCAGGAGCGTTGCTAATAGCATTGCAATCGTTTTCATTTCTGTGTTTTTTGGGCTTTTGGAAACCAGTATTGCACAAAGTTAATGATGCCCAAATATACTTACAAACAGAAGGACTGAACCTTCATCAATAAGCTCAAAAAATAAATGCATTACAGATCTTCCTTACAGAAAAACGAGGTGAATTGGTAGATGGTGCTTTTACTTATGCTAAAAATGTTTGTAAAAAACTTGGAATTTTAGTGGAACGTTCCAGGAAAACAAAAAACATATTTTTAGTGACAGAAATATACAATAGATGCTGCTTTACCCTATGAAAATGAACTGCGACGAAAATTATTTTCATCCTTAAACAGGGTAAGTGCTGAAATACAGCAAAGATTACAACAGCTACGAAATTTGGCGACAAAGTTCGACTTTCTCACCCCAGCCAAACTCTTGGATAAAAATTATGAGAGCATTTCAGATGTTGCACCTCATGAGGACATTGATAAGGATGTATTTGAGATTGAACGCGTACGATTAAGAGCAATTATGTCTTCTACAGGCAAAACAAATGAACTCGCCAATAAAAGCTCACTCGAACTATCAAAACATATATTACAGTTTAGACTGGAAGTTAGTCTGCCTAACATAACAATAATGCTTCGTCTTTGTCTCACAACTGCATTAAGTAATGCCAGCTGTGAGAGGAGTTTCTCAAAATGGTAGCTTATTTAAAGTTATTTAAGGTTAAGAATGAGCTCCCTAAGGCTATTTAATCTGGGTATCATGTCTATAGAGCAGGAAATCACGGAGACCATCGGTACTGAAGGAACAATAAGAGATTTTTTTTTTAAAGAAGTTTTCTGTTAATATATAAAAAAGTTTCTTGTAAATTAAAAAAAAATGTATTACATTACGCACCTGCATATACTATTTTACTAAAACCTAAATTAAATGCTTTCATTTTTTCATTTAAAAACTATTTTTTTTAAACAAATTTTAATTATGAATTTATTTATTTATTTATTAATGAATTAAGTTAATTTAAAAATAAAAATAATTTAACGTAATTAAATTAAAAAAATTCAAAGGCTAAAGAAAAAAAATAAATTAATGGAAAATAAATTAAAAAAAATAATCAAATCCTGTTTTTCTGAAGAATTTTCATTTAGATAATTAAAATTTTTATCCGCTTCGAGATTGGGAAATCGGAAAGTAACCAATATGGGAAAATTTTAAACTTGCGGCTTCGTTTTTGCTTCACTTGCTCGAAAGTAGTATCAACAACAGTTGACAAAATTTTTAAGAGAAATTTTATCAAGTTTATATATTATTATAGTTATTATAGTTAATGTTTAATTATTTTGCTGTTTTTGTTGTTAACTCGTTTATCTATATTTATTACATTTTGTTATTTATTTATTTATCTACCTATTTATTTATTTATGAATTAATTAATTTTTTTTTTATTTATTTACTTATTTATTACATACTTATTTATTATTATTATTTATTTATTTATTTATTTATTTATTTATTTATTTATTTATTTATTTATTTATTTATTTATTTATTTATATATTTATTTATTTATTTATTTATTTATTTATTTATTTTTTCTTTATAAGAGGGTTTTTAATTGTTATTTTCCCTTTTAAAATACTTAAAAATACAAAAAAGTTTGTGAACAATATTGTAAAGTTTTTTCTCAGTTGAAAGATACATTAAATATCATATCACTGTGTGTAAATTGTGTGGTGGCAAACCTTGTACAAATTTTACAAACGAAATAAATATCTATCTATCTATCTACTCGTATCTATTTACCAAGTTTATTGACATACATGTGTGTAGGTATAACTGGTTGAAACCGTAGACAAAGGTTTTTGTTTTTAGTGTGTAGACAAATAACTAGTGGCGGCAATAAATTGGGTCTGCCCCGGGCAGCCCCAACCCACTACGCCACTGCAGCAATTTGATGGAACCTAGAAGTTGAATCTAACGCAATAAAGTACCTCATTTATATTGGGAAGGAGGTTTCTGTCGGCAATCGTTAGCTTGTTGAGCTCACTATAGTCCAATACAATCCCCACTATTTCTTATCACTCCCATTAACTTTCTTTGGAACAATCCAAACAGAAGAACTCCATGGTGAGTTACTATCCTTAAGCTTCTCGACCTTAGCTTTGGTAAACGTTTTAGTAAAAACTGGTGAAAAACCTTCCGTAGTTCTAATTTGATTTGTTGAGAATATGTGCCAGTTTTTCATCACTATAGCTCCTAACATGAAACTCCTTTTTCTTCATCGTTTTTATTATCTGTCCTATAACCTAAAAATTATATTTCTCTATCTCTTTTTTGTGATATTACTTCATAATTATCTAGATTTTTGCATGCGATTCTAACATTACTTGTGTCTACTATTTCTTCAGTAGTGTTTAAAATCGTTGCTAAATATTCACCGTTATCATTTCTTGTAAAGCGTTCTGGAATAATTATACCTTTCTTAATCTCATGTTTTTGAATTACTCTTTCCTCCTGGAGTACGATATTGAAGTCGTATAACCCTAAATGTTTTGCTTCTAGCCTTTACCTTCGCTTTAATATCTGAGCTTTATTTTCTGATTTCTACCTTTTTTTTATAGTGGATGGAGTAATCTCCTTCCTTAAGAAAATTATCAACTTAAATGCCTTCATAGTCGCCAAGTAAATCGTTTTTTATTACTTGCATTACGACTTTATTTTTCCTTTATTATAGGTATTTAAAAAAAAATCAATATTTTTTTTCGATTTCTCCCATGGTCTCTTTTGGTTTGCCTCCCAGACCTATAAATTTTATTATTTTACTATGTTTATATCTGTTTTGAACAAATTTAACCTTTGTTTATCCTGTCTAGCATATCGATAAGCTTTTGGCTTTTGAGTTGTAACATAGGTTGATAACTTTTCCGATAGCCCATTGATAAAAACTGTTAAACTTTCACCCTTAATATACCCTATGGGACCTTTTTGGTCCTCTAGTATTACGTTGTAAAGTTAGCTCTGCATTAAGCACCTTTCTAAAGTTTCTACTCCTTGGATATACCTATACAACGCCACAGTTTCATCATTTGCTTGTCGAATGCTGATAAGTTCTCGATGTAACTGAATTTAAAGAGAACTTCCCTTTAATTATCCTTTCCACGCTCTTGAATATTCTCCGTTTCGGTGGGCTCCGTAGTATTAACGCTTTGTGCAGTTTTTCTGTGACCTCACTTTGTACATTTTACTTTGCCTGTTCTTACCGTAAAAAGCTTTGGCTACTTTACTTGTCTCTCTGTCCCACCGTTGCCACAAATTTTTGTGTTTCACCGGTATGGTGTTTACAATAAAAAAATTAATATTTGCACGTGGACTGCCTTTATGGCAGGATTTTGCACTTGCATTAAAATATACGATCAAACAAGAACCAAAGAATAGTAAAACACAAACACTTTTCCATTTGCACTTTTTATTTGTTTAGATATTTTTGTACGCAAGCCTTATTTAAGAGTGAAATCGCAGAGTTCTTTGTATGTGCATTTTTATATGTTTTCTATTTTCCGTGGCTATAGAAATTTTCCCACTCGTAAATATTCAACAAGGAAAGCCTCTTACGCATAAATAGAGACGCAGTAGCAGACTTAGTATGTTGAAGGTTTATCTGAATAAATGTAATTGAAGACTACTGGAGTACTCATCTCTATCTGCACTCATTTAGAATAGAATTTAACGCTTCCAAGATTCAAATCGTAGATTTAGAAGCTTGAACTCACAACGAGAGTAGAAGTGGGAATAGATTTTGTAATTCACTGTATCGAAATCTGGAATTTGGGTATGAAGATGCATCTGGTTGCTGTCATAGTTTCAGATTTTGAGTATGAAGACGCACCTGGATGTTACACTGCCTTCGAAGATCCATTACGGTGACCAATGACCTTGTAGTTTGGTGTGGGATAGATTTTTCCGCAAAACTCAATTTCTTTTCTAATGTCACCTAAACTGCCTGTTACTGAATTTTAAAAACTTTTATCAGCACTTAGAAATTTTCAGTTCTATAGATTACTTTATATTGCATTACACTGAGATGTTGAACCTTTTTTCTTAAGGTTTATGTAAACCACACAGTTGCTGTATTTAGTAGGGTTTCCAAATTTTCTGACATCAATGAAAATCTGTCTTTGTGGTGCGCGTCTTAAAAAAGCTGTTGTTCCATAATCTTTGTGGTGTTGGTGTAATTTAATTTGACTAGCGTTGTACTTTATGTCATCCTTTTTCTTATTTTTATATATCGCTATAGACAAGTCGAGTTCAGATGGATATCGACCAGTACCCAATTGGTGACACTTGGAGGTAAAATAAGCCCCATTGATGTGTATAAACAGTTGGAGCAATAGCTATCGGCAAGTTGGTGCCTCCTAGAGCCTAATCTATTTCTTTAGAACCCAACTGATTTTATGATAAGTATAAGAAAATTGTATTTGAGAGCGATGAATATATAAATCTTATTGGTGTTAATGCGAACATTATAAGGAAAACCAAAACAACTAGCTAAAGTATGCTCAGAAAATTCACTTTAGGTTGTAGGTTGTGCGTCTAGTCAACTACTCAGCTAACTTACAATCTCACTACTTCAAAGAAACTCAGGACTATGGAAAAATGCGGATTTACTATGGACGACTCTGCAAAGTGGAAAACGTCAAAACGTTTTGATTTTCAAATGGAACGCTTAATTCTGACGTTCACGAGTAGTATTCCAAACAAGAGGTTAAAATCGTTTCAGGTTCAAACCGGTAATCTTCTATAATTCAGTCGGAAAGCCTATCTAACATGAAACCATTGCTGGAAACTGACTAAGGTTAACTGACATAACTGCATGGTAGAATATCAATATTTATAATATTGAAAAATATTTCCCGCACAATTTCGCTGACGGCGGGAATGTTCTCGACAGAACAAACTTTACTATGATGCACTGATCCTCATATAGCATACTCACAGACTTCCGATTTCTTCGACTGAAGGCTAACTTTCGATCACTATTATTTAACACTTGGTGCGCGCAAAATTAATAGCGGCTGGCAGAATATCTCCGCCGTGAAATCATGAAACTCGAAATGTATAATCCGTTACACAATCATTTGTTGAAATGATCTACAGATACAATACCTACACAAATAATTTCAATATATATATTATATTCCTTTTTTAGTTTTTACAAAAAATTAAAAAAAAAAGTATTTCCCTTTGGCACGTGTATCAAAACAATGCTTAAAATGAGTTTAAGTTAGTAGGTATTCGCTTTGAATCACATATATTGTAGTTTTAATAATATATTTTCCATATAATTATTAATTATGTAGGTATGACATACATATGTGTATACACAAATAATACTTATTAAAAAAGATTTCCAAATTTACAAAGCATACTTCTATATTTTCAGTATATATCTAATTCAAAATGTGTTTCCTATCCTATGCAAGAGGCTGACGTGTTTTTCTGGTAATATCGATTGTTGATATTGCGCCTGCATTGAGATAAAAGAATGAATTTCGAACACACTATTGTATTGCTAGAACTGCTAACCATTTTAGAAGGTGCGTCATTTGTTCAGGTGAGCCATATTGTTTAAATTCCTTTACTTCTGGAAGATAATTGAAAGTCACGGTAATTGAATATTTTTCCAAACGGAGTATCTTTTGCTTTGTTATAATATACATACTATATACATATCTAAATTAGGCACAGTATTCAAAAAACAAACAACAAACCAAAGATAGTAGTTGCTATTGAAAATAATTTATAGTCATATGCATGTATATACATATACATACCCTTATACATACATCTATTTATGCTTTATTTAGTGCACCGATTTCTGTGCTTTATTATATTATATACATTTTAAGATTTATTTTCAAGCGATAAGTTTTTATTAATTTCAGGTCCTTATATGTAATTAAGATGTGAAAGCTCTTATTATTCTATTGTAGGTTTTAACAATTTACGAGTATAAATTAATAAGCAAACTGACGTTTTGATTTTCGATAATCTATGTTAAGAGATAATTATTAATTATTCCACTTGGAATAATTAAGACGCAACTGATGGTTGCCAGGCGCCAATTTAACCATTTGGACTCCTGAGACGTACGTTTTTTGAATACATATCGACTAATAGAAGCAGTAGACGTTTGTAGAAGTTCTTCTGCAACGCACGGTCAAAATTTCGTTACTTCACATCACTAATTATATGTGTAACGTATATAACAAAAGAGAACGAGAGATTGCAAACGAATCAGAATCTAAAGCATTGACTAAATATTAAATATTGCTAAATTACTCTTAATACTCCCACTTTCGCCAATATTTCATTTTATCATTATGCATAACATCAATGCAATTTTAGAAGAAATTAAACCCAAAAATATTAAAAGCAACTTACATGTTTTCTTAATTCAAAAGCAAAACAAATTATTCAGTTTTAGACTTAGATTTAGTTATATCTACCAATTTGATGTCTTAAAAGTTAAAACCTTTTCCTTAGCAAAGTTTTGGTAAGAACATCATCATGTATCTTTAAACTCGCTTCGGAAATTTCGTGGGTAGTTAGTTTGTCCAAATGCCGACTTACAGGTTGCCAACGGCCTCTCAGTACGGAAAATCGGCTACCTTTTCATTTGAATTTGTAAGGTCCTTGTAAGTAACGCTATCAACTGGTGTTGTAACGGAATTAGCATCATTCATCTTGATTGTAGATGTAGATTGATGGAGAAAAAGCGACCCATTTGTCTGCCGCTCTATCTGCACGCCCAAGAAACAATGCGCCTCGTAATTCCTTTCCAAGTTTTTTTGCTTATTAATGTCCTCTTCGTTTCCTGCATTGAACCCGTCATCGATGTAAATGGCCTTTATGATGTTTTTCCCGACAAAAACGCATGAAACGGCCTCTGTACCCACTCGGTTGTCGATGTAGGTATCATCCAGCAAATTACCATTTTTACTAGCTACAATAGCAAGACTTGTTCTAGTTCAAGCAAATTGGGCTACAGGGCTGAACGTTTCTTTATAATGAATCCCGTACTGTTGCGAGAATCCTCTAAAAACTAACCTCGTCTTGTATCTTTCGGGTTCATTGATATTTGTATGCTTTATATTGAACACCCAACGATTATCAATTTTTTTTTTTGAGGTGGGAGATTAACTAGTTCCCAGGTATTGTTTTTATTGAGTACCCGGATTACTTTCTTCTTTGATGTAAGCACTTTGCCACTTTTCTTTGTCTTTCGATTCGAGACCTTCCTGGTTCACACACAGAAGCCACAAATGCTCCTGCTTCCAAGATAGATACTAACAAACTCTTTTTTTCATTTTGAGCGCTTCTTTGCTCATCGGATTTATTCTACTTTATTTACCTGAACTAAGAATAAATCTTCGTCCAGTAAGGTATCTTCTTTCTAAGGATTCAATTCAGTTTTAAGATGCTTTCCTTCCTCATCACCGTTCCTGAAATAGGCACATTTTTGAAGACAACATCACGATTTATCTCAATTCTATTGCCCGCAGGAAAATTAACACGGTATCTTTAGTATTTTCCGGATATCCGACGAAAACTCCTTGTTTTGCCCTTGAATCCCATTTCTGGCGTTTTCGCGAAGAAATATAAGCGAAGTATTCAGTCTCGAATATCGAATAAAGCATACCGTTTGATGATTACCAAAGAATTCATTAGACTTTTATCATTAATGTACATTGGTCCCGTGAAATTCAATAAAACAAAAACATGCAAAATTGGCCGCTTCTGCCCAAAATCCTTGTGCATGAATCATAGTCCTAGCTGCCTTCACTATAGTGGGATTTCCCACCTAAGAGCCCCCAACTGAATTGTTTCGCATTGGGCAACACAAATCAGGATGGACTAGTTCACCTACCGCACATGAGCTACTGCTACTTTTTTCAAAAGAAAATCGATGCAACTTCTCTAGTGCACATGCATCGCAAAAAGAATTATCTGTGTCATAGAAATCTATACCACGCGCGCTGTTTTAAAAAATTTCTGATATATCATAATAAACATGCTGGCGTCCAAGTCTCTCATGCTAAGTCTTAATTTCTTCAATCTCATTAACGATGCTTACAATCGCTGGTCCACTAATTCTAAACATCATCTTAAATAATGGGAATTGGGGTACTTCCACTGTCACAGTTCGTCCGCTCTGCAAAAGCTCACATTGCTGCTATTGATGAAAATAAATTTAGGTGAAAATCAGAAACATGCATAACATTTGAAAGAAATTTCGGCAGCCAGGTTCTACCGTTGAAGGAAAGTATGTTAATTTTTCCTCTACTGAAAGCACTGATGGTTTTTCCGTTACCCACATGAACGAATTGTGGATTTTCAAACGGCACATAATCCACTTACCAATCCCTAGAAAATGCCATGTCGTCGCTTGCTTCAGAATCAGGAAACCAGTCATTAGATTTATTTTCAGTAGAAGGAACCACTGTGCATTTACACACAAAAACATCAACATGAAAATCCTTTTGGGCAACATGTCTTCTTACAAAAAAATACATTTTGCGGACTTAACATTATTTGATGTGGCTCATTAGAAAAGGTGTTTCCTTCTGGCAGCTAATGCACTTGTTATTGTTGCTGTTTCAACATGGACCTATAAGCTTAAGCTTATTCTGTGCAACGTAATAATTTGAAAGTTTTGCTCTGAGAAAAGTATTTTGAATAGACGTTGTGAACAGTCCTGAATACTGCTTTAAGAGAATTTGTTGGCGGTTCACTTGACATTTCCAGAATCATTGGTACTCGTAAATTAAACTCATTTTACGGTTCTTCCGCAACCGGAATTCCGCCGTCAAGGTTTTTATCTGCGGAATGAATTGTAGAGCTACTTGTTTCATTGGAATTATGTCTTACCCTTTTTGTACATGATTTCATAGTTGTACTCCTCTAGTTTAAGCCTGCTATGAACCAATTTTGAATTTGATTCATTTAAACTCATTAACCATTGGAGAGTTTTGTGATCGGTAAGTATTTTGAATTTGTTGCCGAACAGGTAGGGCCGAAAATATTTCATGGCCCAAACTGTGGGCAAAAGCTCCTTTTCGAATAATTGGAATAATTGATTTCTGTTGTGGTAAGTTTTTTGCTTGCAAAACAAATAGGTCTATCACTACCGATAGGTCTTTGCGATAGAACGGCACTTACCGCGAAATTGCTTCAATATACAATAGGATCATTTGTTAAATAATCTTAGCACATTTCGAAACATTGCACATACTTGGGCACTACCCATACAGGTGATCTCCAAAGGAAGTAACCAGGTCGAATGAATCCCTAGACCAGCATGTCTTTTATTTGCTGTTGGACCTTGTTTTTATGAACATACGGGTATCTGTATGATTTTGTGTATTTACATACTCGTAGATATGCCATCCGAAGTTTTAATTTTGTGTTTAATGGCATTGGTCAAGGTAAAAGAATAACATTTCCTGTTAAATATATCTTCATAGTTTCTACATAATTTAATGATTAATTTTCGTTCCTCAGAAAAATTAATTAATCTATCCGTTATAAATCAGCAATGTTATTGGTAACTGTGTCTTCTAAGTCGTTTCCAAAATTTTAGAGTATGTTTACTTTTGAGAGGTGTTCCATGAAGATTGTTTGGCTATTACTTGAATTGTTGCTTACTTCAACTAGGATATACCAGTTATCGGCACTGTAGATTCCTCCTGAAATAAAAACTCCGAGTTTGATTTCAATACTTCTGATAAAAATGTCACCATTACGAATATCTACAGGTTGCCATAATAATGTGTTAGCATAGGTGGGAATACCCGGAATACACAGGGTAATAAGTGTTTTAGTTTCTAGATCGACTTTAGCTTTGAGGGAACTCAATGTGTCTAGACCTAATAATCTATCAAAGTATCCATGGAATTTGAATACTAGGAATCTCATTTCTCCGGGACAATTAAATTCGAAAAAGTTGGGTAAACATACTTCTTTATCAATTTTATGTTGGTTAAGAATAGTTTTTATGATTACAGGTGGGACAATTTCTTGATCTTGAGGAAGAATGTGTTCAGGATTTATAAAAGAGGATGAGGCCCCTGTATCTATTAGGAATTATAAGGGTCTTATGAAAGGTGATGAGATATGAATATAGGGTAAAGAGTGTCCATGTTTGTTAATATCTATGTACTTAATGCATTGTCCGACAGTGGGTTCTGAAAATTGAAATCTTGTGCTGTTCCTGTGGACTCGGTTTCAGGTGGATTTTGGAAAAAAACAAATTCATCCAAATTTGGATAGTAACCATTTCCGTCCGTAGTTGTTTCTTCTGATGGAGGATGGGGATTTCCTTGTAAAGTGCATCATGTTGTCAGTTACTGGTTCTAACGTCTGTTCGTTTATATTATGTACTTCCTTAATGGTGTAGTGTGATGATCTGAAGTTATTATTTTGAGGCCGTCCATTAAAATGTTGACGAGGAGTGGATGGTTGATTGGGACGACTTTGTGCAGAAAGGGTGTCCATAGGTTCTGGTGGAGGTACCTTTGGTATCGGTCGGGGTATGAAAGGCGTTATGTATGCAGTATTTGGGAAGTTTAGAATAGTGTTCGGTTGCAAGGAAAATCGAAAAGATTGTGCGGGATACATATTTTGTAGCTGTTGTGGATTGAATAGGAATCTCATTTCTCCGGACAATTAAATTCGAAAAAATTGGGTAAACATACTTCTTTATCAATTTTATGTTGGTTAAGAATAGTTTTTATAATAACAGGTGGGACAATTTCTTGATATTGAGGAATAATGTCTTGAAATTGAGGATTAGGCTCCTGTGTCTACTAGGATATTTAAAGGTCTTCTGAAGGATGATGAGATATGAATAAAGGGTAAAGAGTGCTCATGTTTGTTAATTTCTGTGGGTTTAATGCATTGATTGAGGCCGGGTCCTAAAAATTTAAATTTTGTTCGGTTCCAGTGGAATCGATTTTAGGTGGAACGTGGAGAAAGTCAAATTCATCCAGCTTTGGGTAGTAACTATTTCCCATTGTATTTGTATCTTCTGATGGAGGATGGGGATTTTCTTGTGTAAAGTGCATCCAACGTCTGCTCGTTTATACTATGGACCTCCCGAATAGTGTGGTGTGACGGTCTGAAATTATTATTGTGAGGCTATGCATTAGAATATGGACTGGGAGTAAATGATTGTTTGGGAGAACTTTGTGCAGAAAGAATGTCCATAGGTTCCAGTGGAGGTACCTTTGGCTGGGGTTTTATATGCAGTATTTGGAAGTTTAGGTTAGTGTTTGGTTGCAAGGGAATTCGAAAAGATTGTACGGAATACATATTTCGTAGCTATTGTGTATTAAATTTAGTTTTTTGTTGGTTAAGGAGAGGATTTTGGGGAAATTTTACTGAGGTTGTGCATGTCTGTGTTCTATCTTAATTAAAGGTTTAGAGAGAGGTTGCCTTGTTTATGTTCGGCCGTAATATGTATTTTGTTTTTTGGATACAGAACCCAAGGGTTCTCTTAAACCAATCATAAACACGTTTAGACACATTTCCTCTTACAATTCTCGTTTTTCTTTTATGACATTCGAATCTTTGGAGTGAATAGTGTATAGTGATAACCCTTCTATTATTTTGCTGTAAAACTCTTCTAGTTTTTTTGTTTTTATTTATTTTGCCTCAATCCATGCAAATCTCTTATTAGGGAAGTCTTATTACGATTGCCTGCGTAGTGCAATATGAGGTTTGATTTTATACTCTCCCAGTTCAGCTGGGTACCGTATATGTTAGGAACCTCATATGCAGGTCCCTCTATTTTATTGCGTATAGCACGAAGCAGAAATTTACCATAACTGATTCCATCTGCAGATTTAGTCAGGGAGAGAATATCTTCTCAATCCGTAAAAACTCATAGAGGAGCCTAGGATTGCCATCGAATTTCGGCAAAGCATCCGGAATACGAAGAGAGTTAAATAAATCTGTCATATTTAATTGAGTATTATTTGTGGTCGTATTGGGGAGAACAATAACAATGTCTTCTAAGTTTGAAAAATTTTAGGTAAGATAATTACTTAAACTACTTCAATTATTTTTATCTTCAACTTCGTTATTAAAAATATTAAGGCCATAGGGAATACTTTTTGTCATAATTTTATTACTAATATTCGGCTTTGAATACACAGAAATTCAATAATAAAAGTCGATTATTTATGTTAGGGATGTGTTAGTATGAGAACTCAACTAACAGTTCAAATAATGTTGTTTCCTTCATTGGTCCTTTGAATGTTCGAGCTTAAGACCTCTCGAATTTATTGTTGATTGTTGATAATGATAATCCTTCGCTGATTCAATATTCAGTTGGATTCAAAACGAGTTCTTTTGTACGTATATCACTACAATCGATTTATTGTCGATATTGAAACTATTTATATGCGCCACTTATAATTAGGAGCGATCCTCAAATTAAATAAAACAACTTGATATCCCCTGATAAGGGAATCAGGCTAACCGACTTTGCGGCGGGCGAAACATTTTCATAGCTCACACGGGGTTCCCATATCTCGATATTCACAAGGGGCTCTGGAGAACTCCTGACCATTCAACGATCAACTGGATTAACCACATTGCGACCGACGCAAGACATTTCTCCAGTATTATGGATGTCCGAATGTTCGGAGGAGCCAACATCGCCTCCGACAATTACCTCGTTGTAGCCAAGGTATGGTTACGAATATTCCGAACAACGCAGAGCGAAACTAGTGCTGTGAGGGATTTCGTCTACAACCGCAAGAGATCGCCAAATCCTTTTCCGATCGGGTCTCTTCTAATCCCTTAAGAGGTCCATAGGCAACACTTCCAGATGACGCCGCTTCTAATGTGCTGGTTTTTTTCTCGACCACCACAATAAAACCCCGGGTTTGATGATGAATGCAAGCAAGCATATAAAGCTAAGAAAGATGCATACAAAGCGGCGCTGCATAGAAGAACTAGAGCTGCTCATGAGCTCTATGAGCAGAAGAGAAAAAACGAACACTCGCTTGTCACGAGGAAAAAGAAAGAGCATGAGAAGCGCGAGTTACGGTTATGTTACAACATTTTATTTTTGAGCAGAGCTTCACCCTCTAAAACTTTAACTTTATTGACAGAATTGAACAAATAGAATATTTTTTAAAGGAATTTATATTTATTTTATTGTTGACGCTGCGATCTCTAACGTGAGAACGATAAGGTACAATAAGTAAGTATATTCAATTACAGAAAAAAAATCTGAAATGCAGTGTTATATAAGATAAGAAGAATGTGAATTGAACGGAAATATGATAATCAGCCTTCTTAACATCGCACACAAGTTCTTAACTGCTGTATTGTGTCAACAGCTGAATCCATTCGTCAACCACCTGATAGGTCCAAATCAGTGGGGCTTGAGGCCAAAAAAAACCCAATATCCACCAAATATGCACGCACCGGCAGATCTAATAAAAAACATAAGAGGCACAATCTTTCGAAATCCTGCGTCAGTGACGCGAGTATTGAAACGGAAGCGAAATATATGCTGTCAGGCATAAAACGTCACATTTCAATAGATACAAAACTTTGAGGCAGTGAAGGTCTTGATCTACTTAGGCTCAGCTATCAATTTAGACAACGTCACCAGCACTGAGCTTAAACGAAGAATAACTCTTACCAATCGCTTCTTCTTTCGGCTAAGAAGGCAACTGACTAGAAAAGCCCTCTCTCGAATAACAAAAGTTACGCTATGTAAGACCTTAATAATCCCATTCCTGCTCAATGGCGCAGGGGCATGGACAGTGTCAAAAATGGATGAGGTGATTTTTGAATGATTTTTATTCCAGTGAATGGAGGAGGAGGTACAACGACGAAATGTACGGATTGTAAAAACTGTCGAATTTGGAGAAATGAGGATAGAATTTCCAAAAATGAAATTAAGAAAACAAGTTTTAATGAAAGAAACCAGCATATAAAATCTAGAATTTCAGGACGAACATTATTTTATCTTAAACACATCTGAATGAGTTAAGATGAGTACATCCGACAATTTCTTTTTGCATTGTCCGTCTACAACATGTACATATATATAAATGCATGAATGTGTTTGAGAAGCACCTTCATTCAACTTTCCTGCTATTTAATATATTTTGTCTGTATTAAAACATTCTTTTAGTTGAAACTTTAATTATAAGTTAATTTTCTGTTCAAATCAGAACTATGTACTTTTGGCATTATAAATTAAAAAGATGTTCCAATTCGATATAAAAACAAATTCAATGACAGTTTTGAATAAAAAAAATGTTGATTAAAAATTGTTACAAGTATTACATCATGTATATTTTTGTGTAACTCAAATTATTTTACTTGTACTACATGCACATGAAAACGTATAAAAGATAGCATATTTATATACGAGTATTTACGTTCGATGGAAATTTGTGATGATGAACGCTTCACATGCTTCTGAACACATCTGAACAACAGATTGTGACGGCGAAAAATCGTACATCTTAACAATAGAAATAGTTAACCCAAGTAAACGGTACAACAACTTGAATCTATTTTATTTCTGTTAAAATATAATAAGTAAGAAATATTCATCTCAAAGCTCATTACCTTTGCGATCAGCGTAGTACGCGATGTATTTTTTTGATGTGCATTTCAAAGATTGTTAACAGAATATTACCTAAATGCACACATATTCATGAGCATATGGATTAACTCATGTACTAAGATATTCGAACTATACCTAAAAAGTTAAGACTAATTTTAATTTTCTCTTTCATAAAAAAAAAACTTTAAATGAAAGAAAAAAAGCAAGAACAGTTATATCTAAATCATTTCAACATGTTAACATCCAAGCAATCTGAGGATATACAGCAAGCGATTAATGACGATTAAATGACTTTCATTTAAATATGCATCAGTATGCACATATATGAACTAGTTACTACTCATCATTACTTAACACAACGCAGTATATCTTTTATGTTTCTACAATTATTACAATTGATGTATGTATTGAATACAAAAATGATGGCGTAATCTAACATTCCGTAAACTGTGTTCAAGGGGAACTTATAAGCGTTATACGCTGGCCTAAAAAAGTCGTATGCAAACTTTTTGTCTATGTTATGTATGTCTAATATATGTGTATATATATGTATAAACTATATATTTTTGTAGTTTTTTTTTTTGGTGTATGTATTCAAATAGATTTATACCAATCCACTTAAAACTACCATATGTCTGCCCATACCCACGTAGCCGCTTTTACCCTGACTGTAGAAATGGCAAACATTTTTTTTAACCGATCTAATAATCAAATGATTAATTGCAAGGTATAAACGAATAATTGCAATTAATTGCAATTAATGTAAAAAAATCGATTAATAGATTAATTTCAACATTTTAAAATAATAATACTAAATTGCATACAGACTTCAAACCAAAAAGTTTCAGAGCCGCATTTTGTATTAGAATTGGTCTATCACTGAGTCCCAGACATATCCTAAAAGGGCAAAAATCGCACCATGACATTACATTCTTAAAATACAGCGATCTTAAAGTAAAAGAATTGCCTCTTGCTTCATACACTATGTTTGCAACTTTGTGTAAAAATAAAACAAATAAAATATTGGAAACTATATTCTTATTCCAGGCATTTATTTAAATTTTGTCGGCATATATTCAAAAGCAATAAAAAAAAAAGAAATAAAATCAAAATATCGTATTAAAAATGCATTTGATCATTCTGTGTTTGTGTTAACATAAATGTATTCTTTGTTTAACCAAGTTTGAAGGAAAAGCAATTTTAATAAACGTTTTGTTGTCAAACGACAGCATTTTTCGGTCGCAGTTGCACCCGCTGTTAAGAAGAACTGCTCAGCTGGTACTGAGGTTCCATGTAGATGACAATACTTTTTTGAAAGTACTTAAAATTTTGGGTAAACGGTTTTTATTTCTTCCCAAGCATCAATAGTGTTTCGACTTAGTTCTAATACCTGACAATCCAAATAAAAGCTCATTTAATATTGTGGATGTCTAACATCTTTGTCCTTCCTCCTTCTTCTGTGCACTAGAGTTTTGTGAGGAGCCCAGGAGTCAAACTCTTCCTCTACCGATTCCACTGACGACTTAGATGATTATAAAATGTATTAAATTTCAAAATGTTATTTGCAATTACTTGAGTAATTAGAATGAGTATTTTGATGCAATTAAATCGTAAATTGAATGAAAATAATCGATCAATTTATTCAAATGATTAATCGTTGCAATTCATAAAATCGACGAAGAAGAAATTTCTACCACTTAACACTTCATGTTGCCTTGCGCTCTACTAAACTCTAGCACAGTGGAGGCCGCAGAAACAGGCCCAGTTTTGGAAGGTGATCTCAAACGTTTAGTCATGAAAATATCTCTTAACTTTAAGCAAGTCACTTTTCAAGCGTATATTCCTGCTCTCGAGATCTGTACGCAGTCAAGTCGTCTACTAATGTTTTGGCATGTTGAATTTAGCTCACAATTTCGCTTGCGTAGATTCTTACAAGAATCAAAGAATCAATAACACCTTGTTGTAGACCGTTGTTAATATCAAATATTCCGGAAGAACATATAGTATTTAAAGCATAAATAGCATTGGTTTACTTATGGAGAGGGAATTTAGTTTGAAGTATGTCAATAGCCTTCTGCAGGTTACTTAAGCGGAGGCCCCTTCATTGATTCTTACTATTGTGTCAAAGATATCAATGGTATTTATACGTCAATTAATGAATATCATGCGCCACCCTCAAGCAACTGATTACCCGGAAATATTGTATATTTTTGTCCTGAACGTACTAAGTGAAGACTTTTTTGATCAAGTTTTTGAATATTTTTTTGATATTCAAAAGGAGAATTATCCATCGGTTATTGTGTAAGCACAATGTCGCGATTCAGGACAATGCTACCATCGGCCTTGTACGTTTTCTGAAAAACACTCCTATATTTCCTACCTTCTTTATGAAAATTTAATGAAAATAATTATCAACAGGAGATCTAGATAGAAGCCGTACCTGGGAAAATACGTAGATTCCCTTTAGTGCAAGTTGTTTCAGAATTGGCTTAACCATGTTCGTGACAATGGACGTTTTTGCTGCCGTTTCTTCGAGGTGTTTCCCGAATTGATCAGCGGATCCCATTCATCGGTAAAATTTTATTATTTGTGGGTCTTTCGGCTGCTTTTGTGTCTATTTCTGTTATTGTTGCTACTGCGGTTTTCATTGCTGTTGCAGCTGCCGCTTTGACCAGTGTTTTGGATTCGACTGTTTTTGCTGCTATGACTTACTCATAAGGAATGTTGTTAAGAGATATTTTTTATTATACCGTAACCTTATCGCAAAAATCTGATAGTTCTTTATCAGTTAAAATAAGATACGGAAAATAAAACCAAACATGTATGTACACATAACGTGGCGTAAAAATTATCACCCGATATTCTTTGGATGAAATTTTTTATATGTATGAATGAAAAACTTTGTTTCTGCTTTTGGATTATACATTTAATTATACATAATATCGGCTTAGTGGCCGCTGTCCGAATTGATGATCATTCGAACCCAATTTATGGCATTTTCCATCACTCTTGCCAGAATTTCCGGCGATTGTTCCTCGCATTCTTGACGGATATCCTCTTTGAGGGCTTTAAAAGTCTGAAGCTTGTTGACGTAGACTCGTCATTTCAGAAAAACCCCATAAAAAGAAGTCTGGAATGGTTAAATCAGGCGATCTTGCCGACCACTGCAAATCGCCAAAACGACAGATTAGGCGAACCGGAAATGCAGCCTTCAGAATTTCAATTGTGGCTCGCGCAGTATGCGCCGTTGCTCCATCCTGTTATACAGTCCAAATTCATCCAATTAGGGAAGGAGAATGTGGTTGAGCATACCTTCGTAGCGCACGCCATCCAGAGTAGTCGTTTGACCAGTGGCGTTTTCGAAAAAAATTAGGCCCTATAACGCCTCCAGCATAAACAGCACATCATGCAGAAACTTTGAGCAGTTGTAATTGCTCTTCGTGGGTTATTCGCGGATTTTCGGTTCCCAAAAAGCGATAATTTTGCTTGTTTACATATCCCCAGAGATGGAAATGGACCTCGTCGTTCATGATGATTTTAGATGAAGAGGTGTCTCCTTCGTGGTCGAGATTCGGGTTGACTTGAATACAGGCTACGCGCTTGGTGGTCAACAGCTAACAGCTGATGCACTGTCTGCACTTTGTAAGGGAACATCTTACAGTCTCTCAGCAAAATTCTCTGTAAAGACCGCCGATTGGCAAGTCGTCTGGTCGATACTCCGGAGTCCTCTGCGGCATCTTCAACCACAGCTGCGATATTCCCAGCAGAACAGTAGCACCGGGGCCGGCCAGACTTGGCAGCATTTCGTGTTATTCCATAATATTCTACCCGAGCGGTTAAACGTGGTAGCGTTTATTTACGAGTTTCATGCCTTGTTGACGTGTATTTAGTATGTGCTTACCTCACGAATGTCAAAGTAGATCGACATTTGTAAAAATTATAGCATCTTCTGATAGGTTGATGACTTTTGCGCCAACTACTATATACAGTGAAAAGTCCCAAATACAGTATTGACCTACGTGCATACCCAAAAGGAGGAAAACCAGCCACTTTTCACTATTATACGAGTATGTGCACCTTGTATAAGATACTCAGAAATATATACGAAATATGAAGTTAAATTTAAAGCTTCGGATTTGAACAAATAAGATACACTTGTTATGTTTTTAAACTTATATGGCATTTTTATTACCAATCTTTAGCTTTACGACTACTTTTTTTAGGCTTTAATATAATGATTTGTTGTAAGGAATTACTTTTTTCTTGGCATCCAATCGTATTTGATTATTAGCCGTCATAAGTTAACATTCAAATCGGCAGTAGTAAATTTAACTCAGTTGTGAAACATACCTGGTTCTTAAACTGTTGTTTTTTATATTGACTTTTCCATCGTTATGTATACTTTCCCTTTTTTACCGATTATTCGTACAGCTTCTTTGAGATCAAATGTCGTATATGCGCTTGCAAACACAATTATTCCAGTTTTGATTTAGCTTTGTTTTAAAAACTGTTTGATTAAATCAGAGATCATGTCTCGGTCAACTTACACACAAATAAAAACAGAAAAGCATATATATAAAAATTACATTTCAAACTTATTTGTATAGAAATGCTACCAAATCGAATAACATTTCCTTTACTTTTCCCTTAAACATATTTTATATATTCGAGTATTTATGACTCATATAATCGTGTTTTACACGATCTTTTCAAAGATAAATGCGAAAAGCTAAGCAGAGAGCTCGCTAACTACAATAAACAAAAAACGAGCAGAACTATGTCCATTCGGAAATCCATATCTTTGCCATTACTACTCGTATTACTGTCCTTATATATTATTCTTTTCTTCTTCTTATCCTTTTATTAACCCTTTCCTCGTTATACGAACTTATGCGTAACGAGTTTCCCATTTTTACTGCATCGCTGCTGCTCCGCTTATGGGGTTGGCTAATTTCGCAGACCGCAGAACGCGTTTACATAATGCTCGGTCTTGGATCGCTTCAGTGGTTAGCCCCAGGCGTTGTTGCACATTTGCCATCTGAGAAATCCAGGAATTCTTTTTCCGACCTCGTTTTCTCACAGTTGGAGTGACCGTAGTTGATAGTGCCTTTTTAACCGGATTTTCCGCAGATCTTCTTTGAATGTGGCAATACCAGCTTATTCTATTCGCCTCAAGCTGTTCGGTTAACGAATTCTTTATATGTAGACTTCCTCTTATACGCGTAGATCTAATACAATCGCGTTTAGTGACTCCACTAGACATCCTTAACATTTTCATTTCCGCTGCCGTCATTTTGTTTTTAAACGCTTCGTACATTGTCCAGCACTGTGAACCGTATATAAGAGCTGGTCTAACAACCGTGGTGTAGAGTTTCCCCTTTAATTTAAGTGGAAATTTTCGGTCGCAAAAAATTCCCGAATTTTCCCGCCATTTCATCCACCCCACACTCACTCTGTGGCTTACGTCGTCGTCACATTTCGCTTCCATGTTAACGATTGATCCTAAGTACTTAAAGATAGTGCTTTTCGGAAGAACTATTCCGTCTAACATTATATCCGGAACAGGTCGCAACGGATGCGCAAATGGGCACGTCAAATGCTCCGTCTTTGAACGACTTATTTTAAACCCGTTTCTCTCTAGAGCATTTCTCCATGAATCTAAGGCGTTCTGTAAATCTTCGACGTTATCGCTAAGTATAACTGCGTCGTCAGCGAAGAGAATTGACGTTACATTTGCTTCGCGCATGCAGTCTTTTAAAAGATAGTCTAATACTACGTTAAAGAGGAAAGGGCTAAGTACGCTTCCTTGATGCACTCCGACATTAACTGGAAATTCTCTCGTTAGTCCAGCAGAGCTTTTAACCGCAGTTTTCACGTTTCCGTACATGTCTTGTATTATTCTAACATACGTTTCCGGTACGTTTTGAGACCTCAGCGCGGCCCATATGAGATCCCTAGGCACTCGATCGAATGCTTTCTCGAGGTCGATAAATACCATGTGTAAATCCTTAGACGAATTTCTGTGCTTTTCCATTATTATTCGTAGGCTTTGGATAGCGTCCACCGTCGATCTTCCTTCAACAAATCCACACTGGCTATTATCGAGCTTTATTATTTGCCGAAGACGTTCGTTTAAGACTCTTTCGACGATTTTCATTGTGTGTGACATAAGCTTGATTGAACGGTAGTTGTTGCATTCTTGAGTGTCGCCTTTTCCTTTGTATAATGGAACCAAGAAGCTACTTCTCCATTGATTCGGCATAGGTTGTCCACATTTTAATTTATTTAAAAGTTTCGATAGCCAAACGCTGCCGATCCCCTCCACCTTCGACCAAAATTCTGATGGAATGCTGTCTGGTCCCTCCGCTTTCCCCCGCTTCATTTTTCCAATTGCTATACTTATTTCTTCGATTGAAAAGTCCGAAACTTCCTCCTCGAATAGACCAGCTGTCGGCACGATATCACGTGGAAACTGTTTGTTAAGCAACTCCTTGCAGTATTCAAGCCACCGGTCACAAATTTCCTTTTCATTTGTTAGTAAGCGACCGTCTGCGTTTTAGATGTATTTCGGATAGGTTATTTCCATTGAATTTGTTCGCCTCTGTGCAGCGAGCTTAAAAATATTTGGCATTTTAGTATTATACGACGTTTGAACTTCTTGGATAGCTTGTCTTCTATCTGCCGATCGTGAGGATATTTGTTCCAACTCCTGGTACAGGTTTTCCGCTGTTTCCGCTCGAGTTCAAGCCAGGACTTTCTTTGCGATCTTTCTAAAACGCTCATATTCAAGAGCCAGTCGAGCTCTTTCGATATCGTCGCTCCGATCGCATTTTGTCCACGCTTGAAATGCACTCTTCTTGTCGGCCACAGCTCGTTTGGTTTCGTCATTCCACCACCATGTTTCTTTGCTGACGTGATGGTATTTCGTTATAGTCTCCAGATGGGACTTTGCGAGTGTTATGCATTCCTCGTGCATGCTGTTCCACATTTCTTGCGGGCTAAGTGAGTCTGCTATACCATTTATATTTTGAAGTATTTCTTTAGCCAGTGCAATAAATCTTGCGCTTCGTTCCTTCGATAGATTATACCATCGGATTTTTGGCTTTCCAAACGATGCCCGTGTTTTCGGTGGTTCCACTGTGAAAAATTCTGTAA
Organism: Volucella inflata; assembly: GCA_928272305.1. Taxonomy (NCBI): domain Eukaryota; kingdom Metazoa; phylum Arthropoda; class Insecta; order Diptera; family Syrphidae; genus Volucella; species Volucella inflata. The sequence goes on along the minus strand of OV743718.1, from coordinate 50,047,509 downwards.
TGAGCAGACGGTGTTGGCTTACTAGCGATTCTCCAAGTATTACTTTACAGTCCTTAACACGGTTTCTCATCGACATTTTGCAGAGGTGATAATCTATTTGCGTTTCGTGGCCTCCGCTGTTATAGGTGATAAGATGTCGTTGATGTATTTAAGATGGTTAAGCCGTAAGCCATACACGCTACAAGGATGTCTTCGCCAGTTGAATTTCTGGTTCCAAAGCCTTTACCGCCGTGGCAGTCCTCATAATCAACATTTGTTTCTCCGACGTTGCCATTTAAATCTCCGCCTACGAAGAGCATCTCATCGAGAGGTATATTTCTAAGCAAATTACCGAACTCTGACCAAAATTTATCTTTTTCCGACTGGTCGCATTCATTTTGTGGGACGTACGCCCCTTTCTTTTCTAAATATTTAATATAATATATTAAATTCTATACGAGTTCGAACAAATCAATTTTTTACACAATTTTTTTATTTATTTATTTAACTTATAAAAAGTATCATTCTTTCTTGATTAATATAAAATTCAGATATATAGTATAGGCTACATTGTGATTTGAATTTAGTATATTAATACTATAATATACGTACTTTCCTTAACATGATCTCTATATTGATTGCATCTTTATAATACAACTTATTTTCGGATGGTTAAATTTAATAAGCATATCTCATTTACTATGCTATTATATGTTATAATCGAATAGCAAATATTCTAAAAGTAAAGGTGTGATTTTATAATAGTTTCTAGATAAATACATATAATAGCTGCGCGAACTATTATTTTTCTGAGTAACATAATGCAACGCCTCGAAAACGGTGGAAATGTATGCCAAGAGTTTGTTCATTTCATACTTTAATTGTCTGACTCCTAGACATTTGTATTTTTTAACATTTTGAATATCTGCCACCCTGAGGACAAAAGTTTTGAATTTCTTTATGTCAACGAATAGGTTATATTTTTACATTTGCATATTTATCAGTTTTATTTATCATGAACTGCATTTCATTTAGATATCCTTGTTTCAGAAAAATGTATAATCACAGCTCCAGTTTCTACAATATAACGCCATTTTACGAACAATATACCTAAAACTAGTGTATCTCATTTTCTATATTATAATATATAATATAAATACTCGTATGTGCCTTACTATTAACAGAAGCAAATCATCGATATAATGACTGCAAGGCACTTGTAACAAAAATTCTCGCAAATATAACTGAGCTGGATAAAACAACAGCTCATGCCGGGCTCATGCGCTTGACGAACAGAGAAGGGGAAACACCATCGGCTTCACATTTATAACAAAAGAATTCTAAGATCCGACGATATTTTGTCAAAAGGCGAAATGGGCATGAAAAGCCAACAAAACCCACACAGACACATATAAATATGAGCAAAAAAGATGAATGGAAGAGTTACTGCTGGTTCTGAGGATATGAAAAAACAATTTCCGCAGATTTTGGAACTTAGGCGATAAAAGCCAACATTCTGCCGGATAAGTCTTCAACCACAGCTCTGCTATTAACTCATCAGAAATTAAACAAAAGGTTTCTCTTGCTAATCGATTTTCATTTTTCTTGTTTGTTAGAATAGATTAAAAAGTGCATGCTGTGTACGACCTTCAAAAGTCCAACTATGCAGCCGTTATCATTTTCTCTTTTTGATGCGCTCTTTTCGCACAATGTTTTAATAGAAATCAAGTTCCTTACATACCTTTTCAAAGCGATTAGGCATTTCTGAAAAAGTGATAACCTGGCAACATCAAAGCAAGGACTTAAATCCAGTCTACGTCGACGTGATGAGATAATTGATGCCGTGAAAGCCAATGTTTACCAACACGCAGAAGCTAAATATTGTCACCACACATCGTATATTGGCTTACATCGATAGCCATCAGAAAGATCTTAAATATTGGTGTGCACAATTTCCCGTAAATGATGCAAATCTCTCAAAAATATTGAAAACCACTAAAAGCAATATTCAGCTGTGAAATTCTAGATAATTTGCACAAGTACCGAGCGATTCCAAGAATTTTATCAAGGTTACGTCGGATGTGAATCAGATGCTTACCTTAAGTCTCTTCAATTGTTGTTAATTGTTCGTTATTGGTTTTGTTAAAAATTAAAATAAGCCGTGTGTCACCATAGATCATAAACTTCTCTAAGTACAAGTATTATTCCGTGAAAAGTTTTATATGAAGATACGTTGTGTGTCTGCTTAAAGCAAAATCAAAATGTTTGAATTTTTCGTCAATCAGGTAGACATGCTTGATAAGGTAGTGTAAATGCGTGATTGACTGATGATCATTCATTTTCTTCGCCTGGAAAGCGACAAGACAACATCGCAGGCAGATAGCGGAATTTGTTTTTTCAAGGGTTTAATATGTTCCAAGACGGAGGATAAAAATTTTATTTTGGAATTTCTAGAAGTTTATCGTTCTCTACCTGCGTTGTGGAACGTAAAAGCAAAACAATATAGTGACTTCAAAGCTAACACTAGTCCCAAAGGGATGCAGCAATCGTCCGTGTCACTTATATTTTCTTTAAAAAAAAAGAACAGATTTAAGTTGAAATCGCACAAGAAACCGCACGTGCTTTCACCTTAAAATTGAAGTAAAACTGAATGATTGAAGACTCTGCTTGATGTGTGTATAGTATATGCAACGTCAAACAGAATTTACTAATCCACTCTCCCATGCTTGATGAGAATTTGACCAATGTATATGCCGCTAAATATTTATCATGGTTCATTAAAAACAGTTTAATCTAAAATAATCCTTTGTATGATACCTACACTGATGCAAGCTTTTAACATTACTTTCATAAATTTACCTATATATATATGTTTAAAAACTGTTGTACAATTAAAAAAAAAAAATATTATAAATCTCCTTTCATATATTACTATATACTCGTACATAACACCTTGATTTACTTTACCTTTTCAAACTTAGAAAAATAATAAATATTGTTAAGATTGCTCTATTATCTACAAATAGCTATAGTATCTATTATATTTTATTAGTAAATGAAATATTTAGTACATGAAGTCATAAAAATAAATAAAAATTGTATAAAATATGAAGTGTGCTGTTGATAATTTACTTTTCGGACGTTGACATTTAAGTATTACTAACGAAGAATCTTACAAGTAAGTTCTTATTTGTTCATACATCTCGATGAGTTTAAAATTAATAGTTTCTACACATAAAATAAAATTATCATTATTTCAAAATTATTGCAATCCATATCTTTTTTGTTCTCAATTCAAAATTATCATCAAAGAATCCATATAAAGTCAGACATTCGAGATTTGTACGTATGCGAATATTATTGAGTAATTTGAGTCAAGAAATTGTGCAAATGTGCAAAATCGTATTGATAGATATGTGTACTTATGATCATGCATAACAAGCACGCAATGCGTACTTTTGTGAACTATTACAACATTCTCATGGTTTTTTCTCTTACGTTTATTCACATCTGACTAAAGTTATTGCAGCCGCAAAAAGGTATTACATTTCAAAGAATTACGGGAATATTTTTACAAATATTCCAAAAGGTTAACATATTATTGATAGAAGAAAAATCGAATTTCTTTAACATATTTTGAATGATATTTAAAAAAAAAACAATTTCCGAGTTACAACGCGAACATTTTTTTCAGAATAGTCATGTACCCATCGCTAAACTAAACACAGATGTCAGAAACATTTCAGAAAGAAACTTTGCCGGCGTTGAGCGAGTGCATACCAATAATAGGAATCAAAATAGATTTCGCTCCCGAAAAAGATCGGATTTATATTTTTCTACGTGGACATCCTGGTCGCGCTGTAATCATGCATGCAAAAAACAGAGGGAGAGGTATTGTAAGGTGAAAGAAAAATGTGGTTTCACAAAACACGTGGAGGAGACGCGGTGCCGGAGGTATTCAAATAGGTTTAATTTATTAAACAATATATTTGACATTTTCCCTTTTCTTGTAAGATGTGCTTATTCATTGAATCAACGAGATATTATTAAATCCAGAAGTTCAACATATTTGCAGCAGCCAATTGTTAACACAAATCAAATCCGATTACCAGCCTTGGAAAAATTTAATATCCAGCAGGTACCAATTGCTACTCCGAAAGACTTCCATGTATTTAAGCATTCACACCATACCAGGGTAAAAAAAACACGAAAACCTTTACTGAGGAATGTTGATAACTATGAGAACTTAGCAAACGAAAATGTAATCGGAAATAAAAGCAATAATCTTAATTCTCTACAGTATATAATAGTGGATAAACTAAGGCATAGAAATCTTGTATCAAGCAGTGAACCAGCTGAATATGAAGATTTCGAATATGAAGATTTAAGTTCAACCTATGACACTGATTATGAAGAGTATGAAAGATTTGAATTTGAAGATGAGAACGAGTTTGAATATAAAAATTCAACAAGATTATCCGCCAAAGAAAAGGCAGTTTTTGAACCAGTTCCAAAGTTCCGACGTGTTTACTCAAAATGGAGCAAATGGACCAAGTGTTCACCTAAGTGCACTACTCGTAGATATAAGTAAGTTTTTTATATTAAATTTGTAATACGATTCTATTGGAATAATCCTATTAGAAAGTGTAAAATTAGAGAGCAATGCGGACGAGAAGTTCTACGAGAAATAGCATATTGTTACACAGAAGGAAGTTTTTGTCAGCAGTGGCTACACGCTCAGCTTCAAAAATCTCAACCGTACGAAATTCGACCTGTTGCATCCCGGAAAAAAGATAGTTTTGGAACATCAAATGCAATTGCTAGTGATTTTATAATGAGTGGTAAGGGCTATCGTGGACCTGAGTACACTCCCATGAAACTTAAATGTGGTATTGCACCAGTTAAAAGCTTGAAACGTAATATATACAGCATGCTTAAAATAATTGGTGGTAAAGCAGCCAGAAAGGGGGAATGGCCCTGGCAAGTGGCTATTTTCAACAGATTTAAGGTATGTATTTATTCTTATTTTCTTATATTCACGAAAAATGTTAGTCACAAAGCACGGTTTTCGTTTTTTTTTACTCGTTTAGGAAGCATTCTGTGGTGGTACGCTCATTGCACCGCAATGGGTTTTAACGGCAGCACATTGCGTACGAAAAGTACTTTATGTTCGGCTTGGTGAACATAATCTTGATTATGATGACGGATCGGAACTCCAGTTTAGAGTTGCTAAAAGTATTAAACACCCTAATTTTGATAAGAAAACTGTAGATAGCGATATTGCACTTTTAAGGTATGACTTTTACTCCTTTAACAAATATTTAATATAATCTTTTTTTACACTCTATAAATATGTATATATATTTTTAAGTATTATGATTTGTATCTAATATATGAAACAACAAAAGGGGACTTACAAAATAAATATTTGTAATTTTACCACAACAGGTATAGAAACTGTTTCTCAGTATTCCATATTGTCATTCAACACTATTTACCATTGTAAGACTAAACAGCAAGACAATCTAAAATTTTAAAATAGTGAATTAGAGATTTGCTTCTATGCAAAAACAGAACTCCAGATGTAAAATTGTAAAAATACGCTTTGCTTTAAATAACTTTTTTCTGATGCACGTAGCGTTTTTCTGTCTTTTCTGTTGCTTAATGCCTACGAGTACGGGTATATATTTATCAAATAAAAAGCAACTTAATTGTTCACAAAAAAAAGTTTACCACGTAAGTTGAAATATGTTATAATACGAGTATATTTCTTAAAATTCTACACGTAATGATCTGTTGTAGACACCATCTTTGTTTTTGCCTTCGTTTTTATGGCGATTTCCGATCATGCAAACTCGTTATTTCTTTAACAATGTAGGATAAACTGTTTATATGGGTTCAAAAGACACAATGACTTTATCAAAACCAGAGTACAACAGCATTTTATAAATCAGTCACTTGTACTTTTTCATTTATATCTTGAACCACTTTATCAATACACTTAATTCACTTTTCAAATTTAACTTTAGAACGGATTTTACATCTGCTTAACGCCAATATTTACGATTATATTCCCTGCCATATTTTGAGAACTATCTGCTCTATACATCGATCCATATTCCCAGAATATTTCCCTATCAATTATCAAAGAGTTTCTATTTTATTTTTCAAATATATTGTAGATGGTGCTGTTCACATAGAAGCAGTTTTTACGGTAGTATAACCATTTCAAAAAAAAGAAGTGGTGAACTTTTACTCATGGGAGATTATTTAAAATTTGATTAACTTGTTCTTGAATACTTTGTCAAATTCCTGTTAAATTATTTGTTTTTGTTCTTTAGTTGTATTTCAAACTTATCAAATCTAGATAAATTAAAATAAATGCGACTAGATTATAAAAGTTCATGAATATCTTCTGCTCTTGTGTGGCTATTTTCGAATAATTAAGACTAGCGATAAGCGTAATTTGAATCTGAATTACTTTGTCGATATAAACGCTCGATTCTGCAAAGCATCATTATCATGTATTAAATAATCATTAAGCATCCAAGCACCACCGCAAAAATCAAACGGTACAAGAAAAGAACAATAAAACAGATAACTTTAACGAAAAATACAGATGGCATGGCAGGTAGGAAACATAAACTCTTTGAAAAAAGGAAAGAGTTCTCGCACTTTCCTAACTCAAAAAAAAACCTGGCGGTTAATTTTTAATGCAGAACACAGTTTTCTTGTTATTATACTTTATACAATATGAATTTCTGCTTTGATTGTTATAAATTTTCTTGTGGTCAACAAAATATGCCAGCGTATGTATTTTATCTGAAGAAAACACGATCCTGTACTAAGGCGCATCGCACACATATATACGTTGCTGTCGCGCGGCAAATCAACTGTACATTGACCAAATTTAAAATTAAAATGCGGCGAATTTCGAAGTGAAAACAAACCGAAATCTCACTAAGAACGCACAAATAAGGTGCGGATAACGCAAAGATTTCTTGATATGTTTTGAGAAAAGCGTTGTACATATAAAAGGGAAGAAAGTCGTAATAGTGCCCTCTTTGCAATATAGGTATTGGTTTTAAGCAGTACCTTGCAATCAATAATGTTTTAGTTTTTTGTTAATGAAAAACTCACTTAATAAGTCCGAGGTTCTTCTAGGCAAAATAATAAGTTTCCCTCGCCCTCTCTACGACTTCACTTGCCGTTTAAGCTCTTTTTAGTTAAAGTGACCCGTTTAAATGCAATGTATTTCACCGGGTAGTTTTCGCAACTGTTTTCCCAAAAACTATATTTTTAAATCTTATCCGTGGCAGTCCTTTAAGGTAACTTCCTTCAATGTCCCTTATCTACCGTTAACAATGCAGAAGCTTAACACATAAATCATGTCTTCTTTTATTGAATAAGAGTTGAATCAATTGCATTGAGTAATAGAACTTTTGTATTTTAAAAATATCGAATTTCCATTGAGGGGTTAAAATAAAAATTATGTGCTACTATAGCTTGACCAGAAAAGATTCTTTTTTGCCAATAAAATGTTTGAAAATTATACACTTTCACGATCACCAGGTTTTTAGCGATAAAAAATCTAAAACTTGAACGGGTCCCATGTTTTTTTTTGTAATGTTCGTTTTTACAGCGGATTTTTGATAAGCAATATTTGAATCATCTCAATAAAAGATTTCGCATAGTTTTTCAGCTTTCAATGCTGAAAAAAAATCAGTTGTTGGAAAGGATGAAATCACGTTCTGAATAAAACTCCTTTTTGATAAATTCAATGTAGAGTTTATTCTCTGTAAGGGTTTTAATTTAAGAACATTATCAATTTTAAGTTTTAAAGTACCTACTCTTCTTAGTAATTCCTTGGCACGGGTTCCAATTCCAATGACTCAACTGCTTCCTGGCGTGTTTGAAGAACAAAGAAAGAAAAAAACGTGTTCTCGCGCGTATCTTAAAGGAGCTGTCAAATAGCTTGTTTCGATGAGTTTTGGAAATGTCAAAATGACGGCTGGCTGCAGTCATTGGGTTTGAAACCTATGCCTCGGTAACATTCGTATAAGTATATATTTTATGACATCCCACCCCCCGTGAGGCGCTCCGGACCCACAGCCTCACCAACAGATAAAACAGCAATCTTTACAGCCGGCCTACGACAAATCCCGGTACTTGTTCTCACTTCCGTGATACGAATCTGTCCGACCTTCCCAGGAAAAACTCTTGTGATACGTCCACGTATCCACTGGCTCCTGGGTACGTCCACGTCGCAGACAAGACATAAGTCCCCGACTTTGAGTGGTTCAACACGTTGAAACCACTTGCATCTTCTAGTCAAGATCGGTAAATAGTCTTTGATCCACCTTCTCCAGATTTGATCCTTAAGTTGCTGACTTATGCGCCACTGCTTTCGAAGACAAAGGGCCCTCTGGTCAATCCGGCCTGGAGTTTACGTTGAGTTGGGGACGTCCAACAAAAAATCGTTCGGCGTCAAAGGATCATCATCTTCGGCTGATACGGGTAGATATGTAAGTGGACGTCCCTTGACAATATTCTCTCTGAGTGAATGCGAAAGCACTCTCTTCACTGATTGTACTAATCTCTCCCAGCAACCGCCTGCATGTGAGTTTCAATGGGCAGTTGAACACCCACTCATTGCCCTTTGACGATAACTCGGCCTTGATGGCTTCGTTGTCAAAAAATATCGCGTTCAACAGCTCCATCCTTGCTCCGAAGAAATTAGTCCCGTTATCACTTCGAATGCGTTTCGGTATTCCACGGCGGTTGACGAAATTACGAATGCATAATATACAGGCGTCAGACGAAAGATTCGCAGCAATTTCGAGATGCACCGCTCTCACCGTTATGCATGTAAAGAGGGCAATCCACCTCTTTTCCTTTCTTCGCCCCACAGTGATGTACACAGGACCGAAAAAGTCAAGTCCCGTATATGTAAATGCTCCTACGTATGGAGTGAGGCGATCTTTCGAAAGATGTCCCATTAATGGCGGATGTGGTTTGGCGGAACGAAATCGACAATACAAGCAATCGTTCTTTCCCCCTTTAATACACGATCGTAAACTCGGCACCCAAAACCGGAATCGAATCTGGTTGGCAATTGTATCATCATTTTGGTGGCGCCAGTGGCAATGAAAATGCTCCACAATCAACTTTGTAAGACGACGGTCCTTTGGAAGGATAATAGGACGTTTGGCAGCGAATGGTAGAGTTGTGGCAGCGTCGATTCTCCCATACACCTTAACAGACCAGCATCATCTAAGTACGGCGAAAGCTTAAACAAACAACTACTTTCATCGATTGGTAAATTGCGGGTTAAATAGTCTATTTCATGCGAAAACACTTCACTTTGCACCTGCAGGCACAAAACTCGTTCAGCGTCTTCAAGCTCTTTGACGGATAGCTCCACAGCTTCTTTTAGTTTACGCAAGCATGTATGCTTAAAGCGCAATACCCATGCCATGTATCTCAGTAACTTTGTAAATTCAGAGAAACTTTACATATCAATAACTACGTTACTTACTCCGCTTATATGCAACAGGAACTTGGGCCGGACCTCGTTCTCACACACCTCGCTACGGTTGACATCTGGTTGGAGTGGCCAATCCTTTTCACATAGCTGGAGAAACTCCGGACCCTTATCCACTTGCTCTCAATATTAAACTTTGGCGGATATCGAGCTCGTGTTGCCTAATCGTCTGGGTTTAGCTTTGAGGGTACCCAGCGCCACTGGCTGGCCTGACTGCTCTCCACAATGTCTGCTATTCGAAACGCCACAAACTGTTTATATTGTCAGGGCTCCGATCTTATCCAACTGATGACGTTTCTTGAGTCTGTCCAGAAGATTCGGTTTTTGAATGGCAGGTTATGGCACTCTACAATTGCATTGCTTAGCCTAATGCCCAGAACCGCTGCTGATAACTCTAGGCGGGGAATCGACATGGGCTTCTTGGGAGCACGTTTAGTTTTACTGCTGACGAATGAAACTCAAACACTTCCACGGCACTCAATTTGAAGAAATGACACTGCAACAAAGGCCTCTTCACTGGCATCGACGAAAGTGTGAAAAACGACTTCTCTTGCTGACGTCAGCTGTGAATCGTGACACCTCGGTATGCGAAACTCAGTTAATGATGGGAGCTCGGCTTTCCATTGCTTCCACCTCTCGAAAACTTCCTGGGGAATTGGTTCATTCCATCCAACAGCATGTGCCCATACTGAGCGTAACATCAGCTTTATATAGATGACAAAATTGGAAACCATACCAAAAGGATCGAACACCGACATGGCAATGCTTAAAAATTCCCTTTTGGTAGGGCATCTTACCTTGTCCATGACGTCCCGGTTTGCTCGAGGAAATTTGCATTGAAACTTAAGGATGTCTTCCACCGGGTCCCAACACATCCCAAGGATTTTCTACGTCACTACTTCAATGTTTAAATCAATCATACTGCTTTGCCTGCTCTCGGTTTCTTGACACGATGTTCTTTGCAATACCCTTTTCGAACTCGACGACAAGTTTCGTAACTCGAAACCACCTTTGTGAATTGAAATCACTCTGTTACCTCGATTGCTTCTTCTTCAGTGTCAAAACTATCAACGTAATCGTCAACATAGTGGTGATCGATGATTGCCCTTACAGCTCTGGGATAGATATTCAAATATTTCGAAGAATTCAAATTCTTGACATAATTCGCTGAACACGGCGAGCAACTTTCACCAAATATCATCGATGTCATCACATATACGTCGATTGGCTTTCCTTTCTGTTCCCTCCAAAGAAAACATTGAGAATGTTGGTCCTCAGGTTGGATAACAATCTGGTGAAACATTTCACGAATATCACCAGACACAGCTACTGCTCTCAGACGGAAATTAAACAGGATCGTCATCATGGGTTTCAGCTCATCAGGATCCTTGAGCAAAAGCGAGTTTAGAGAGACATCATTTACTTTGGCTGCCGCATCAAACACTAATCTCACTTTGCCTGGTCTGTTGGGATTTATCACACAAAAATGAGGGAGATACCAAGTCTTCTTTGTGTTGTTTTTTGCTTCAGCTGTTGTTAATTTTCTGGCATACCCCTTTTTGAGATAAGTCATAATTATGTTCTTGTACGTCTCAGCCTTCTGCAACCTACTTTCCAGATTTCATAATCTTCGTTTCGCCATCTCGTAGCTAGGTGGAAAATCGCGAATGTCATCCTTCCAGAGAAGACCAGTTTGGTATCGTCCATTGGATTGTTTTGTTGTAGCTAACAATATCTCTTTCACTCTTTTGTCAGCAGAAGAAACCAGTTGTTCCATCGACTTCTTGACTCCGAAATTTTCCATTGCAAAGTACTCTCCAGTGCCTTGTCCACTAAAGTGTCCTGTTCATAACTGCGTTGGTTACTATAGAGAATAACATCATCTTTTATTTTTACAGCAGCTTCGCTCGGCGTAATTCCGTACACAATCCACCCTAATTTGGTTTCGGCTACGATGGGTCCCACTCCTACTGACTCAAGAGTGCGAATTGGTGCACCTAAATGGCTATTGTCGAGTCCAATCAGTATTTGCGGCTTGGCGTTCTTATACTGGATGAATGGAATGTTTGCAAGATGGCGATTGGAGAGCTGTAGTTCCTCCAGGTTGACTGTTTGAAATGGTAGGTTTAAATCATTGACTGTCTGTATTCCTTGCATCCTATATCGCGTAGCACCTTCTTTACCTGCACTTATGTCGGCATTCAGAACAAACGATTCCCTCTCTATGGTCTCCTCGCCAAACCATTGTAGACTCAATGGCTTTGAGTATCCATTCAAACACAATTGTCTGGCCAAATTTGCACTCATAATAGTGACTGAGGAACCTTCGTCTAAAAGTGCATATGTTGATAAAACAATGTTCTTACCATAAATCCTAACAGGTAATACGCGAAATAGAATTTTAGCGTTGGCATTAGCGTGACAACTAAGCAAGGATCACGATCGTCCAAGGTCGGCTTCTGTGGCCACTGCTGACATCACCGGCTCGTGTAGTAATGGATGGTGCATCTTAGAACAACCATCGAGTCCGGACTTCTTTCGAATTCTGCATGAGCGAAGATTATGACCATACTTCAGGCAATAAAAGCAGAGTCTATTCCTTTTGGCAAAATCCCACTTCGCTTCGATATCAAGTTTTACGAAAGCATCGCACTCCACGACTGGATGCTGCTTATTTTCACAATGGCGGCATTTGCCTCTGGGTGAAGCATCTTGTCCAAACATATGGAGGACTTTCTTGGGACCCGACTTTTGTTCCAATTGAACTGACTGAAATGAAGAAGTCGATGTCACCAAGCATATCAGTCTAGCAACATCAGTAACCCACTCAGCGAAATGGCGAGCTGTAGGATATGGCACAATACTGATGCTCCGTTGAGCCCATTCTAATTTCTTATTCATCGGTAACGTGCTCACTAACTCCTCAATCAGCACTGGGTTTGCTATTTGCTATTCCACATTTTCAGGATGGATTAGTAAAGACTCCACAACTTCCTTGGCATCTTATTTGACTGCCTTTTTTAGGTGAAACAGATTCTCCACTTTCGAATAATTAAACATTGCCGTCGATTCCTTATATGCGATTGAGAACATTGGCCATTCCTCAGGTCTACCAGTAAACGGAGGCAAGTCCTGTAGCTTTCGACCATTTCCATGGCTGACGTTTTCACACTGTTGGGAAGAATGACTTGGTGTAAGAATTGGGAGCGGGGTGAATGACTGCGGCGGTACAAACTGTTGGCTGCATGGCTGCGATGTACTTAAAGGCGGCAAAAACATAGGCACTGCGTATGAATAAGAAGTGGATGTTGTTGTTGTCAATACCGTTCGGGGTTGGGGCGACGGATGATAGATTGACACCAGAGTCATGTACATGCTGTGGTTTGGCCATCCCATGGAGCTGTATATAGCGGATGCACTCACTGTCGTTGTCTCGTTCAGACTGGAACTTGTTGTTGTTGTTGCGTCGGTTACTAACGGAGCTATCGATGGTGTCGCTGGTATACGAACAGCGGCTGGGATAACGGAAGTAGTTGTTGCAGCTTCTCTTGCAGTTGACGTGTTTTGCACTTGTGCTACAATTGTCTGCAGGCGGATGCGTTCAGCTTTTTCGGCTGCGGCACTAGAATTTACTGCTATAAGTTGTGAACGCAATTCATTTACCTGTTTCAATAGTTCCTCCATTGTCTCTGCTGTCGTTGGCTCTTCCATTTGCCCGGGTGTATCCATGAATGTTTTCTCAAGGCATTCTGCTGAATCGCTATCCGATTCAGAATGTTCTGTTACGGTGTCAGGCTGTACTTCTGGTAAATTTGGCTGTACTATTTCTGTTGCTGTGGGAGGGCTTCTTCTTGTCTGCTTAGTGGTCGACATACGTATATATATACTCGTAATATGTATGTGTGGCTGGACGGCGGACTATTCTCTCCTGGCAGGAGTTTTGTTGCAGGCGGCAACAGTGTTTCACAGGCGCGTAATATTCTCCTGGCTGGAGTTTTGTGGCAGGCGGCAATGAGATTACGCAAGTGGTGGCGTCAACAGGGTTATATAGGCGGTGAAAAATATTTCCTTTTAAAGTGGTCTTACCCATAAAAAGAAGAATGCAATTTGTTGGAAAGGAAGAAATCACGTTCTGAATAAAACGCCTTTTTGATAAATTCAATGTAGAGTTTATTCTCTGTAAGGGTTTTAATTTAAGAACATTATCAATTGTAAGTTTTAAAGTACCTACTCTTTTTAGTAATTCCTTGGCACGGGTTCCAATTCCAATGACTCAACTGCTTCCTGGCGTGTTTGAAGAACAAAGAAAGCAAAAACGTGTTCTCGCGCGTATCTTAAAGGAGCTGTCAAATAGCTTGTTTCTATGGGTTTTGGAAATGTCAAAATGACGGCTGGCTGCAGTCGTTGGGTTTGAAACCTATGCCTCGGTTAAATCCGTATAAGTGTATATTTTATGACATCAGTTTTTACAAGTACAAGTAAACTCCCCCGTTTTTATTATGTAACCAAATCGACTTCATTTTTTTCGTCATCTACACAAAAAAACGTTCAAATTAAAAAAAAACAATAGATTCGCCGATTTTTTACAGCTGAACAGAAAATTAATAAAACAAAAATTCTCTCATTTGATTGAGAGTTTATGGCGTATAAATAGTGAAGTGGGTATAGGGAGGCGTGCTGCCAAAATTATCCTAAACAACCCTTATAAAAATAATTGTTTGGAAAGATTCTTATAGTAGCAGTTTATCCTTTATTAATGTGGCGTATAAAGCTGGACATGTTATGAGTTACAAAATATGATTAGAATAAATAAAATATAATGTAATCGAAAATGGAAAGGAAATCAATTTAAACAAACAAGATCGGATGATTTAATTTATAAACGGTGATCCAACAGATGGTGTGTAAATGTATGATATATCACGTACAAATTACTCGAAATTTACGAGTAAATTAAGCAATTTTACATATGATAGTTTTGCAGTCGTTTACTGCAGGTTATGTTCAAACACTTCGATAAAGAACTTATCATTTTTACGTTAAATAAAAGCAGGGAATTATATATGAACTAAATAAGCGGAATTTATGTGATAAATTAATACTTTTATTTAAACTAGTTTTATAGGGCGTATTTAAGTATAAGTATACTTACATTAGCTGCAATAATAAAAATGTAAGAAAATTGATTTAGGTTATAGCCGTGAATTAAATTAAATAAATTGTTATTAGACAAAAGCAAAGAAAAAAACTTTGCGTTCACTTCGAAGTTCAAAACAAGCAGAAGGAATTTATTAAACACAGGAAATGACAGCCTTTATATTATGTTAAGTACAAGTAAATGAACCTGTGCATTGACACAGTGTTAAAGGTTTACAAAAAAGCTAAGCTCAACATTCAATTATAAACTAACTAAACAACAGATAGTTTTTTCCAATAATTTTCATATATCTTTAATTTTTAGTTTCAAGATAAAAATGAAAAATAAAATTTCAAATTATAAGATAAGTATTCAACACCAGAATTGACCCTCAGCTAATTTTGAGCATTGTAAAAGACTTAAAAACTAAATTTTAATATTAATTCGTGTTAATTCAAGTTAATTAAACTTTTAAAATTTTCAAGTTTGAATTTAACAAAACACTTTGTTAAGAACTTTGCTAACTTTCCATTGCTATGTACGTACTTAAGGTCAAATAACCTTTTTTCAAGTTTTTCTTTGATGAATGTGTTTTGTTTTTACAGAAAAGTTATAATTTGTTATACTATAATTTGGATCTCACTATTATTATCATTGAGACAGGTTACACAATTCTGAAACTCTTTTCCTTGGTAATCTACGCCATCCACTGTCCCAGCCTCCGATGCCACAAATGATCATCAACCATTCCACGTAAGAAAAAAATTCTGTTTTAATCGAATTCCCAACTTAGCTTTTGCATTCCATTTATCTCATCTGCCGTAGCTACTAGCTCATTGTTTTTATCAAAGACTACCTTCCCTACCCGCGTGTTCTCTAGCGGCTTGCTTTCGGTCCGAAGTACTGGTCAGGATCCAGGTCATTGGTCAGTGTAAACGGGTTGATTAGTGTCTTATTTCGAATTGACATTTAATATTAAATGGATGACTCAATAAACTTCATTTCACCTGCAATTAATTTGATTGTAATTTTTGATTAGTAATTATTAATCCTAATCAACGTTCCAACTCGAAATCATTGAGATCAATAGTAATGGCTGCATCCTGTATGGTTTGAATTTCGTTAGGTTGTTAAATGAAAATTGCCTGTTTTTCAAATGAATTCTTCGTTTTTTATTTATATGTAAAATACGAGTAAAAACAGTTATTCAATGTAAAGCTTTCTGATAATCTACTTTTTTGCTTTCTTTTTCGGTGCGTAAATATACAAAGATGATGGCTCTCCAACACGCGAACATGCGACATATAGTTGTTGATCGTTGCCTCGATGACTTAATTTATTCACTTTTTCACAGCCAGTCTCGTGCCATTACATAGTCGAGGTTGATTATTGTTAGGTGCTATTCCAGGCAATTCCAGTGAATTCAAAAATTCTATGGGATACTTAACTACGTTATCCTGGTTAATAACTGTGTCGACTGATTTGAAAGAAAATAATTGTTCCGGAATGAAATCTTGAATGGTCGCGTTGAGATGATCGACATCATTGTTTTTTGCCGCCAATATTTCTCGTTCCCTTAGCCAATTATGGATTTTGAATTGTTGCGCTACGTCTGCAAAACACGCTGATCGAGCTCCTCCTTCACTAACAGAAATCTGTGAGAAATGTGATGAATCCGGTCGAGGTATCAACTGTTACTTTCCCATTACCAATGTCCAAGAATTGCTTCGGACATATCTGCACTTTGATCTTGTTGCAAAAATACTCGCATGTAAGGTGTCAATCGGAGTGTCTTCAAATGTCGCCATAATATGATGATTTTAAGCACACGTTTAGTTCGTCAGCAACAGTTGATCGAGGAATAACTGGAAGAGTCTGAGTCTGAGTTATCTGGATATGATAATAGCAAACATTGTACGAATTTGATACCATGATGAAGATATGACTCACTCCTTTGGATGTCCTTCAATTGGTGTTCCTTGTTTTCGACGCTGAAATGATTTCGATGATGCGTTCCATGTGTAGTAGCGTGGCATTTCAGCATACAGCAAAGTACGAGCGAAAGCATCTGTTTGACAAAGAAGAAGCTTGTTAATGTTATCGACGGTGGCCGTGCCGCTCTCCCCGCTGCGTTTTCTCGATTGAAATACACTCGTTGTCCATTTTCCAGATGTACTGACAAAGGGAATACTTTTAATTAATTTTTTTTTTCAAATCCATAACGTTTGTTTTTTACATGACAAACGATTTGAAATTTAATAAATTTTTCGTAACCGCGTTGAAGAAAAGACAATATTTTATATCACATTTTTGTGTTATTATCCATGCCTGCATTAGAGCGAACAAATCAAAAAAAAAATTTTAAATCTATCAAGCCATTTTTGGTTTTAGTGAGATTAGCGAACAGCAGTTGATTTTTATATATACCATAAGATTTGACAAACTTTATTTTGTAAACAAAATTGTATTGCACTTCCAACTATCCGACAACAAATTGGTACAAAAATTGAGAACAAAATGCACATTACAGTAATCTGCGGTTACTCTCTGCTTATCAGTGCCAAGTGGCATCTTAACGGCACCAATCTGAATTACATGAAGTTTTGAGTTATTAGAAACAACGATTTCCTTTGTTATACTAGGCTTGAGATATTCTGAAATATCTTTCCGCGTTGTCATATAGGTGGATGCTCCCGAGTCCAAGTATTTTCAAGATCAGATCTTCCTGCTGATAGCACGGTGTACTCATATAAACACTCATGTTTATTTTCCTTTTCGTGTTTTTTCCGGGACAGTTTTTAAAAAAGTGGCCTCACTACAATTATGACAGCGAAACCTATTTTTAAAAACTATAAGTACTGTTTTGGCTTATCGATTACCTGTCCTACTGAGCCACTTGCATTTTCGTAATTCTGCTGTAATAATAAGGTCTTGGTTGCATTCGTGGTAAATTTCGGTGGCGAATTTTCCAACGCCACCACCAGTGATGCTCGATTTCATCGTCAATTCTTAACCCCGCTTTTCTGACTTTCATTGAAGTCATCACGATTTTATTACTCTTATCCTGCATGTTGTGTCAGTCCGCGAGCTTTTGTTGAACAAGTTGCTTGAGCAATCCCACCAACTGCAAAGTAATTTGTATTCAAAAGCATTTATTGGGCTTTAACGCGCTCTTTGATGTAACTGATCCGCAATGTATGAGTAATTTTGCGTCTCCATCAGCAAAATTATCTTCAGATATTGAAATTTTCTCCTAATTTTTCGACGTTTTGCAATTCTAAGTTGCTACTTTTCAGGTGTGTATAGGAACAACCTTGTTTTTTGTTTACTTTAAAACTAAATGATGGATCAAAGCTTCCGCCCATTGCAAAGTAGGATTTTCCCAAAATTTTGTGGCCCGGAAACTGAAGAATCAAATTCAATGTAATCGAACAAATAAAACTTTTTAGAACAGTTATAATATAATTTTAATTACACAAAGCACTGTCATTTCTACGGCTATATGTGTTATAATTTATTATGAAATAAAATATTTTAATTTGAGACACAACTGCCTTAAATGCTTGATTTATATGAATCAGAAATCCTCAATAAGGACCACAATAGATAAAACCGTCATTTTCAAACCAAATTTCTATAATTTTTGCCAAATAAAATAGAGAATATATGTATACACATATACATGTTAAGTCTTTTAGTCAACAGGATTTTGAATTGACAACTAAAAACAATTTCATGCGAAATAGAAAATGCAAATTAATATTAAACTGTTTACTTTTTAGGCTTCCAAGACCTGTAAATTCAACGACATGGATGGGATTTTCCTGCCTTCCCCGGCCTTTTCAGCCTTTACCAAGAAATATTGATTGTACAGTTATAGGTTGGGGGAAAAGAAGAAATCGGGATCAATCTGGAACAAGTGTCTTACATCAAGCTGAAGTGCCAATAATACCAATGGAGAACTGTCGATCAGTTTACCATGATTATACCATAACGAAAAATATGTTTTGCGCTGGACACAAACGTGGGCGAATAGACACATGTGCAGGAGATTCAGGTGGACCTTTATTATGTAGAGATAGTACAAAACCTAATCACCCATGGACTATATTTGGCATAACAAGTTTTGGCGATGGATGTGCCAAACGTAACAAATTTGGAATTTACTCCAAAGTTCCAAATTATGTCGATTGGATTTGGTCTGTAGTAAATTGTAATGGCAATTGTAAACAACCGATTTTAAAGCGTTATTAAGAAATGTATGTATGTATTAATGTACGAGTAAATAAGGTTTTTCAGGGTTAGAACAAAATATGATGAAAAATATAACCTAAGAAGTTTTCGCGTAATGTTTATAGCGCGAAATAAAGTAAATAAATTACGAGTAGATACACTTTGTGGTTCAAGGGATGCGAATGCCTTTTGTTTCTTCTCCCATTTAAATAATATGATTGTTTATAATAAAGCCAGATTTCACTTCTTAAGTGTCTGTCGCTCATTCTGCGACACCCTGCGTCCCTGGCTATCCAATTTAAAAGGGCTTAAATTATACAGGTGGCTGTGAAAAATAAAAACAATATTACGAATTCTGTAGTAAAAAAATACTTTTTAATGTTATTTGGAAAAGCTTGCGTTTGCTTGCAAAATGCAAACATATAATTCTTATGCCTATATATATATATGTTATTAAGTGTTTCTTTTTGCTTAAGTTACTTTACTATTATTAACAAATAATAATTTATAAAAACAAGTTTAAGCTATAATTTAAATTAATAATTAATGAAATGTGACTAATTTATTAAATAAAAATATTTTAACTCCTTATATGTATTTTCCCTTAATGCTCTTATGCTTTGTATTTTAATGAAAACACTGCTAAATTAGAAGCAATTAAAAATAAAAATATTGAGCAGTTTTTAATAACTTGGGGCAATTTATCCCTTTAGTTATCGAGTGGGTAGATTTTCAGCTTCATCGAATTCTACTTCTATTGCAAATATGTATTTTCTCACAGTGGTAAGTATATAGAGCACAGAGAAAAATAATTTAATATCTATTATAAATTCAAATTAAATTAATTTTCTGGCAAGATATGCATTTGTAATGCATTTATTTTATAAAAAAACAAGCATATTTGCTCACACGTGTACGTCGTTATTCTTTCACAGATCCCAAATTAATTCCTTTATATTCTTGATAGCTTTCGTACGTCAATGGAACACGATAATGAATGAAAGAATTTTCAAATAACGGCATTCAAGGCTTGATTATGCGTGCTGTTATACCAAATGTCTATTCCTCTGTAATATACAGGGTGAGTTTTTTAACTTGAGACATCTAAATTACTCGAAAAAAAAGGCGATATCGGGAAAATGTTTCAGACAAAAGTCACAAGGTTGTGAAGGGGACATAAGATGGTGACCACGAGTTTGACCTTGGGACCCATTTTCAAGGTCTATCGAAGGTCACTTTTGATTTTTCAAATGATACTTCCTGATTTTCATTGCTCAGTCGTATTCCTCAATGGGGCACACGACTTTGTCTCAAAGGTCTTATTCATTCAGTGCTAGATACCACTGTCATTTGTTTTTACATACTGCGTATAGCATAACCCAGAAACAACGACGTGGACGTAGCAGTATTTTGTTTCCTTCGGGGTGATTAATTAGAGTGGGTCCCCTTGCCTCCCACTGTTGAATCATTGAATTCTTCCTATTTCGACGTTTATTTCGCGAGACTATTTCAACAAATGCTCGAAAATGTGACTATTCACTTCAACACACTTGTCTATCCGCACTCTAAATGAACCAACATAACTGAGAAGTATTTTTTGGTTAACCTTCCGGCAAGCTTCAGTTATTCGTCTTTTCATGTCCTCACGTATTGTTGGTTTTTTTCTGTAAACCTCACTTTTTAAGAAGCCCCACAAGAAGAAGTCAAGTGACGTAAGATCAGGTGATCTAGTAGGCCATTGCTTTGGACCCCCTCGTCCGATCCATCGTTGATGGTAAACATTGTTTAATACGCCCCTGCTACTTGGGAATAATGGGCTGGACAACCATCATGTTGAAACCACATTGTTTGTCGCAACTGCAATGGCAGTTCTTCTAGTAATACTGGAAGATGGTCCCGCAAGAAGTTTGCATACTTTTCGCCATTCAAGTTGCCTTCAATCAAATACGGACCTATTAATTTATTCCCAATAATTCCCGCCCAAACATTAACATTTCAAGGGTGCTGGCGTTCAACTTGTCGCAACCAAAAAGGGTTTTTGGTAGCCCAGTAATGCATATTATGTCGATTGACCGTACCGTGATTGGTGAAAGTCGACTCATCAGAGAATAACACCTTGGCGAAGAAAAGGGGGTCTCGTTCAATTTGCTGAAGTGCCCATTGACAAAAGGAAACCCGGTTGCGAAAATCCTCACTAGAAAGTTCTTGATGCATTGAAACATGATAAGGATGGTATTTATGCCGATGTAATATCTTACAGACAATCGTTTGAGAAATTCCTGATTCACGACTTATTTGGCGAGTGCTAATATGAGGATTGTGTGCAACGACAGCTAACACTGTTATTTCATTGTCCTCAACAGCCACCCTATCTGACCGATTCTTTTCTTTGGTTGCACACTTCCTTCACCAGTGAATTGTTGGATGACCCGATAAAAGGAAGCGCGCGATCGTATCTAGTCTGGGAAACGTTGGGCGTAAAGAGTAACAGCACCATCGATGTTCCTTCCACTTTCTCCATAAATCAATATCATTTCAATTTTCTCTTGAATTGAAATAGCCTGCATTATTAATCTGGAAGTCGTTACTAATAATCATCAGTTCCTAAAAACAAATATCGAACTTCTAACACCCCAACAACGTTGGAAACCGATTAATGATTTAGGCGTGCCAGTGCAGTGGTATTTAGCACCTTTGAGACAAAGTCGTGTGTGATCCATTGAGGATCACAAGTGACCTTCGTTTGACCTTGAAAATGAATCTCAAGGTCAAACTTGTGGTCACCATCTTATGTCCCCTTCAGAACCTTGTGACTTTTGTCTGAAACATTTTTCGCGATATTTCGTACTTTTCGAGTAATTTTGATGTCTTAAGTTTTATGGCGCCCTCTGACGGGAAAAGAACGCATTTTTGAAAAAAGTGTTTCATGTAAAAGAATTGTAATTTTTCACGCAGATTACGAATCTGTCAAAAAAAAATAGGGGTTACCATTAAAAAATCAAAAGTGACCTTCGTTTGACCTTGAAAATGGGGCTCAAGGTCAAACTCGTGGTCACCATCTTATGTCCCCTTCAGAACCTTGTGACTTTTGTCTGAAACATTTTTCTCGATATCGCGTATTTTTCGAGTAATTTGGATGTCTCAAGTTAAAAAACTCACCCTGTATATACATGATGTACGAGTATGTGTGGCAATTTGGCACCTAGTTTTGTACTACGAATTATCTGGCTTCTACTACCAAGCCAACTGTTTCACAATGCCACACAAAAGACAATATTATTATATTTAACAGGCGAAGAAGTACAAAAATATAAAAAACTTCACCAACAAAGTTTTTACGAAGTATAGTTCCTTTAAAATTCAGAAAAATATATACTCCCAATTCGACAGCGATAATTTGAGAAATGATTCTTGAGTATATTCAAAGAAAAAAATCGTCTCCGACGTTTACATCATTTATCGAGGATTTAAGCATGAGCAAGAAATATGTAATAAGTTCAGAAATTGGATATATGAAGACTGACAAAAGGTACTAACTTTTTTTAGACGCGGTAACAAAGGTTAGTATTTCTTCAAAAAATAAAGTTTCTACCATTAGTATTAACAGATCATTTTTTTCTTAGAATATACCCAAGACTCATTTCTCAAATTAAAGCTGAAGAATTAGGGGACACCCTGTACAAAGGATGTGAAAGTAGTAAAAGGAAAGACATTCCAACGAATTGAGCGATAAATCTCTAGTTAAAGGTAATAATTTATATGTATAAAAAGTGGCAAAGTTAAATTCAAGCCAGAATTCAACTTTTATGATTTGGTTAAGACACTACAAGCAACAAATAAAAGAGTTGGAACAAGAAATTATCTTGCTGGTTGGTCACATTACAATACTAAACCTGAGTTTCAACCCAATGAGGATAAATTTGTCTTCAAAACTGAAGAAACGGAGAGCGTAAGCCAGACAATAGCGCTCAGGCTACTGCAAGAAATCAACAAAACGTGGTGTGGAATAAAGTAGCAAAACTGATAATTTTTAAAAATGTTGGCAACTTGAAGAGCCTCATTGAAATACTCATAATTTTAAGGACCTAGATAAGTCTAGAACCCAACCGCTGAAGAAAATTGTTCAAAACAAAAGAGTGGAAAATAACAAATCCTCTTCCCAAAATTTAAGCATTTACACAATGGCGAGGACATTTCCATAAAAAAAAGCTGTCACTGTTGTTAAAAATATAGACAAACATAACAACTAATAAAAACTATGTAAAGGAAGACGACACTCTTAAAAAGAATGGTGAACAGAACAATGAAAACAGCAACATAAAATACCAACGCTCATTTACTGCACATCGATAAACACACTCTATTTCGCCTTCAAGCTTCAATTTTCTCTTCCTTTTTTTATATTTGCGGAAGCGCACTTAAAAAAGGGACTTAGACCCAAATTTAAAGGTTATAGCGATTACCATGCGAATCATCCCTCGGAAAAAGCGAGAGGCTCTTTACATCAAAGACTGTATTGAGCACTCCAAAAACATAGAAATAGAATCTGATTCTAAGTAATCAGTCTCCGTAAAAATAAACCACTTACACTATAACATCGGATCTAGTTACTTCCCTCCGGGATACGAGCTAGTAGAAGACGACCTTTTTCGTCTCTTTGACTCATTCGGACCCAATTTTATCTTAGGTGGCGACTTTAAAGCGAAACACACTCTCTGGGGATCAAGATGCATTTCGACAAAAGGCAAATTATTGTACAAAGCCAGCATGAAATGTGGGGTGATCTTTTTTTCGACAGGAAAGCCAACTTATTGGCCAACTGACAAAAATAAAATCCCTGATCTCGTCGACTTCTTTATCGCAAAAGGGCTTACTAAAAATTTGACGGAAGTCGAAGAATGCTATAATCTATGAGGTCACTCTGAAAATAGGTGGAAGTCTAGTAAAAAAGATGGACCGCCTAAGTTAACTAGTAACAAAATGTTGCTATAAATGTACCGCTAAAGACGCCGTTCGAAATAGAAGAAGAAATCGACAAACTCGTCAGCCATTGAGAGCTCAGCGTGGAAAAATACTCCTTTGCAGAAGACAGAAGCACGGAACAATGAAGTCAAATGCCAGCCTGAAATCGAGGACCTCATACAAGAAAAGAGGAGAGCGCGCAAGAGATGGCAGCAGTCCCGCGCGCCACCGGATAGAACTTGTCTGAATCACCTTTGTAATAAGCTAACAAATGTGCTGCACGACCTTAAAAATCACGAGACTTCTACTAACCTCGAGGGGAAATGTTTAAGCCGTTCGATGGACAACCGTTAATCGAAGATCCGAATGATAATATGGCACCCGACAACTTTAAAGTAAGAACCGTACTTCGGTTCGTACTTCGAACAACAATAAAAAAAATTGAAAAATAACAAGGTATATGATTTAATTACTGGGAAAATTCTGAAAGAGCTACCCAAAAAAGTACTGGTTAAATATTTCTTTAAGACCATTATATGTTCCAAGGAAAGTCGCCGAAGTTACTATGGTTCCGAAACCGGGGAAATGTGCAAATGACAAGAAATCTTATAGACGCATTTCACTTCTGCCAATAATATCTAAGGTCTTCGAGAAACTTCTGCTGAAACGATTGCAACCAGTAATTGAAGAAAGACACTTGATCCCGGATCATCAATCCGGCTTTCGGGTCAAACATTCCACAATCGATCAGGCGTATCGAATATTGGACGAAATTGAAAAAGCTCTTGAAGGGGAAAAAATATGATCCAGCGCTTTTCTCGACGTATCGCAAGCCTTCGACAAGGTATGGCACGAAGGCCTAAGGTATAAGCTAAGGGTTATCATACCGGAAAAGTTGTAGAGAACATTGGAATCATATCTTGAAAACAGACCTTTCCGTGTTAGACACGGGAGTGAATATTCGGATTTTAAAGAAATCTACTCTGGTGTTCCACAAGGATGTGTTCTCGGTGTAATCCTGTTCCGTCTCTACGCAAGAGGTATACCACAAGATGAAGGGACCGGTGTAGCAACGTTCGCGGACGACACGACTATCCTCGTATCAGATAAGTCAGTCGAATTATCAACGGGAAAACCCCAACGAGCCTTAAACAAAGTATGCGAATGGAAAAAAACCTAGCGAATAGTTCCAATGAGAAAAAATTGACGCATGCCAATTTTATGTTAGGAAAGAAAAACTACTTACCTATTTCCATTAATCGGTGCAAATGCCATACGCAAACGAGGCAAAATTTCCTAGACGCAAAACTTAAGTGGAAACCACACGTTAAAAATAAGCGCGAATAGCTCGAAATCAGATCTAGAGAAATGTATTGACTACTCGGAAGATACTCGAAGTTAAGCGTATACAGCTTTTGTATAAGCAAGTGCTAAAACCGTCTTGGACATATGGTATACAACTTTGGGGTTGTACCAAACCAATATGGCTCTACTGGAAGCATTTGAAAACTAAATACTAAGAGTAATCGTGAATGCTCCTTGGTATATAAGGAATAGTGATATTCACAGAGATCTAGAAATTGCTACCGCGAGGGACGAAGTAACAAACTTTGCTCGCAAACTTCGTACCCGCCTACATGTTCACTGAAATAATGAAATAATCCGTACTATGGACGTCACAAACCTTGAGGGCAGTCTACAAAGAACAAGACCCTTCGACCTAGCGCCGTAAGGAAAAACTGCGTGTAATGACGGTATTAGTAGGTGCCTTCACCTTCACTACAGAAGCGTAAACTACTTGTTAAGGCAACTTAGTCGTAGTCATCACAAAAAGAAAAGAGATATTCGCTAATACACATAGTTTAACAGTTAGTTTTTTTTCAGCAGATTGTAATTTAAATTGTTGCTCTCTTTAAATCATCCGTCACCGCTTCGGAGCATGCGTGATCAAGCATTTGACAAGTTCAGTTCAAATTCTAGTAAAGGACACATTTTTTATACACATTCATATACACGTTTAAGATTGTATATCGATATTGATACCCTCCTTCCACGATGAAACGTTTTATCACAATTTTGAGTGATAATGTACAGGCCTTGTTACTCAAGAAAATGCCACGATAATAATTGTTGCGAACGATTCTTGTGATACTCGTAAACCACTTCTGTATGGGTATTAACTTGTGAGGTGTGAATTGTCATTTAGCAAGCAGAAATCGCTCAAAGGTTATTACCATTGGCAAAGATAATTTTATTATTTTTGGCGGATGCTGACTGTTCTTCGAAGAATAAGTAGGGCTGATCGTCAAATATTGTTAGCTTGCATATGTGTACCAGTTTTGTTCTATTTTTAAATTCTAATTCGGAAATTTTTACCTGCACACGAGTCACTTCTCCAGTCTCACCTCATTTAATCTATACCAGGTGTCCTACAATATTATTCACCCGACTGACGGAAACATCTATATTGGCTGTTATAATAAAATTTTTGTTGAGCACTAACGTTACCTTGTAATGCAATTTACCAGTATCGATAGCCGATATCTTATGGAGTTTCCGTCGTACGAATGTTTCCTTTGCCTCGGCGACGGTCCAATCCACAATTCAATCACATTCAAAATCGAACGGCGTCATTGGAAAAACGAAAAAATTGAGCTATGCCTACATATATATTCCCCAATTTTTATTAGGATTGATGAGAATGCATATTTTATCAGTCGCACCACTTGATCGAGCCTATAGAACTTAAGTCTACGCCTTAAGATTGGCAAGGTATGGTGACAGTTATGTAGATAGATGTAGCTCTGACTGGTGGTCTGACCATCTGAAAATGGTACCGAAGTCGCCTCTGATTTGCTTGAATCTGGAGCCCATTTTGATTTTGGGAATACCAATTACACCAAGTATGCTGTTTTTATCATTTAATACAGATATATTGCTTTGTTTCAAATTCCAAATCCCATTTAATTTTCCCTGAGTTAGAATCTATGCAATAGTCTGCCCGTCATTTTTTCCTTATGGAAATTTACTGACCCGCCAAATATTTTTGCAAAACGTTGTGTAATGTATATGGACAAAGTGGAAACAGACTGGTTTTATTTCTGTTTTTTAAGCGTTTATGATTGACTGCCCGCGAAATTTTTACTATGAGTAAATGAGTGTAAATTATTGCCATTGTATCGTATTTGATTACACCCTGTTGCAATGTTTCAGATCCCAAGATGTGTTTTACCATGTTTTGTATCCTTTTCTTGCATATTGGTGTGTGTTGCTATCACCTTCTAACATAATTCCAATACACATAAAGGATAACTGTACCAAGATCACAAAAAGATAAGGAACCTACTGTTTGATTCATATACTGTGCGCAAAACGAAAGAGGAATCCTAATTCTTGATCAGCTTCTTCAAATCTAATTCCTGCCCCACTGCTGAAAAACGAGTTTCATTTGCTTCTATGACGGATTTTCCCCCGCTTTCACAACGTAATCATGCTGTAACGGCTATACAGACTCAAACAAGTTCGGTCGTAACAAACATGCAAGCCGGTAGCAACTCCACACTTTTCACTTTTGAAAAGCTTAATTCATTAGCTGTGGAAATGATAACAAAATTATCTGTATGTACTCCTATAACAAAAGTTGATCAATTTGAAGTTATCACACATTTAGCTGCTAAGTTTTCGTCTTTTGATTGTAAATAATATGGTAGATAGTAATATAAAAATAATAACATGGAATTCCAGAAGTATACGTAGCAAAAAGATTAAATTCTTTAACTTTTCAAACAATAACAATATTGATATAGCTCTAGTAACTGTAACTTGGCTTAAGCATGATGAAAATTTGTCCACCTTTGAATTTAAGTGCTATCGAGTAGATAGCATCGAGAGAAGAGGTGGGGATGTTACAATACTTATACGAAAAACAATTCAACATTTGCTCTTACCAATTATCTAAACACGTTTAGTAGAAAATTTTGGCATAGAGGTAGAGCTAGAAAATCATCAAACAATTAAAATCTACTGGGTCTATTTCACTGATGCTCGTAAATCTTTTGAAAATAAACATTGGTCTAAAAACGATTTAAAGAACCTTTCCTGTGTGAATGGTAATTATCTGGTTGGCGGTGATCTCAACAGTAGTAAACACAGGGAATGGGGCCAATGTTTGGGGGAATTTACTCTCTAACCTTTCCGAATCACTTCCAATATCATTTTGTATCCTCTATGTCCTACATATGTTCCAGCTGCATTGTCTTGAAAAAGACATATTTTAAAAATTCGTCTTAAACGACAAAAATAAAAAGATTCCCTCTTTTGGTTCTCACGTAAGGACCAAGAAAATCGATATAAATTTTCTGAAAGGCCGATATACCCCTTGCCTCCTTCCCATAAATGATCGAAGGATTTGATATAGCGCTATGTTTTGTTTGCACTGCTCACAAACAGAAATAAAATCTCATACTACTGTTGTCATATTAGGCCAGTAATAATGTTGGCGGATTGTGCCCAAAGTTTTCTTAACTCCACCGTGCGAACAATTTGGGGGTATGTGTGCCCTTTCAATCCAATGCCGTTCGCGGAAGCATCACACTGTATTATAAAATCTTTGTTAAAATCAGCAAATCAGCATCTTTGTTACTGAGCAAAGGTGCTGTTACTGACGCAGTTTTTAATGTCTCAAACGAACTGAGTGCTTCTGCTTTTTTGAGGGTGTCAGTCAAGGGCGTGGCTATAGAAACGAAAATCCGTATAGATCGACGGTACCATCCGCAAAGGCCTAAAAATCTTCGCACCTGTTTATGCGTTACTGGAACCGGGAAATCTTAGATCGCAGGAACCTTGCTAGAATCTGCGTCTTTCAGGTAGACACTACTAATGTAGTGTGTATCCTGCAGACGGCTCAGCAATCCCTCGATATAAGGTAGTGGGTATGCGTTTCGATTTGTTAACGAGTTGACCTTCAGGGCGTCAAGAGAAAGCCTATTTTTGCCTGGCTTCCTTATTAGAGCAATAGGAGAATTCCATGCACTTTGGCTCTCTTCAATGGCTCCAAGAGACAGCATATGATCCAATTCCTCGGAAACTAATTTTTGTATAGCTGGAGACACTGGATAGTGACGGTGCTATACAGCGTCAGCATCACCGGTGTCTAGTATATGGGTCTCAAGAGTAGTTTTACCTAAACCAAGAAGTTCACAAGATTGAAATTGTGATATAACGAATTGGAGATCCTGTGCTTAAGGCTGTATTAAGCTAGTAACCAGATAGAAATCATAGAAATCCATATTTTCTTTTATTCCATTGTAATCAACGGTAAGATTTATATGGCCAACAATACTCTGACTATTACCACCCGCTGTTTTAACGGATGAACTGTACTTGGTTATTGAAACGTTAAGCTCTTCAACTCATTTCAGACAACCGTAACATAGGCATGAAACAGTAGCTCCGCTGACGAAGAGTCCAGTAAAGTCCCGACCTTCAATCTTAATTTCATTTTGTTATTGTGTTCATTTTTTCTTCAAAAGATGTTTCGCGGATAAGTTTTTTATAAAGTTTTCCTTTTTTAGATCTTATTCTCGTTTTAGCTGTTTTATTAGTCAAATTAGTAGTATTTAATTCATCCAAATGAAAGAATCGTTTTCTAATTTCATTTTATTCTTATAAGCGTTGTTCATATAATTTTGTGTATTGTGGAATTCGATTAGTCTTAGAGAAATGCTGGGAACTGTTTAGAAGTTTATCTACGTTACCGTACTGAATGGTACTCGTTGAAGCATCAACATTGCTTATTCCGGATTGGGCTAAGTCGAAGGAGATTTTCTGGAGTTTGTCTCGTTAGATCGCAAGCTTTCCTTGCATTTGGGACAATCCATAACCATAAAATTATTAGTCTCACAACGGTAGCAAAATGGGTGTTTAATGGGCTCTCTATACTGAGTAAAAATATAGTATATCCCTGTTTTTTGCAATTAAAACAAACCGTGTTGTATTTTAAGGACATATCTGAGTTGTTATACCTTACATTATTAGGACGGTGATTGGTCTGAATAGCAGAAATGTCAGCATGAATTTCAGAAATGTTATCACTCACTTCGTCTTCATTCGACCTAATTGAGAAGATGGCAAATGGTTATCAACATTTGTCTCTTGATGAGTAGCTGATGGACCGTGAGTCGTTGTCATCATTGGGTTTGACGAAAACAAAGAAGTGATTGACGTAGTAACGAAAGTAGCGGGAGAGGTTGTAAGCACAATATTCATGACTGAGCTATCAGCTGATGTTATTACTACGTTTGACAACAATGTGTTGTTGACGCTCTGACTGATTATATAACTGTGTCATAATTGTACTCTCACGTGGAGGTGAATGACGAACTGGTTCCATAGACATGCTGCCGAAATGGAGTGGAACAGCTGTGCTCGGTTTTCTTTCTCGAGAGACCATACTTCGACCAGAATTGTTTAAGTTCCTGTTTTGTTTTGGTAAGATGCCGAGTAAAGACGATTCAGCAGACAGCAACCTGGAAGCCCGACCCACTGCGAAGGTCACAGTGGGAATACTTTGCATGGAAACCTATGCTGACGAGGCACGCGCGCAACCTATGGATTTCATGTACATGCATGCGCCGGATGCACTACTTGTGGGAAGCACTAAGTCAGCGTATCGCATCAGGTGGAATCGAGGTAATGAGGAGCTGTTGTGTGGATTGGGGTGGAAGTCTTCCTACGGACATAGAAGTGGAAATTATTTTAATTTTAACAAAAACCTTTTCAAATTGAATCCGTGTTTTACTCCCTAATAGTTAGAGTTCGGTTTTCTTTGAGTTACCCCGGAAAGGTAATTTTAACTGGCGCCCGAGTAGGGAGCGGCTTCTAAAATTCGTACCCTTTTATCCCGTGTGAATTGTTGTGTCCTTTAATACAGGACAGGAAGTTAGTACGTTCTACTTAGCGCACGTTACTGTACCCATGAAAACACAGTAACTACTCTAATTTTGTTTGTTCTAATAGTTACGGAATAATACCCGAAAAGAAGAAAAAAATATAAATGAACAAGAAAATACAGTGACGATAAAAAATTACAGCAGCGATAAAAAATTTCCGTCTATGTTTATATTAATGTGAGTGAAAAAGGAATCATAACCAGTGATCAAACTAAGAGAAAATATAAGATAAAAATACCCTAAGCGAAGCGCTTTGAAACCGGAAAAAAGTGAAAGAAAAATAGGTGTAAGATACATGTATTTTAATTGTAGTTATACAAATTATAAAGCAATTAGTCAAATAGTGCAAACTATAGTGCGGAAATCAGTGTTTGCTCAAAAATATGGGCTTGAGCTAAGTATTATTTTTCTTTGTTCATCACGTTATAGAATATATATTTTTTCGCCCTATTAAATCGAACAAATTTGTGCCAGAGACGGCGCTAGAGAATCCAGTAGAGCTGTGCTGCCCTAAGACCGAGTCCGACTTGCAGGCCATAAGTCGCCTGCCGGACTGTGTTAAGGAACTCCAGCCTTCCGACGGTAACCGTACCCCATACATTTCGTGGGTGCATACCGTCGAGGCTATATTGAAGGATTTCGAAATCGTGAAATCCAAGCCGATCTATCGCGCCATTTTGTAGCATATAAGGCAAAAGGTTCGGGGCAGCGCTGATTTCATATAACATTTTTGATGATAGCTGGCCTAAAATTAAGCAATGTCTTTCGCTGCATTATGCAGATTAAAGTGACATGCGAATATTAGAGCACCAGCTTAATCAGATATCTCAAAGGAGCTCCAAGTTCGATGAATTCTATGCAGCGGTAAATCAGCAGCTATCTCTAATGATCAACAACATCAAGACAGAGAGTTTCTCGCAAGAAACAGTCAAGGCGTTGGTCGAGGCTTACCGAAACAGAGCTTTAGACTTTTTCGTCCGAGGTCTGAACGGCGATATATCGAGGATGTTAATTATCCAAAAACCACGAACTCTCCCGGAAGCTTATTCGGCTTGCCTGGAGATACAAAACCTCAATTACCGGAGTCATACGATTCATAATGCGAACGTATCAAACACCGTGACAGCTCCCATAAACCAAATCAGTTTTTATGGTTCATTCGGCAGGCGGCAGGATTAAAATTAAAGAATGTATGAAGGAAAAATTCTTTGAAAAACCTGGAAATAATACTCTTTTAATACTCACGGAGTAGTCCTTTCGCAGGGCGAAATGGGCAAAGGCAGACCAGTTGCATACATTTCACGATCGCTAAACAAAACCGAAGAAAACTATGCAACCAATGAAAAAGAAATGCTGGCAATAGTCTGGGCCTTAGATAATTTACGATCATATCTATACTGCGCAAAGAAAATTAGAGTGTTCACAGACCACTAGCCTTTGACTTTCGCACTTGAGAATCGAAACTATAATGCTAGACTTAAGCATTGGAAGGAACACATAAAGGAGTATAACTGTAAATTAAGCTACAATCCTGGTAAATCGAATTGTGTTGCAGATGCTCTCTCAAGGCTCAAAAGTCATGTAAATCACTTGTCCGGTTCAGCGCGAGCTGAGGCAGCACATAGTTCGAATAAAGCAGAAAATGGCTCTGCGACCGAAATAGCCAGCGAACAAAATTCCTTAACGGAAACCGCCTTGGGCACTGACTCCCTAACCAACTCAGCCTCAGAAGCTACAGCATCGACAGACTCCGATAGTCAGACATAGTGCCCAACAGTATAGCTCCGATCTAATTCCCCACGTCGAAGAACCACTAAACGTTTTCCGAAATCTAATAATCATCAGGGCCGCAAGGGGATTGGAGATGTATGAAGAACCACACCCAAGCTTATCTCGACACTGTGTCGCCGAGGCCAATATGGATAAAACCAAACTGACCAAAATACTAAAAACCAAACTTAGACCGAATGTCATAAATGGGATGAGAATTCCAGAGTCTCTTATTGCAATGTTACAGCAGGTCTTTTTGGAGCACTTTGAGAATTATAAGAACCGAATTACGCAAAGATTGGTGGAAGATGTGAAAAATCAGGAACGAGTATGCGAGTTACTTATGAACGAACATGAAGGGCACATCAAAATCCTCGCGAGAACAAGGAACAGCTACTCGAGAAGTACAACTTCTCGCGAATGAATAGTCTGATAAAAGGATGCACCAAATCATATGAAGTTTTCAATGCTAATAAATATGAGAGGCACCCAATTCATCCCGAATTTCAACCAACTCCCGTTCCTCCCTATCCCTGTGAAATTCTTCACTTGGATATCATTGAAGTCCATAATGAAATATTTATCAGCTGTATTGACAAGTTTTCAAAATTCAGCAAACTTTTTCATATAAAAAACAGAAGTTTCCTTTATCTTCGTGAAAAAATCCTAAAAATTATTCATTACTTCAAAGCACCGAAAATATTGGTGACCGACAATGAAAGTAGCCTCCTAAGCCCAATCATAATTAACTTTTTAGAGATGTTAGGAATAAAGATTTGCCACACACCCCTTCGTCGAAGTAAATGGTCAGTTTGAAAGGTTTCGTTCAACTATACTTGAAATATTTCGATGCCTCAGATTAGAATACAGAAACTTGCGAGTGAAGGAACTACTTTATATATTTATAGGTATAATAACTGACAAGCGATATCTTTTTTGACCGCACGCAAAGAATTTACTACCAAAACATGATAGATTTCCGTTCTAAAGTTAACAGTGAAAGCACGAAATTAAAAGAAAGCAGAGAGAATTAAATCTGTACACAAATAAAAAAAGAACGCCCCCAAGGACTTATAAAAAGGTGATGTCATATTCACAGCCTCAGAAGGCATTCAGGCGAAAAATAAGCCACTTTTCCGAAGGGAAGAAGTAGAGCGTGATAATAAAGGCACCACTGTAACAGGCAGAAGGGTTCATAAAACCCACATAAAATATAAAAAATGTATAATATTAAAAATAAAAAAAAAGAACATCCTTGAATACACAAAATTTAAAACCTATCTATAAACTTGTAATTATTCATTTCTAATATTTAAGTCTAACATATTTTTAAGATGACTTTAAAATATTTTTAAGATGATTTTGTGATATCCAAATTTAAGAAAATTTTAAATAGATAAATATAGATAAATATGTTAGTACCAAGCATTTAAAAGTAACATGATTTTAAGATGATTTAAGGAAAAAATACGGATTTAAATAAATACAGCAAAAGTGAGGTCATTAGCGTAAGACTAGTTGTGCTTAGCGTTTTATAACCTTTGTAATCCTACATTTTTGTCATAATCCTAGCCATAAAGACAAGTTAATATTTACAGACTGGCCTGCCTAGCAATATTCCATGGACTCCAGATATTCGAATATACAGCTCCAGTAGGTTCCATCAAGGAAGGCAAAGCGTGGATAGTCAACGATAACTTCAATCTTGTCCATGTCATAGATCTGAACCATTTCGGAAATCAACTTGGGAAGGTCACCGACTCCATCGGAAGTCACATCAAAGACAAAGATATCAAGGCCCTTAATTTCCATCTGCCTCATATAAGCGATCAGATCGACTAGAAAAGCTGAAGAGAGACAATAAGAGGGGAAAATATAGAAAGAGAATGTCAGGTGTTTATGACACGGACCCAAGGTGCCATGATCCACCCTATGCCCGATCGAAATCGAACTCCTTAATTATTTCGTGGCTATATACATTATCGAAGGAGCTGTTAAGGTATGAGGAAAAAGTTTCTGAGCCGCCAACATCATTAACAATTTATGCCAAAACTTTTTTTTATCATAATGCAAGACATTATGAAAAATGACTACACTTACTACAAACATACCTACACTTAATTATTTTATTTTTTTGTAAATTGTTTTTACGAATTAATGTATAATCACTTTTGTCTTCAAAAAACCATTGAATTATAAAATACATTTCTATAAAGCATAACATGTAAAATGTACTACATTTTAAAAGCCGACGCGCTACATTTTGACTCCTTAGGGGGGCAACACTGTGCACAATACTTCTGCGCGTAATTCTGAATGATAATGAAAATGAAGCGAAAGAAATGCGCTGAAAAAATAATACACACACACATAGCACATTCCTTTTTGCTTATTTTACACAAACATAATATTTCCTTTTCACCTGTGCCTGTGGTGCGTGGTCTAGGGAGAGTGCGTGTGTTTATTTCATTGATACTCGTATATTGTCACATTTTGATTATCTTCGCATGCAAAATTTTGGATAAACTCTATATTATAATTAGACATTATGGTATTAAGGACTTCAATGGAATAATTATTAACATTTACCATAAAGTTTCCACTTAAAGTAATATTTCTGACATTACATTCGTTAACAATATGTTCCTTAACTAAGTTCTTACGAATATACAAATGTTCATCGATAGTCACAATTTCGGTTTTTTTATTATTGCGGAAATAACATTCTCGCTAAATTGTACAGTTATTAATTTTCTTTAGACTGTATATGTAAGTCGCGATGGCGATGGCGCGATAGTTAGCTCATTGGACTATCACGCGGAGAGTCTGGGTTCGATTCCTGGCTAGGTCACCAACAATTTTTCAAATCGCCATCACCCTTTCGGCGGGCAATGACAAACTCTCGAAAGTAAAAAATTGCCTACGAAAGAGCTTCTAAGGAGTGCCGTTCGGACTCGGCGATAAACCGTAGGCCCCGCTCAGATGTGACAAATATGACAACATGAGCAACACAAATGAGTGTCAAGAAGCTAGGCCATGGCCCATACCGGGCTGCCAGAGCCACAGTGTTTTTTGTTTTTTGTATATGTAAGTTATCGGAATTATAGTCATATCTGTTGCCATTTATTTCAACATACGAGTAATAACTCGTCGGCCTGAGCCATTGGCAGTGTAGTGCTAGTTTCCGTCGTTTTTTGATTTTAAGAATGTCTAAATGTTCATACAAAGATTGTGACAATATCAAAAGATCTTCCTTGTCATTTTTTACAATTCCTAAAGATCTTAGAAGGGATGTTTGGTTAAAGCATGCTCAATGTAATACATTGAAAAAACAAAATTTTCATTTGTGAAACTTACTTTAATAGCAAAGATGTAAAGATGGAACCACATCGAAAACTGGTATGTAAAAATGCCCTGTCATAGATGTCAGTGTGCAGTTGCTCTGATATATCTATCGACCAGTATTGCTTGAGAATCATGGATAACATCATAGAAACAAAGCATCCTTCAGCGGTAATTTCAGTTCAGTTCTAGTGCATCCAATGTACTAAATATCAGCAGTACCTCGATTTTTCCAACTACGCTTTGGGTTAATAGAGTTCCCAACCCTATGACATATATTAGAGATTTCTCTCTACCTAGCCTTTAAAATAATAGTTTCCAAATCTCTCCCTCACAGTTTCCTTCTCCCAAATCTTGTTTGGCGAAATGAGCGAATATAAATACCATACCTCGGTACATTTTCGATACGCCAAGACGATTAAAGATTGATAAGAACTATAATTTGGAGAAAAACGTTGACATGCGATTGCAAAATAAGCCAGCCGACGTAAGAACTCTTGTAAATATGCAACTTTTTCATAAGGCAAATGCACATTGAACGAATGACAAAAAAGTAATAAGTCTCCCTCATTATATTTCCATATGGTGAGCTCGGGATTCTGTTTACCATCTATAAGCACAATCTATCGATGGCATTCTTCCTTAAGTTTACTGGCTGATTTTTCAAACCAAATGATTAATCTTTTAAAGAGCAAGGTAGAAACGATGTCAAACATAGAGAAAAGGTGCGTATTATTTTTTGATGAAATTGCAATAAAACCTGAACTTGATTACAACATTAAAAATGACATGGTATACGGCTTTTCTGACTTCGGGAAGCTAGAAAGACGCACCACAGTAGCTTCCAAAGTAATGGTTTTTACCCCTAAAGGATTAAATAAAAATTGGAAGCAAACCACATCTTATTACATAGGATGCCCGAAATGTGAAGAAATTGCCGAGATATTTAAATTAACAACATCAAAAACTTTAAAGTTTGATCTGCAAGCTATTGATGTTTGTTGTGACAAAGGCAGCAATAATAGAAAGGCATGCAAATTACTTGGGCCAAACAAAAACAAGCCCTTTTTCAATATTGAAAATCAACGAATTTTTTTTCTCTAAGACTACCCTCACTTGTTCAAAATTGTGGTTGTTTGCTTAAGAATCCAATTATAATATTTGAAGATATTGTGTTATGGGCAATTCTTGTCAAACTTTTCGAAGAGGATTCCAAGAACATCTTTCAAGTGTGCTTTAAGCTAACCAAGACTCTACGGTTTTCGTACCAACAGGCCCACTGGTGATTTGATGGCATATCTCACCGAAAAGTGGAACCAAAGTTTACGTCAATCTGGCGAAAGCAATATAGTTGCACTTGATATTTGTAAGGCATTTAACTCACCTTGTCTTATCGCAATTTTTACCACCAGTGCTCCTCTGAAATCGCCAGTAGCACTTCGCCCCTTCAAACCTCCAAGCGTAACACCCGTCACGCTATGAATGCTCATCAGTACACCCACTTTCGGACGTACCCTGAAACATCGTGATTCTTCCTAAGACGAACAACTCGCTCATGGAATGCCCTGCCGAGCTTTTTATTTCCTAGTCATTATAACCTCCAAACGTTCAAGACCAACGTACATCGGTACCCCTCTTTCCTTCTTCCCTTACTTTCCATCGCCCGTTCTGTGTGCAATCATTTTAGTAGTAATAATCCCGTAAGCGCGGGCTAATTATAAAAAAAATATATATGTATAAACCCGAACAACTTTGAAAAATTGTCAGTGAAATTGGCTACCCAACAGCAAATTGTCTTAAAACTGAAGCTGATAAGAAGTGTAGTCGAGGAAAACGTAGGAAAACGACTTGTTTCTTCGCGTGTCAGGCAACAACTGTCCTTTATTCTTCCTTTCTTTGTACATCGTTATCTATTAAAGCTAGACTTATGTGGATGTGTAACAATGTATGTGAAAAATGATCTTATTTGCTATTTGTAACTGCCTACTAAGGGTATCACGTGATGGTGGAACGATATTAATATAAGTGTTGCAAGTATGTATAATACTGTACGGTATTGTGACAATGTGTGTTCATATAAATAATCCTATACTGCTACTGTATACATATAACTACTACAATTCAGCCGTCCTGACCATCAAGATACCCCGATCTTGGGAATTCTGGTATTGACTTTGTTAAGTCAAGGTCGCATGTTCCCGACCACCCAGACTCCTTTATACTGTAGCCGAAACTGTTGAAACCCTTCCACGTCGTCGAGTACGTATCTATCATTTCGCAAAACTTTTGTTATCTTATACGGACCACGGAACTTTGGTATTAACTTTTTGGATGCACCAGGGCGCGAGTCGAAATTTTTAACTATTACATAGTCTCCTGTGCTTTACTCTGTTGGTTTGCAACGTATTTTTGTCTACATACTGTTTGCTATAATTTTGGGATTTTTCTTGTCTTTGTGTGGCTTTCTGTCGTATTTTCCTAAGATCACGTCTTGTTTCTACCTCCTCTGACTCTATCAAACTATCTTTAAGTGGATCATCAACCTTTCGCATTTAGTCTGTACCAAATAGCATAACACTGGGATGTTCCATGATCGTTCAGTGAATTGTATTGTTTAGAGTATGTTCTACCGTTTCTAGCACATGATCCCAATGAATTCCCTCTTCTGGCTTAATAGGTTTAGCTATCATAGGACATAGACTTCTATTAACTCTCTCCACCTGACCAATAGCTTGTGGAGACCCCGTAGCGACCTTAACATGCTGCACGTTTTGTTCCAACATCAACTCTTTAAGCTCGACGGAAGTGAAACAACTTCATGTATCGGATATAATGCACTTAGGTCGACTGTAATCTCTGAAATAGTCTATTAAGGCTTTGATAACCTCTTTCTTATTTGTGGTCTTTGTTGGATATAGGTTTACAAACTTTGTGAAGGCATCTATTACCACAAGTATATGTTTCTTCACAGCCCTGGAGTTGTCTATCGGTCCGTAATGGTCTATGTGGACGACTTCAAATGGTGTTTGTCCCTTCGGCATATTGTGAAGAAAACCTTCTTCTCTTCCTTTTTTAGATGAATAAACTATACACTTGAGACAGTTTCCTATGTGTGCTTTCACTTTTTCTGTCATTTTGGGAAACTAATAATTTTTCGATATTAACTCGACTACTTTATCCGTGCCTACGTGTCCTACCATGAGGTGGGACACGTAAGTATTTATATAAAATGTGGTTTTTCATATCCTCTGGCACAAAACATGCTACTGTACTATCATTTTTCTTTCTGTAGGCAACACCGTTCCTCATTTTCTAGAATGCATGCTCTGACTTTTCTAACATTTCCCTTAGACTGACTATCGTTTTATATTTCGTTTGATATATTATTAAATTCTCTTCGAAGGTATTTGTTTAGTGGACATTACTGGATATTAGTGGACTTACTCAGCGCATCGACGTATTTCATTCGACTGCTTGCACGATGTTCTAGTGTGTAATCAGCGTCGGTAGTTCTTTTAGAATAGTAAAATACTGGGTGCATTTTTCCGTCTTTCTTTTTCTGTAGCAAAATTGCTCCAAAACATAAAGCACTAGGATCGCAATGCAACTCAGTCTCATCATTCGGAACATAGAGTGCTAGGGCAGGGACTTCTACCAACTTTTTCTTCAGCAACTCGAAGGCTTCTAACTGTTCCGGTCCGAGTTTAAATTCTTAGTCCTTTCTAGTCAAGTCGTGTAATGGTTTGGCTATAGTTGAAAAATCTTTGACCAATCTTCGGAAATACGAGCACAAACCAAGAAAACTTTGAACTGCATGTGTGTTTTGTGGTACCGGAAAGTTTTGAATGGCTATCGTTTGCCTGTATGCCTTCTCCCGTAATCGTGAAACCCAAGTACTTAACACTTTTTTGCAAAAACTCACGTTTATCTATCCTAAGCTCTAACTTATTTAGGACCATTCTATCAAAAACTTCCCCAAGTATTTTAAAATGTTGGTCATAACTATCTGTGGCTATCATTATATCGTCTAAATAGATTATTACTTCATCCTTTTTAACCATGTCTGCAAAAAATTTATTTATGTGTTTTTGGAACACAGACGGTGCATTTTTAAGCCCAAACGGCATTCTGAGAAATTCATACTGTCCTAGTGGTGTGATAAACGTCGTATATTTCACGGAATCACTATGCATATGCACATGAAAAAATCCATTTTTGAGGTCTAATTTTGTAAAAATGGTTTTATTCGCTAATCTGTCTAATAAGACATCAATTATGGGAATCGGGTAACTGTCTTTTGCAGTTGCTTTATTCAAAGCTCGAAAATCTACACACATTCTTAACTCTCCTGTCGTCTTTCTTACCAACACTACCGGTGAAACATATTCTGACTCACTTTCCCTGATGTATTCCTTGCCCAAATATTCTTCTAACAATTTGCTTAACTCGTTCTTTTCGGCATATGATAAACGTCGCGGTTTACAATTTCGTTTACAGCCATTTTCATCTTGCTTTTAACTACCGGCTCAGCTGGACCTACGGGAAATACGTAACTTTGCATAGGTATACAAATCTTTTGATCGTTTTTTGTGCACAAAATCCGTCTTATCTTCAACTTTTAATTCTATCTCAGTGCTATCATTATCTTGACAATCTATTGTCATAAGTGTCTTCCCAAAATCTGTACTTTCTTCTATAATGCTTACTTTAGTTTCATTATCATTTTCCAATTCTGACACTAGCTAAAATTGTCCAGTCTGAAGAAAATTTCTCCCCAGGACTGCCTCGTAGCACGTTGACTCGTTATCTACTATCAATAAATTGACTTTTATTCTCAGCTTTTCGTAACAAACAAAACACGTTAATTTTCCAAAAATGCGAAGTGCGCTTTTATTTAATCCGAAATATTTTTTTTTTACATGTATACTTTTGAACTTTATATATTGCGGTAAACAGGATATTTTTACGAAACTTATAGGGCTCCCTGTGTCTATGAGACAATCTAGGGAAAAAGAATTTTGTGACTACTCTCATAATAATAAAAATATAAATTTCTTACGTAATCATTTTCATCCTCGTTCATCATGTGAACCGCTGACTTCCTCTTCGGGCACGCTGCAGCCATGCGACCCATTACTCTACAGGCATAATACGCTCCATACTCTCGCCTGGGTTTTCTGCAGCAGGCGGCAAAATGTCCCAGCGAGTTGCAGTTGTAGCACCTCACAACTGATTGCCTGTTTGCTACCACTACAGTTGATGTCGATTGTTTGTTGTCGTTTAGGATTACTCTCCTGTTGGTGGCCTTTTGTCCTCGATCCTCTGTCGTTTTGTGGAACGGCTTGAGCAGACTTGCCTAGGTGGTAAAATTTTGTACGTGAGCATACATTTTCATTGTATTATAGACGAACCCCTCGATGATGTATTCCACCAGCTCTTCCTCCTCCATGTCCAATCCTATCGCCAATCGAACTTTATCGATGAAATATTCCGAGAACGTTTCCGCTACTTTCCATTTCCGTCCCTCGAACCTCTTGCGAATCACAATCCTGTTTTCTTTAATATTGAATGTCTCTCTTAGTTGGCTACACAGCTCGTTGACACTCTCTCGCAGAAAATTTGGTTTCGAATGCAGCTACTCTTGTGCTCTTCCTTTCAGCTTAGCAACAAGTAGCGTGCGTAGCATGTATTCCTGACTGCATACACCTGTCGCACGTTGTCTAGCTGTGACAGCCATATCTCCACGCTTGCATTACCATCAAAATCTGGCAACATCTCCTTCCAAACGGCAAACTGCTGTCCACCCTCACACTCCCGTGTCGTCCTGTTCGTTTCTGTTGTGGCCGCCGTCGGACGTTCCGCTAACGTTTGGTCCTTCTCTGTTGTTTGTCGATCTTTCGTTTTCCTCTGCTCTCTTTCTAAGCAATTGCTTTTCTCTCCGCAGCACGTCTCATTCCCGTCTTAGCAGTTCCATCTCTATTTTGTATAATTCGGCTTCTCTGGATTCTTCTATCTGTTGTGTTGCATGTGTCTCTCGGTTGTCTGTATTTTCTTGTCGATTTTGATCATTTGCCCCCTCCTCGTCGCCGCTCTCG
This sequence comes from Volucella inflata, assembly GCA_928272305.1. Classification (NCBI taxonomy): domain Eukaryota; kingdom Metazoa; phylum Arthropoda; class Insecta; order Diptera; family Syrphidae; genus Volucella; species Volucella inflata. Next base: position 50,005,497 of record OV743718.1, on the reverse strand, counting down.
TACTCTTCTTCGGATTCTTCATTGTTGCTTGTTGCCAGTTTTTCGCGTTCTTCCACAACGGTTCCTTTGGGTGCCTCACCTCTTTCTTGTGCGAGTATTTTATTTAAACGTACAGCGAATGTTGATTTGGTGCCGTTAGTTGGCAATCCAAGGGGATGCGACCATTCCCGTAGCTGTGCGACGGAAAACTCATTTACAGTTATTTGCTTATCCATCGTTTAACGACGCGCACACGAGAAGAAGTAAAAATTAATAAAAACTAAAGGAAACATAAACTGCTGCTTGTTCATATATATTTTTTTTTGTGTGTCGAACGTTTTCTGTGAACGCACGTAACTACCTTTTTTTATTGAATCGATCGTTTGGTTTTGCAGACAACACTCTTTTTAAGGGTAGGAAATGAAACGGAATAAATTAATTGATTCGAGAGAAAGAAAAAAAAACCTGCGTTTGGATTTTATATCCCACTTCTGAAATTGTAGTCGAGGAAAACGTAGGAAAACGACTTGTTTCTTCGCGTGTCAGGCAACAACTGTCCTTTATTCTTCCCTTCTTTGTACGTCGTTATCTCTTAAAGCTAGACTTATGTGTAACAATGTATGTGAATAGTGATCTTATTAGCTATTTGTAACTTCCTACTGAGAGTATTACGTGATGGCGGAACGATATCAATAAAAGTGTTGCAAGTATGTATAATACTATACGGTATTGTGACAATGTGTATTCCTATAAATAATCTTATGCTACTACTGTATACATATAACTACTACAGAAGATTGCTGCCTCAACGGCAACTTTTTTAAGCAAAATAATGATCTTAATGATTAGTATAAGGCCTCGTAGAAATAGCATATTCCGAGAAGTGCTGGTTCTTTAAATGACAAGAATGAGCCCCTGCAGCCGAACATCTTCAAGCTCTGCTAATAAGTCCTACTTCATGCCTCCCCGTGGCGCCATCTGAGAATCTCACTAGAGATTGCGAAGTGAAGGGGCAAATGCCGCCAGCATCAAGCATCGAAAACCATTAGAAACACTGCCAAAACGCCATCAGAGATGCAGCTTCTGATGTGCTGGGTTTCACTCGTCCACCACAACGAAACCCCTGGTTCGATGATAAATGCCGGCAAACACATGCAGCTAAGCAAAATGCATATAACGCGGCGCTGCTTATAAGGACCAGGGCTGCTCATCAGCTCTATGAGCGGAAGAGGAGAGACGAACACTGGCCTCTCAGGAGGAAGAAGAAAGAGCATGAGAAGCACGCGATCGAGGAAATTGAGAGATGCTACTCCAGGAATGAGGTTCGGAAGTTTTACTAAAAGGTAAAAATAACATGCCGCGGAAACAAACCCCGAACCGAAGCCTGTAAAGATGAACAAGGGAACATCGTAGGAGAATCGCAGTCGATGCTGAGGATTTGGAAAGATCATTCCTGCAGACTGTATAACAGCGATGACGGACCAAATACCGCTGCCAGGCAAAATCAACCTTTCAACTTGGACGATGATGACCAACAATTCCTTCCACCCGACCTGGATGAAGAGAAGATAGCTATATCGAAGCTGAAGTCCAACAAAGCTGCTGGAGCGGATGGCCTGACGGCTGAGCCCTTCAAATCGGCAGGCGATGACTTTATAAGGAGCATACACCAATTCATCTACTCACATATGCCGACGATATTGACATAATCGGGAGAAAGCAGCGTGATGTCAGTGGCGCTTTCGCGAGTATTGAGACGGAAGCGGCGAAAATGGATTTAGCGGTTAATGAGGGCAAGACCAAGTATATGCTGTCAAGCAAAAAGGACAACCAACACCGACGTCTCGGGCAGAACATCACCCTCGACAGATGTAACTTTGAGGTAGTAAGGACTTTGTCTACCTAGGCTCCTATAAATACAGACAACGACACCAGCGCTGAGATCAAGCGAAGAATAACTCTTGCCAACCGCTTTTTCTTTGGGTTAAGAAGGCAATTGAGTAGCAAAGCCCTCCCTCGGACAACAAAAGTCACCCTTTACAAGACCTTAAAAATCCCGGTCGTGCTTTATGGCGCAGAGGCATGGACATTATCAAAAATGGATGAGGGTGTTCTTGGTTGCTTCGAGAGAAAAATTCTTCGGGCGATCTTCGGTCCCGTCTCCGTTGAGTGGAGGAGGAGATACAACGGCAAGCTGTATGGACTGTACAGCGACATGGACCTAGCCAGAAAGGTTAAGATCCAAAGACTGAGATGGCTGGGTCATGTAGAGCGCATGGACACCAATGCTCCGGTCCGAAAAGTCTTCGAATCCGTTCCCGAGGGACAGCGCAGTAGAGGAAGGCCAAGACTCAGGTGGCGCACGCAAGTGGAAGAGGACCTCAGCCAACTTAGCGTGCAAAACTGGAGGCAGCTAGCCAGGGATCGAGCTAGCTGGAGAAGTTTGTTGACTGAGGCCCAGGTCCACCCCGGACTGTTTCGCCACCTAAAGTAAGTAAGTAATGATCTTACAAGCAGCCTTAATCGACACCCTATTTCACAAGATAGCGAGCTTCTGAAGTTCATTTAAACTGCTAGGCAGAGGATTTCGTTATGGGAATCTACCGGTAATGGAGAAGCCATATTAGTTTGGCGGGCTACTACAAATTTTACTTTCTATGGAACTACTATGGGAAAAACTTACAAATGACTAGCAATTCCTTCTAATAGCACATCTTAACACTGATGTTGCAGAAAATTTATTTTCGATTGCTCGATCAAATAGGGGATCATAAATACGAACGGAGCCCTGCAGCCTACAGATTTATTCGTAAATTGAGACAAACTATTTTCAAAAATTTGAAGTCGTCAGAAAATTTCAGTTACGAAGATTCTGGGGCTGAGTCGTTATTGCGCGAAGCTGATTGCGGAGATCTTAAGTATGATGACAGTGAAGAATTCCACACTGAAGCTCCAGTTGGAGATCATTTCATGGGAAAAGATATTCTGAGCAGTATCGCTTTTAAGTTGCATAAGAAACTTAATTGTGAAAACTGCACTCTGTTTATTATAGACAAAACAGAAAATTTTCGAGAACAAGATCTGTTAATAAATGGAAATACATTTTTCCAAACCTCAACCAGACCACCACTTGAACTAAAAACCGGACGCATAACGTAAAACTTTTTTATGCATCTACCTATAGGTACCGCTACCTGATTAAAAGAACCTACATTTTTTTATTCAACAAGGAAAAAGAAGTACATAGTAATAACCTGCTTAATGCTCAATACTTGTCGTTTAATCAGTTTCTTTACTCATTTTCTTGGCAAAGTCATTCACTAGTTGCGTAACATGTGGTCTAAAATGTAGAGTGGGAATGGAAACCCAAAACAGGTCTTGTTTACTTTGTTTGCACCAAAGAATATCTATAACAAGAAGGATCACTCCCCCTGAAGCTGAGAAAATCCACCCGTCGTACAAAAAACTAACAACAACGTCTCATAAGATCAAATAGCGCAGATCTTTTGCTTGGATAAAAAAGACATCTTGCATTATTTCTGGTTTTCAAAATTAAAAATCTCATTCAACCCTTTATCATCTTCGTATATATATGTATATATATATAGAATATTTTTTATAGAAGAAAATGCAGGTCATTTTATGACAGCAATAAATAATAGGTTTATCAAATGAATTACGCCTTCAAAAACATGAGTTTTTCAAATACCCTTAAATTAAGAGTAAATATTTTTTATTTCATTTAGATTTGATGATATAAAAAAACAGTATACGAGTATATATTTTAATGATTCAATTTTAGTCAAGCTATTCAACCATGGCTGTGAATTACAATTAGCTGATGAAGAAGGCGCTTCTCTAACTTTCATCGACTTCAAGCAATACGAGTATGATAACGCACATTTAGTCAGGCCACCAAGGTTATTGTTATATGGAGGCCCTTGAGCAATTGGAAAATAAATTTTCTGCCAATTTCATAGAAAGCTGTAGCATTGAAGCAAAATTGTACGAATTATTAAAACCAGAATTTATTTATAAATGTTGTGCCAGACAGGACACAAAATATTTAATTACCTTGTTTATAAAGATAAGATAAGATTTGATAACAAAAATAAACTTTTTAGCGTTGCACATTTATGAAAAAAAAAAAATTTTTTGATTTTATTTCACAAACACCCTGTTGCAATGTTTCGGATTCCAAGATGTGTTTTACCCTGTTTTGTATCCGTTTTTTACTTACTGGCGTGTATTGCTATCAACTTCTACCATAATACCAATAAATACAAAGGATGTACCAAGGTCACATAAAGATAAGGAAAATATTGAGCAGTGAACCTACTGCCTGATCTACAGGGTGAGTTTCAAGGTCAAGCTAGTGGTCACCATCTTATGTCCCCTTCAGAACCTTGTGACTTTTGTCTGAAACATTTTTCGTGATATCGCGTATTTTTCGAGTAATTTGGATGTCTCAAGTTAAAAAACTCACCCAGTATATACTGTGCTATATACTGTGGTTTGCACTCATCCTGTCATTATAACTCCATTCTCAGAGAGTTATAACACCTTTCTTTGCTTGCGAGAAATGAGAGCTCGCCACCTAGGCGGCTAAAGTAAAAATTAAAAAAATATCGCTTGATGATAGTACTATAGGTTTCATATACTATACAATGATGATACTCACCACACCTTGTTGCCAATAAAAAAAACTTATTCAGTCATTTGCAGGTATCGCTATAAACAAATTTATTTTTATAATTCATAATTTACAAATGAAAAGAAATTACAGAGGTTCTACTGTATTAACAGGAATTCTTTTTAAATATCTTCAAGATTCAGATTTATAAAGCAAAATGTATAACAGTAAGCCTAATGCTCGTTTCACACGTATACGGTTCGGTTCGGTTCGTTTTCGGTACGGTTTAGTTTCGGTTCGGTTCGGCAAATTATTATATTATTTCATTTTAATTTGCTCATTCGAAATTTTGTTGTTCGCAATATGAACGATTCATTTGAAATTGATATTGAACGACTGATTTCATCAGTCCAATTACGTGTAGTGCTGTGGGACATAACAAATCCAAAATATAAAGATAAATTTAAGACGCTGGAAGCGTGGAATTCCGTTTGCACGGAAATGAAGACTTTGAAGACTTAAAAAAAATGATATCGATACGTAGGTATTAAAAATTTTATATATACATATATGATATAATATTGGTACATTACAAATAATTTTTTTATATATTTATCTGATTTTCTGACAAAAACATTATACTCGTATGTATTATGGGAAATCTTTAAAACTAATATCTTAATAACATTTGAAGGGTTCTTTTTAACTTATTACTTACACGGATTTTTTATACGAAAAAATGGCATCAGTACTGAAATGAATAAATACAATATTATATTTTATATCATTATATGTTTATTAGAAAATAATTAAAAATATTCAGATTTTCGAAAACTGCCAACTGACTGAACCATTCTCAGTCATGAAGTAATCACTGAGTACATCTCTTACACATTTCGTGGAAGCTGTTTCCTGATTTCTCCTCATTTCCTCTGGGGGGTTTCCTGGGAGACTTCCAAAACCTGCAATGGACAACATATCTTCCGTTTAAAAGCCGTCTCTGTTGCGTACGAAATTGTGTAAAACTACACAAGATTCCATTACCTATATATCCGTAGCAAAGTCAGGTTCTAAGTTAATTGGAGTATTCCAAAAGTACACTCCACCTACGAGCTCTGGATAATCGATAGTTGAATATCCTCTTCTTGAGTGTCAAACTATGTGCACCGTAAGGTTTTTGGAGATACTTATGTAAACCAAAAACATCATCTCCTACGAGATAATAAGCGATTTTTGTGTCCTGCGAGCCTCGAAGGCACTTGTCTTCAGGTATATTTATGGTACCGTTAACAGTAGATGTACACAGTTGACATTTTTGAAAAACGTTAGAATCGCAGTCCTTCCCAATTGAGGGGATGGATTATTTATTTCATTTTTTGTTTAATTTGTTAAACTCGAAATAAATTTCATTCGAATTATTGATCTTACTTACTTATCTCAAAGTTATGGCCAACATCTAAACTGGTTGAATACATTCCCGAATAAATTCATTCATCATTAATCGAATGATGTTGTAAAATAATTGAAGTAATTGGAAAATTTGTCTTCGTGCTCCCATAACTTCGGAAAAATGGTATAAAATGCACCAAATCTCATCCGTTTGATGAAGATAGGATGCACTCAGTGAAGTAGATTGTTCCTCTTTAGTTTTTTTTTTCTTCTATAGAGAAACAACATAGCAATAATTTTTCTTTTCTCCATAGTAAGAATTGTGGACATAGAAGGCGACTGCATATTTGATGATTCGGTCGTGAAATCAAACCTAATACTAATAGAGTGTTTGTGAAGAGTTTTCATTTGTTTTTGGCGGCTACCGAAAACGAACCGAACCGAACCAAACCTTATACGTGTGAAACGAGTCGAAAAGAACCGAAAACGAACCGAACCGAACCGAACCGAACCAAACCGTATACCGTAAAATGGGGTGACAACAACACTTTTTGTTTTATTTGCTGCAATTTCGGAGACTTTTGACTAAAGGTTCAATGTGAGCACATTTAAATATGAATCACGGCTCCAGTTTTTAATGCTTATCACCCCGTTACTGTAAAATAAGCCTTTCTATTAAATTTCAGGCCAAACATGCCCTGTTACGGGTCACCCCGCTGTTGGGGTGAATAATAATAATAGGGTGCAAAAAACAACAAACTAATCCACTTACTAGGTTAAGTTTTTATTTATACCTAAACCATTAAAATTGCAGCCAAAAAAATAATAAATGTAATTCATAGGTTATTTAACAAAGAACAGACATATTATCTACCACACTCTTATTATGGTATAGGGTAGGTAGCGATTTTCTTTACCCTAGTGTAGTTGCTAATCACCCCTTCGCTGTGGCTTGTCACCCAGTTCTCGTGTCTAATCACCTCATATTCGTCAAAAAAATATGTGTTTCCAAACTTTTGCCTAAAATATAATTCTCTTTCTTATCCTTTTATTAACCCTTTCCTCGTTATACGGACTTATGCGTAACGAGTTTCCCATTTTTACTGCATCGCTGCTGCTCCGCTTATGGGGTTGGCTATTGCCTAAAATATAATATTTCCCGTATTAAATCATTTACTTTCTCATTTGCTTAATAACTAGGCTTTTATTGTGAACATAATTTCAATATCCAAAATTCACTTTGTCATAGCAAAGTTTTGGGAAAAAAAAAAACACTTCACAATATATGCCACACTCAACTAAATAAAGATAAATCAGAAGCCATTTGCTTCAGAAATTCCAGCCAAAAGGGTATCCCTGGTGTAGTTAGCGAAAGTAAAGTCCTGTCACTCACTCTGGACAACATAAATATTACTTTTAAATAAAGTATAAAATACCTAGGAGTTAACTTTAATAACCTTCTTAAATTCAACCCACACGCGAGGCTAGTTAAAGCCAAGGCCAGAACGGTATCCCTCAAAATAATGTCTCTCTTAAGAAACGATATGCTAGAACGAAAAACTAAGCTTCTCTTCTACAAAGTCATCTTAAGGCCAGTAATCCTATACGCCTTTACAATTTGGTTTGCCATCTCCCCAACAGTAGCTAAGGACCTTGAAATATTTGAAAGAAAAATATTAAGACTTCGGATCAACAAAAATTTCAAAGACACGAACAAAAGATTTTCAAACGAGTTTATATATGACAACGCGAACATTGTTCCCCTGATAAAATACGCTGTAAACCTAATGAGAAGAAATATTGAGGCGATGAACTATTCAGAAAACGATTTGATAAAGGAAATGTTTGATTTCCAAAGGAATACCCCTTGGTCTGGTTCTCAATATCCATCTCCCATTGGAATAATGTCCGAAAACATCTCTTTAACTGACATGGGTGTTAACGCCTTTTACAATAGCACTCTAACAGGACAAAATCGTGGTTGAGTCAAAAACTACCGCAAATACAATAAATAATAGTACAAAATATCAAAAGTAATAAAATGAGCTCCAAACCTTTATGTATATATAACTATTTATAAATGTAAATACTTATATTATCTTTAAAAAAAAAAAAAAAAAAAATGGGCAAAACTTTATCCTGAATTATTATATTAATAATCTGAAATCATTGTTAGACAATAAATTCAGAACTAATGTACCTTATAAATGCCAAATAGTATATAGAAAACTGTAAAAAAAATTGAAGTAAGGAAATGAAAATATTTATATACATGTATTATAATTTATCTCAAAAAAGAAATAAAAAAAAAAAAAAATAAAAAAAAAAATAAATAAAAATGACTAAATAATAATGTAAACAAAAGACTGAAACTCGAACTGTCAAATTAAAATTAATCTATTCGAATCGTCATGAAGCAATTGAAAAGAAAAGAGAACTTTCAAATATATGTATCTCATTCGTGATCAAAGAAAAATTTAAAAGAAATACCTCTCGCAGATATTTCACTTAGTCGAAAGGGAAAGATAGCAAACAGCAAAATAATCATTCGAATTTCATACAAAATGTCGCGCTATAGTCATCCTTTTCAATCGTTTCGTGTTGTAAATATTTAGTTTAAGTTAGGTAAAGTTAGCATAAGGACAGACAAAGACAAAAGTCAAAAGAAATGTTCATAAAAGCTCCATGAGCAAGAGCTAATCGACATATCATAAAGAAAAAAACGCCATGTTGGCATTCATATTGTTAAAATATCTTAACTCTCAAAAGAAAAGGTCGGCCATAAATTACAGCCACTCATTGTATAACACATTTCGATGTAGTAAAAGACAAATGTATTTATATTATAATGTAAATGAAAATAGAATGTCTCCATAAATATACATACATACATACATATGCCACACTCAAACTCAATTTGGCGCCAGAGTAGATCTGACATTTGGAGTTGGAGTTGCCAGTTCGCAAATCCAATAGTTCCTTCGCCGATATGATTCCTTTCTATGTACCAGTGTGGCATTGTGTTGGTTATAGAGTACGATTGGCTTTTTTCCTTGAGATTGTTGCTAGTCACACCGCTGTTGCAAGACACCCCGTTTTACGGTACGTGTAAAACCAGCCTAATAATGGATATATGTAGGTAGTTTATTTATTCAAAAAAAATATAAAATATTATAGTATAGAGAAAATAATGCGGTGTAAGAATATTTAATAAGTGCGCACATCGGGCTCTAAAGACTTCTCATCGTATTACTATCCACACTTAAATACACCTTTATCTAAAAATTAAAACGTAAAATATATTATATAACAGAAAATAGTTATCAAAATCTGTCACAAATATATAAAAAAAAAATATTTGTTCCTTTTGTTCGTCTCTCACGCGAATGCGTCAGGAATGTATAGATGAGATGAATCCAGGGGTTTTGATGCTCGTGCAGTTCGGTAGGTGGTTGGGTGGTGCCAAGTTAACGTCAGTTGCACAGTGGATCAAGTGGACAGGTGGCGGGCTCGGGGTTGTGATGATAAATGTAGGTTAGGTGGCTGATCGTATATTTCTCGTGGTATACTATATTTCACCCAATTTTGGTTTAATTTATGAAGGTGGAATTTGAACAGATTGATTTCTGTTTAATACGATTTTTAGCGTTGGTAGATGGCATCAGTCTTTTCGCAACAACAAATAGGAAACTTGCCAAATCAAATCCCCGATCAAAAGAAACAAAAAAGACCCGATATATATCCGTGGGTGGGCGGAAGTGGAAGATCATGAAGTGTCATGTTGTTCTCACATTTCAACACCTACAGCGGCTTCGACGATTTTTATAAGATTTAGGACAATCCTATCAGTTTAAATAAGTAATTATACAAAAACAACAACAATATTTACAAGGGGCATTCATCATTACGAGTATGCTAAATTAGAAATGTCTACTGATATATGAACTTACATATTTAATCAGATCCTAAAACCTGCTTGGGCATATGACAATTATAAAGGTAGTATGTACTGTACAAAGAAAATGAATGTACAAATACAAATACTGTTGAAATTATAGTTTTCTTATTTTCTGAAAATGCCAAATATTGTAAACAACACCCTATTGCCTTCTTATATACCTACTTTAATACTCTCTTTGTATTTACCACAGCGGTATTATAGATATTACTATATATATTACGATGGCGATGGCGCAATAGTTAGCTCATTGGACTATCACGCAGATAGTCTGGGTTCGATTCCTGGCTGGGTCACCAACAATTTTTCAAATCGCCATCACCCTTTCGGCGCGCAATGGCAAACTGCAGAAAGTAAAATTGCCTAAGGAGTGCCGTTCGGACTCGGCAATAAACCGTTGGCCCCGCTCAGGTGTGATTAAAATGACAACATGAGCAACACAAATTAGTGTCAAGAAGCTAGGCCATGGCCCATACCGGACTGCCAGCGCCATAGTGTTTTTTCTTATATATTTTATCTATGCATGAAATATAGTATATATAGATTTGTCAAAAGCGGCAGTTGTCTACTTACTCCTACTGATGAAACAAGTTATGGGCCTAGCAACGGAAGAAACAGTTGGAAGAGTTTGCTTAGATTGATAATTTGTTTTTTGCTTGTTTCACGCTGCAAGAAGAACGGTTTTTGTTTGTACCGGGACGTAAGTTTGCCGACAAGTGGTGTCGAAATGGTTAAGCTAATAATTTTCATGGTACAGTACAGTTTTTAAATTATGTCGATATAAAGTGATATTCCCAAAATTCCGGAGCAACAAACGCTGGATAATCCCATTTCAAGGCTAGCTATAGACGAGGAGCGATTGAAGTCGAAGTGTAGTTCGAGTGAGGCAGGCAGTTGTAGTGCTTTATTGTCAGCTAATGGATCTTATTCAAGTAAGTCTTTAAATAATAAGTCCTTCAATAATAAACCGAAACAGCAGGGTACGAGTAAGTCAGGAACATGTTTTTTGTAACAATCCTGGACATTGGAAGAAGGATTGTCCAAGGCGAAGAGAAAAATATTCATTACATAAAAATTACACCAATGAGAAAAGAGGTAATGCATTTTTATGTGAGGCGTTTCTGGCCAAGAGAGACGATGAGCTGACGAGTGGTTTTTAGACTCAGGCGCAAGTGACCACATGACCAGTTATAAGGATTGGTTCATTAACTATGAGGAGTTTGTGCAGCCAGTAATTATTAGATTGGGTAACGAAACCACTATAAAGGCGCATAAAAAAGGAGACATTAATGTCTCAACATACAACAATACTTATTGGATAGAAAATCATTTAGCCAACGTACTTTATGTACATACAAGAAATTGGATTAAATCTCTTCTCGTTAAACTATGCATTAGACAAAGGATTGAAATGCGTTTCAAATAATTCTAAGCGCGAAATACTGTTCTAGCAGTGGGAGTAAGACAAATGAACTTATTTAAACTTCTAATTAAAGTCATTCCAAATTCGACAATTAATGCATGTGTGAATTTAGCTAAGGCAGATGAGGCAGGTTTGAGGAAATGGCATGAAAAACATTGTCACAATATACACCGCATGTGAAGAATGTTTTAAAGGCCAGAAATATTTTCTCCGTACGAGCTATGGTTTGCGAAGGACGCAGACATCAAAAATTTAGAAGTATTTGGATGTAACGGGTTTGTGCATATACCAGAACAAAAAAGGCGGAATGGGATAGTAAAGCAAAGAAAGGGATAATTGTTGGCTATGCAGAGAATGTGAAAGGGTATCGAATGTACATTCCGGAAAGCAATCAGATCGACATTTGTAGAGATAAAGTATTTACCGACACACGAGATCAGAAGCAAATTATGGCATCAGATTCGACTGCTTCTGTGTTTACAGAACAGCAATAGATAAGGAAGAAGCGAATGAAGGACGAGAAAATGATCGTTTGCGAAGTAGGATTAAGAACAAGGAAAGTTACCTCAATTGCTGTGCGGAAGAGGGTTTTGCATTTTCTGCTGAATCGTATATTTCGACATGTTTCGAAGATGCAGTTAAGTGCAACGAATTGGATCAGTGGAAAAAAAACTGTTCACTTCAAGAGAACAATACTTGGATTTCAGAAGAACTACCCACAAATCGTAAGTTAGTTGATACTAAGCGGGTGTATCAAGTGAAACCCGCAACAGAAAATGAAGCTGTCCATTATAAAGCAGGATCGGTGGCTCGGGGCTTTAGGTAGCAAAATGGCATTGACTCCTTTGAAACATGTAGCCCAGTTGCAAAGTTTTCGTCCATAAGAACGACTCTATGTATTGCAGCTCATGAGAAATTGCATCTTAAACAGTTTGATGTTAAAACTGCACTTTTAAATGAAGATATTAAGGAAGAAATCAATGTTTGTCAGCCAAAAGGATACGATGATGGAACCCGTCGATTATGTAAGATGCAGAGGAGCTTATATAGTCTGAAGAAATCATCAAGGTGCTGGAGCCAAACTTTTAAAAAGCTGTTAAGACATTTTAACTATTACGCTAGTGATGCAGATGCTTGCGTATTTACTAGTGAGCGATAATAATAAAGTAAAAACCATATTGGTCATTTATATCGACGATGGACTTGGCGTCAACTGAGGAGAAAGAAATAGAAGAGCTATATGAATACTTGAAGCAGAGTCTTCAAATCAAAGCTTTCCAGGCAAGACATTTTTTGGGATTCGAGCTGAGAAGGTTAAACGATGGTTCGATTTACGTCAGCCAATCGAAATATGTAAAACGAATGACAAGTTGACAAGTTTAACATGAATGATGCAGTTCTAGTTTCAACCCCTTCGGATACCTCGTTTAGTTCATTTGGTGGATCTATTGTGCTATAATAGAAAAAAAACTGTTTTCCCTTCAGACAAGCTGTCGTCATGTCATGACCACATATAGCATTTGTCGCTAACTAAAAAACCCAAATCAACTCCACGTGAATATGGTGAAGAGGATTCTACGCTACATCAAAGGAACTGCTCACTATATTATGATTTTGAAATGTAATAAATTTACTCAGTTTTGTTTCAGTGATGCAGACTATACTGGTGACGTTATTACCAGACAGTCCACCAGCGGTTTTATGTTCCTCATTGGATCAAGCTGCATTACTTGATCTTCTCAAAGACAAAAGTGTGTTGCCCTGTCAACTACTGAAGCAGAGTTTGTTGCTGCATGTCACGTGTCAAAGAGTTAATGTGGATCTAACAACTTTTGGTCACTTTGCTGAAAGATTCTACTGTGAAACCTAATCTTTCTGTAGGTAATCAAGGCGCTATTCGTTATTCAAGAACCCCGAATTTCAACAAAAGAACAAAACATATTTATATTCGCTATAATTGTATAGGTACGTGAAAAATATGAAGACGAGCTGTTCAACTTGGAATTCGTTTTAACTAGAAATCAAAAAGCTGATATTTTCACTAAGCCGCTTCCTGAAGATACATTTGCCAGATTTCGGTTTCTGATAGGAATTGAGCCATTTCGTTCAAATATTTAAAGTACATAGTTTTGCTTTTGAGATAATTTAAAAAAAATATTTAATTTGGATATTGAACTTCATCTCGTATTTTGTAGACGTAGAAGTTTGTTAGCATTTTAATACATTTATAAAAAGTCGGAGTGTTGAAGTTATACCTTTCTAATTTAATTTAAAATGCTAAATATTGTAAACAATACCCTATTGCCTTCTTATACACTTTAAAACTTTCTATATATTTGCCATTTGCGGTATTATACTCGTATTACTATCTATTTCATCTATGCATGAAATATAGTTCCTCTTGAATTGTCAAAAGCGACGGTGGTCTACTTACTTACTACTGCTGATGAAACACAAACAATTTAAAGCAAAGAGATATGGTCGATTTTTTCTACTATTTTACCACGCATTTATCAGCTGATAAAAGAGTGTTGTCTGATATAATACGCGGAATTTAAGCAAAATCTTGAAGTAAAGAAACAACATTAAAAGAAATTATTATTTATTAAATTGATTTTTTCAAAAAAAAAATACAAACAAAAATAAAATATTCCTGTAGTTTTTTAATTTTTGTATACAGAATTACTTCTTTGAAATTGAACAAGTCCGCCCCGAAACAAAATCCTGGCTACAGGCCTGCTCTAAGCCCTTATGCCAATTTTTATCAAAAGCCCGTGCAACGTCTTCAAATAATGAAGAATAAACTCGTATTTTTCCTAGTGCTGTTTCTAGTTATATGTTGCGCTAGGTCTTTTGGCCAACGATAAATTCTACGCACCGATTTGCCATCGAGTCTTGGGTGATGATTATGAGGTCACCGACTCCTGAAGTGAAATTAGTGCTTAAGCATATCCCGACTGATGGAACCAAAAAATAGACCGACTATAGCTTGTTCTTCTATTTACTTTGACCATTTGTTCGAAGATTCTCGTCAACATTCTTTTCTAATTTTCACATACGTGTATGTCAATAATTTCTTCGAACTTTAACAGTAGAATGTTCTTTTGCTTATCCGGAGCAGCAAAAGGAGACAAAAGATTATTTTCTGTTTGTTATTGAAGGTGGTAGGGTTTGCAGCCCAGAGTTGCGTGGGACTCAAACCGCACTAAAACCACGTCTTCAATTTCGGGAATAATATGCATGTGCAGTCGATCTTTGTGACGCGTTAAATACCTTTTGATAATCTCGGTTACCAGATCAATCTGCAACTAATTGTACATTAGTTTTCTTCGTACAACCCCCTAATTGGATACCATATGTCCAAATAGGCTTTAGTATCTGATTATACAATAATATTTTAGTTTCAGGGGAGTAACATCCTAACAACTAGTTAAACCTTCTGTGTCTAACATTAAATTCTTCTACTTTCCTTTTCACATGGTTAGTTATTATAAGTACTTGGAACATTCGTTTTTTGTCTTGTTTGTATAGTAAAATTGATATGGGTGGACTTTGACTAAGTGAAATTCGCCCCCGTTTCGTCAAATCCCATATCTCGTTAACTGACTTTTGTAATTTCAGTCGTTCACTGATTTTTGTAGAGTGCGGATGTGATTCGGCTTTTCCCTATCGAGTAGTGAAATCGTATTACATTGACATTTTGACAACACTTTGCGGGGACCCAGTTGGCCCAGTGCAATTAGAACTGATGTCGCAATTCAAAAATGCGAGGAAGACGAAATGTCAGGCCACCTAGCAATTGTGGCATCTGACGGAAATGCCAATAGAAGGAGGAAGCCCAGGTCAACTCCTAGATTGGTCAAGCGCCCCTCTCTTTCAAAGTCCACCGAAAAGCTGTCTGGTGGATTGAGGAAGGAGGCGCCAACAACTTCGACAAAGGCAGCAGTAAACCTTATGGGTCAGGAGTCGGAAGATGACGAATACCCATACATATCTGACGGTGGGGAAGGCCACTACATGGGTAATGATAATACCTTCGAATCTCTGGCGGCTTCCGAGTCAGAGGACGAAGAAAGAAAAGTGCAGGTTCTAAACAGCAGCATTAAAAAACTGCAGCAAAAAGTGCTGGAAATTAAAGCCAAGCAAGTTGCAAGACGTGAAAAGGAGAAAAAACAACAACTCCAGGGACCCCAGCAGTAACAAAACACCGGTGAAAAGGCACCACAACAAGAGTCAACAAAACAAAAATAATACAGAAACAAGCGCAACAAACAACGACAAAATATTCACAACCACAAGAAAAGCAAAAACAGCGAAAACAACAACAACATGCACAACAAAAGCAACAGCAGCAACAACAACAGCAGCAGAAACAACAAAATATATCAAAAACAAGAGTTCCACCTATAAATACATATATGATGGAGCTAAAGGACACAATTAAACTGTGTAAGTCGGCCATAGGCTGTTTCTTTATAAAAAGACTTAGTGTAGATAGCATATCACAAGATTAAAAGTTTGTTAAGGGATTCTACGACGGAGTTCTTCTCCTGCACCCCGAAGGGGGGAAAAGCTGCAAACTATGCTCCTGAGGGGGTTAGAACCGTCTACTGATCCAGAGAAGCTCTTAAAGCTGCTCAAAGAGAAAGAGTGCGACGGACTCCAATTCGTAAAACTCAAGCCATTCACCACAGCCAGAGCCAATATGAAGAAACGGAAACTACCGTTCTTCCTGGTTCAGCTAAGTCCCGATAGCAAACTGGATGGTCTAAGGAGTATCAAAGTCCTAGACTACCAGGTTGTACACTGGGAAAAAGTAAAACGGAGCGATAACATGTTGCAATGTGTTCGCTGCCAAAGGTTCGCTCACGCCGCGTCGAACTGCGAAATGCAGCCTCGTTGCGTCAAGTGCGGTAAGAACTACAAATCAGAATAATGCGCTCTGGGTATGGATGGAGCGTCAGAAAAAAGCCAACTCTCTTGCGTCTTATGTAAGAACATTGGACACACCGCAAACTATCGGGGTTATCCCAAATTCCAATACATAAAAAGAGTAAATATGGCTCGGCAGAAAAAGGTGGAAGTTAAGCGTCCACCTGTTCAAATACAAACATCAGCCGTTACTCTCCAAGTTACCTACGCCCAAATGGCGGCAGGTATGGGAAAGACGGCACAGCAAGCGAAGGTTGCTTCTCAGTCCCCAGCGCCTAGAGCACCGGAACCGGCAACTGACATTCTAGCTATGGGTACGTACATGGCGGAGCAAACCCTGAAGGTCCTTGCAGTGAATGTTAATTCACTGATTAGGATTGAGCGAAGACCCACACTATTTAAGTTGCTGAAAGGCCAAGCCCCTGATGTGCTTTTGGTTAGCGAAACTAAGCAAAGCAAAAGACACAAAATAAGGCACAAAAGGTACAAAATAATGCGAAGAAATCGACCCAACTCCATACACGGAGGAGGCGTTGCAATCTTCGTAAGGAAAGGCATACGTTTTAAAAGAATATACAGTCGTGTAGTGCGTAGGTTTCAGGTGCTAGAAGCATGCATCATGTATATCCCTCTCCGTAGTGGAAAGCGGTTATTCATGGTGTCTATTTATGCACCCAAGGCTACTCAAACGACCCAATTCATCTCAGAGCTCGAGACAATTTTTCGATTCCTGAGACTGGAATTCGAGGAAAACTATTTTATTATCGGCGGACATTTCAACGCCAAACATAGCGATTGGGGAAATAATACTCCAAACACTAGAGGGAACCTACTATTCAATTGGTGGGGTCAACACAATGTGATGATAGACTAGGAATAAAGGCGACGGATAGTCCGTCGTTTCCTAGACATGGCTCCTATTTGGATCTCCTGTTGTTTGACACACGAATACAACTGACAGGTACGAACCAACAAACTGTAAACTATCTTCGCACTTTTGTGTATGACAGTGACCATTGCGGTCTTAGTACTGAAATAACCATTCCGAACGAAAATGCGGAATTGGATGGGTATGTTCAAAGGCATTCCTACAACTATAGTAGAGTGCGTTGGACACACTTCTCCAGGACACTGACTAGAGCACTCTCCTCGAATTCGCTCTATCCACCCTCCAACAGAAATCTGTCAAACGAGGAGATTGACAGGTATCTAAAACTAATGGACGAGATAATTAAATGAACAATGGACACAGCGATACATCGGTATCAATGCACTGACAAAGAAGACTTGTTCCGCAATTCAACTATAGATGCACTGCACCGACATGAAAGTAGACTGCTGTCAAGACTAAGAACCTTGGACAGACAGTTTACTGACAAACAAAACCCGGAGATCTTCACATTAAAGTCGTCGATCAAAAATCTCCAAATATTAATAAAAGAAAATTACAGGGCTTCTGTAAATTTGTATTGGAACAACAAAATTCAGGCTGTAGACACCAGCAACTCGGATATGTTTCCGCAAATAAATAAAATTTTTCGGAGGAAATATCAAGACGACCTTTCATGTCTAAATATCTCCCGAACGACAGACAATGAACGCATACTTTCAACAGCAGGCATAGATCCAAATGAGGCTATTGATGATGACAACTTCTTTGTGATCGAAGATCCGTAGGAGAAGGTCGAGGCTATAGGAGCGACTTTCCAGGAAGTGTACAAGGCGAATGACACCACTGGCCCGAACAATGACTTGGAAAATCGAGTCCTTGTGCACAATTTCTACCTTCGAAACGAAAAAGTGAACTGGCGAATCGAGAACTCGGGTTTCACCCAGTTCAGTGACGAGAATATGGCAAATAATGTCATCGCCAATGAAAGGGAACAACCCCCGTTCATCTCGAAGGAAGAGCTCCAAACGATCTTCCACACAATTAGAAGTAAGAAATCAGTGGGAACCGATGAAATACCTAACATTGTACTTCGACATCTCCCACTAGAAGCGGTGGACATTTATACCACCCTGTTTAACAATGCAATGAATAATGCACATTATCCAGCGCATTGGAAAACTGCAGTGGTACATCCTATCCCCAAAAGGGATAAAGACATCTCCCATCCGGCGAATCTCCGGTCGATCAGTCTCCTTCCAAACATCAGTAAGGTTTTCGAAAAAGTTATCAATAGAGTCCTGACTAAGTGGGTTGAGGACAGAAATATAATTCCGGATAATCAATTCGGTTTCAAGGCGGGGCATGATATCATTCATGCCGCGTCTAAGCTGGTTTCTGATATCCAATGGAACAAAGCCAAGAAACAGTGCACGGGTGCCTGCCTGATTGATTTGGAGAAGGCTTTCGATGCCGTATGGTTAGAAGGACTCTTCTACAAGTTGAACAGGCTGGGCATTAGTAAACCACTGCTGTATATTCTTTTCAATATGCTCACAGATAGACAGTTCATCGCGAAAAATGGCGATGTGACTTCTACTGGTACATTCAACATTAAAAACGGTCTGGAACAAGGTGCAGTCAATTCGCCATTCCTTTTCAAAATTTACATAAGTGATCTGATAGGCTCACTTCACCATACCATAGCGTACGCAGACGATTTAATCGCGTACAGATCAAGTCCAAAGATTGAGATTATAAACATTCTTTTGCAACGTGACTTCGATAAAATAAAACAATATTGCGACGACTGGAAGTTGAAGATCAACTTTCAGAAGTCGGAGACCATTCTGTTTAGGACGCCTTTGTCGCGGCCCTCTGCGGATACCAAAAAGAATTGGCGAAAGTTTCAGATCGTTGGACAACACGGGCAGCAACTTGTTTGTCGAAATGTAGTCAGATACCTTGGGATCTGGCTAGATCAATATCTGTATTTTAACAAACATATAGATGTTGCTCTGGCCAGAGCCAAAGGTGCTTTTGCCCTTACAAAGAGACTGTTTTATAGCAGGCAACTCGATGCGAGGGTAAAGGTGATCTGCTACATGGCCCTTATTCGGCCTATGCTTACATTTGGTTGTCCCGTGTGGTTCAACGTGAGAGCAAGCCTTTTGGAAAAGATTCGGGTGTTTGAGAGGGCTTGCCTTAGGGCTTGTCTTCGCTTATACAGAACACCAGAGTCTGAATACATAAAATTCTATCCTAATGAGGTCTTGTACAACAGGGCGAACCTAATACGGGTGGACAATTTTGTTATTAAGTTGATTCGAAGGCACATTGCAAGAGCAATGACCTCGTCGAACAACCTGATCTCTGGGGCTTACTACCCCAATTATATGTATCACGAGAGAGTTCGCTTTGACGGCCTTATTCCTCCAGAAACGTTCCTCTACCTCGACAGAAAAGGTCTGATCCAGGATAGATTAGCGGTGCCGTTAATCTTCCACGTCACTCGAACAGCTGCAGACAGGCGACTCAACTACGACAGAGACGTCGCACACAGCAGTGCGGAGCGTCTCCGGTTTAGTAGGGCGGTAGGGAGTCGCGACATGAGGGATGTTGCTCGGCAGCACCAACAATTTTGGTGGCTTGCAGAAGAAGGGGAAGCTCCGTTGTCGAATTCCTCCAATCCTTGATAACTTCGTTAGGGAGCAGAGTGGGTCTGCCTATTTTTAGATAGGTTTAGGTAGGGTTAAGGTAGTTTTAGGAGTAAAAATTATAAAAAAACAAAAAAAAATAAAAACTTAGAGATGGGTACCCTTCCGGTAGTTTTTGTTAAACAAAAAAAAAATTGATACAATCCAATAAGATAGATTAAGTAGGCTGAGTAGGTTATTTAGATTAAGATTTATGTTTAGGTATTTTTAAGTTTTATAATAAGATTAAATAACAAAAAAGAAGTCCGTATACTAAGTTTTTTTTTTTTGTAAATAAAATAAATTTTCTTAGTTTTAGCTTTAATTAATGTAAAAATTAAAATATGTTGTAAGGATCGTGGACATTTAGACTAAGAATTATGTTTAATCTAGAGTGCCCGCATGGGGCCAGTAAGTTACAATAAGATAGTTTTAAGTTATTTAAGCTAATTTTTAAGCATTTTTTTGTCTAGCTTGTAAGAATCAATGAATTAATGAAATAAAAATGCATTTAAAATGAAAATGACTTTTGTAATTTGTCTGTTGCTTTAGACACGCATCTATTAGTTGATAAAAGAACAGTGTCGTCTGCGAATGTGGCTATCGTCGGGTCACTTGTAAATGGTATACTCGTACTTCTCGTATATAATACAGGGTGGGTCCTAGAACAACTGCTTGTATTTCTTTATGTTCAGAATACTCTGAACCATAGCGAACTCTAAAAAGTCTATCTGCTATACAAGAGTGAAGTGTCTCATAGTACTGTCTAGGAAGATCCCTATGGAGTTAATTTGACCGTCTAGGTGGCAAGGCCTCATTTCTCGCAAGCAAAGAAAAATGTTATTTCTCTCTGAGAATGGAGCTATAATGACAGGATAAGTGAGTGACGAGTGCAAACAAAGTAAACAAAATCTTATTTGGGTTTCCATTCCACTCTGAATTTCAATCCACATGTTAAGCAACTGAGTGAATGACTTTGTCAAGGAAATGAGTAAAGAAACTGATTAAATGGCTAGAACTGTGTCTTAAAATATATATGTATATGAAGACGACAGCCTTCATCAGAAATAAATATTTGGAACCATTTCCGCAAATTTATCGTAAGCAACAAATGATTAAATTCACAGGAAACGTTTTTTTTTTTGTTTTTTTCCATATAGTATAACCAAAAGGTGATTTCTGGTTTTAATCATGTTTGGGCCAATAGAATTCGATGACATTTACGGTGTCCCCTGTACGCATAGTCCTTGCTCTTTAATAAGTACTAAAAAAATAAAAAGTAACTATGCATTAATAAAAAAAAAGCTTCAATCAAGGCTTCTATGTGTCGTATTTTCGCAAATTGGCTTTCAAAAAGTGTTTGCATACTTTTGACATAAGCTTCAAATGTTAGAGAAGGAACAGTTAAATTTCCAAATTCGGATGATGTGTCATAAGTGTTATAAGCTTGTAATTTTATTAACAGAGCTTGTTCTCGAAATGTGTCTGTTTTGTCTATCATGAACAGAGTGCAGTTTTCACAATTAAGTTTTTATGCAACATAAAAGCTGCAAACCCGCCTGCAAAATGTAGGTGCCGCTTCTTGCAGCTTCTGTGAACATCCTTTGGATATAACTATTTCTGTCTCATTGGCATCACCATCAAACTGGTCATCGCAACTATTAGTATGGTATTCGATACTGCTCAAAATATCTCTTCCCATTAAATGATCTTCTACTGGAGCTTCAGTGTGGAATTCTTCATTGTCATCATACTTAAGATCTTCGCAATCAGCTTCGTGCAATAACGACTCAGGGATAGAATCTTCGTAACTTAAATTTTCTGGCGACTATGACAATGGCAATTTTTAAGTTTTTCCCATATTAGTTCTATAGCAAGTAAATTTTGTAGTAACTCGCCAAAGCAATATGACTTCTTCATCTTACCAGTAGATTCCCATAACGATATCCACCTCCTAGACCTTTCGTGCATCCTGTATAATAAGATGTGGTTTGCTTCCAATTTTTATTTAATCTAGTAAGGGTAAAAACCATTACTTTGGAAGCTACAGTGGCGCGTACCTAGCTCCCAGAAGTCAGAAAAGCCATATACCGAGTCATTTTTAAATTTGTAATCAAGTTCAGGTTTGATAGCCATTTCATAAACATTTAATACGCACCTTTTGTCTATGCTTGACATCGTTTCTACCTTGCTCTTTAGAAGATTAATTATTTGGTTTAAAAAATCTTTTTCGCCACTGCAAAGAAAACACACACAGACATGATGAGCGCAATTTCAGCCTTCATAAACAAAATCGATTTATGTAAGAAGCTGTTAGAGGAGAACAATTTTCAACATTTTCCTTCATTTGCTTTCCTTTTGGACGCTGATTATCTAGCCGAGTATAATCCAACTCAACATTTGGAGCTATTCCATCAGCGGAATTTGAAACTCGTTTTGACAACATGTTTTGTATGGAACCTCTCTTTATTTTTGTCAAAAATCCATTCTTAAATATCGATGTTTCAAAACTAGCTTTATTAATTCAATCTCATTACTTCATAAACAAATCGGAAGCTGAATTAGAAATTGTTACACTTCGCAGTGATATCATTCTTAATAGCATACGCCACTGTGCACTCTTGATTAAAGCATTTTTCGGTTCAACATATCTATGTGAACGTACCTTTTCTCAACTAAAAGTATGTGGCGACTTCACAATTGAAAACAATTTCTAAATCATAACACATCGATGTCGCACGAAACACTAGATGGCTTTTTTTATAAAACATGTCCTCACAAGTTGTTGAGACATCTGGTCATTCTGCTTCGTCCTCTTCAAGAGTTAACTTGATTTTTTTAATAAATGTTTTTGTATTTTAAGAAATAAATAAAAATTAAGTTTATTTCAATTTTGTTAAATATAAACACACAGTGTCTATAAGTACATTAAACTAAGTACAGAAGTGTGTTAACAAACGACCACGTCAAAAATTGTATGATTTTGGGTTGTACAAAAGATTCGCAACCAGACTTTAAGGAGCTATCTGAAAACGTAAACAGCCAAGTATCACATTAAATTTGTGCTGTTGCAGTCTATTTTTTTTTGTATGTCATAACAAATAAAAAGTTTCTTTTTATCTCAATTTGTTTTTTTTTTTTTAAACTCTGTAGTTCCCGCGTAGCATGTCGGGGTTTTCAAAATAGCCCTTGGACCAATACAAGTTGGGCACCACTGCTTTAACCAAACATCCCTTCTACGATCTTTAAAAATTGTAAAAAATGACAAGGAAAATGTTCTTTTGATATTGTCACAATCTTTGTATAAACATTTAGACATTCTGAAAATCAGAAATGACGGAAACCAGCACTGCACTGCCAATGGCTCAGGCCGATGATTCGCAATGAAATAAACACACACATTCCTCCCAGACCCCACACCCCATTGCAAATTTTACGTAACGTCCACTAGCTATATATAAAAAAAGCAAACTTAAAAGAAAAAGTATTTTAACGTGGTTAATATATGTATATTACAAGATGGTGAAAAAGTAAATATAGTAGAACATGTGAAAAAATATCTTTGTTTTGCTTTAAATGTACCAAAAGATGATAGTTTCAGAACTAAATTAATAAGAGACCTTGAAATCATATTTTAAAAGTTTTATTTCAAGATATAAATGAATTGCAAATCAGCTTATCAAAAAACTTAAACAAGTATTGTAAGTCAATTGTGTAAGCTTTATGTATATTTAGGAACTCTGGACATTTTTTTTGTTGTTGTTTGATACGTATAAAGTAAATATTGTAATTTAAATAATTAAAAGTATCTATTATATTATGAATTATTAATTTTATCATTTTTAAGTATTTCAAGAAAATATTTGTTTTCTCGTTTCATTTAAAAATTTCAAGAATGTTTTTTGTTTTTATTTACTATAATTTTTTTCTGATGTTAGTTTTCATATCCCGGAATAGCCAACATGTAACACTATTGTTAAACGAATATGATTTCTTCTCCTAGTTTTGCTCTTTCTTTTTCTTTCTTATTGAAATGAATACAAAACCTGAGCAACGAATTGGGAATTTGGTAAAAAATTAGTGGCACAAAATTATTGAAAAGTTATTTACTAACGAATCCCTAAAAAAAATACTAATCAGATTTGAAAAGCACTGTTTTGCAAAATCTATGTCTTTTTGACGAATGGCAATGGATCTTGGAATCGAAATAAATTGCTGTTTGAAATTAAACACAGATTAAATGTTGGTTTTTTAGTTGTTTCTTTGAAAATGATTAAGTTTTAATATAATTTTGCATGCACTTTAATTTTTGCTTATTTTTTTGTAGTGATTTCATAGTTCGAGTTCTGGCTCCGCGATAAATCATTTAATAATCGCACATTTTATTTTCGAATCAGAACATAAACAATGGTAGCTTTAAAATTTATTATCGGTCAAACGAGAATGTCAGGCAGTGATCAATTGGGAACTTTGTAGGTTAGGAATTATTTTAAAATTCAATATATTGGAAGTAGACATTTTCTTTGATTTTAGAAATTCAAGTAAGAAAAACACCATTTGCCATATTGCATTTTTATTTCTCTATTTTGAGTTAAATGTGTCCAATTATAGTGTGGCCATACCTCTGCCACTCATCTCTACATCATTAAAAAAGAATCGCCCTCCACTTGTCCTACGTGCTGCACTACTCTTAACCTTCATCGACACTTTAAAATAACCTGTAATTTATTACTTGTTTAATAACAATAATAATAATACACGCATGTATATATTTGCAATATTTCTTAAGAATTAGTTTATTCTTTGTGGTATTTAAAAATAACAAATTCTGGGGTGAAATCGGCTAACGCGATAGTTGATAGTTGATAATCAAAATCGATACTTTTGCTCTGTGTAAGGTGATTATCAAATCGACAATCGTTTTTTTGCGTTGATTTTAGGTGATAGCTCATTAGGTGTCGTTTTCATACATTTTTTTCATTTTCCACAAGGATTTTGGTGCGGTCGACTTCAAATTGGTTAACATATTAAGAAAACAACGTGTGTTTTAAGGATTGACATATTTTATATAAAGCAAATTAGTTCAAGTGCAATGTCAACATCATTTGGAATTTTCCGAAACAACAACAAAGAATTGTGAATTTTTGTTTTGTTGAATATATATACATATTATACACACACATATACGAGTATATTATTAAGTGTTTTGATATATATTTTAGGTACTTTTGAACATATTTGTAAACAAATTTTGTTGAATTTAGCTTTCAAATTCAAAACACAATTCGAAAATGACATTTCATTCTAGGCAGACTTAGAAGTGATGCCAATATATCCACAATTTTTTGCGATCCATTTACACAGAGCAAAGAATAGTTGATAATCAAAAACGACAATCAAAAAAGCGACAATCAATTATCGCGTTAGCCGATTTCACCCCTGGATAGTTTGCTTATTGCTTTGTTTGCTGTTTGTTACTTAACCCATATTTTAAAATCAATTTTGCAAATGATTTACGTTGAGTTATTTTTGCACAAATGTAAATACTTAAAATCCCACACCGGAGTGAAATTATGAAATGTCAATTATTATACTGAAAAAGGAGCAAAACTGTAATGAAAAAAAATTATTTACTTTATATTTAATAACTAAATAAGTTTTTCTTTTATAGACCGACTAATATGGCAAACTGGAAGAAATGCAGTTAAGGATGCAATACGCATGTGCATTTGTACCGCCCAGGATGCGAGGAATCCAGGTAAGTTTTCATAATACATGAGATATTTAATATATTACCGGGGAGGACTAAAAAGTAAAACCACTTTCTTTCCACTTCCTTGGTATTATAATATATGTATATATTTGTATTTATTAATTATTTTCTCTCATTGACAGAAGCTAGATGATCAACACAATTCTTTGCATTTTTTGCGATTTTTTGCCGGGAACCTGAGCCTCAAATATAAATTTAATGGTTCGTAAAAAAAATTAACTTGTGTACTTTGTTTAAAAGAAGTTAATTTATTATGTTATGTGAGTGTATCTGTAAAGTGAAAATGCAGAATCTGTGCAATAGGCCTCCTGGGGAAACCGAACACTCAACCAAAAAAAATCGGTTAACGAACCACTATGCTTACCTCAAGGGTGGTTTGGAAATGCATTACCTATCAAAAGTAATAAATAACACAATTTTTTTTAAAAGTATAAATATATTTTATTTATCAAATAAAACCAAACAAAATATACATACTATGTTTCCAAACCCTAAAATACCAACTTTTCTGTTGCCAAAATAAGATGCTCCCACCTTTTAAACGTGTTTGCCAGGATGGTGGTTTTGTTTGATTCCGATCTTTCCACTCTTCAGACGGATTCGCCAAGATGTTGGAACTGCAAATGTTGAATCTGCGAAAAAAAGCATTAAATTCACGGCTTAATCGAAACAATTGCATTTTACTCACATGTCTTTAGCAAGTTAGGGTTGTTTCCTCCAAAGCCTTTGCCAAGATGTTGAATAGTAAGATTATTCTGCAAAATAAGAAGTTTGATTAACTAGTTTCAAATTAAAATAGTTTTGCTTACCGAAAAGGAAACGTAAGCAAACTATTCCAACTGCTTTTGCCACATCCACAAAAAACCAGTCCGTTGGTGGCAGCAGTATTTTGTAGAATATTGTTTCTTCTTGTTGTAGATGTCTTCAGACTCCTTTTTTTGATGTCCTGAAAAATAAAAGAAAGCAATTTATTGTCTAACATTAAAATTTGTTTCAAACTTACAGCGGTGAAAAAATGGATCGTTTGCAAACATTTGACTAGTTTGCGAGTGTATACATACATGTAGATCGGCTTCTTCTTCATACATGTATTTGTCATTCAATATTCAATCTGTTCAACTTCAACTACGTAGTTCTGTGGACATGCATAATTCCAACTTTCCGAACATGTCTTCGGAACTACTTATATCCGCGGACATAAACCTCTTTTAATTATGAAACATCGTTGGAACTAAATAGTTCATCGAAGCACAACTCTAGTTGGGTTAGGCCGACGAGTTATTCACATTGCAAAGTATCTACCTTACTCGACACAGCATGATGTTTGAATGGAGTGGGTTTGTGCATAGAGAGTTACTGACATGGGATTGATTAGATTAGAGCGAAATAGTGTTATGCAGTCCCTTATGAGTGCATTTGCATATGGAGATCGTTGAGGCAAAAGAGCGTGAGATTTTTGTGGAACTCAGCGAAGGGTGTCTTCTTGGGCCGATAGAGGCACCACCATCGATTTCCTCAAGTGATAGTACTCTTAGTTTCATATACAATGCTTATGCCAAACCTTGCCAAAAGCCTGTGCAATGTCTAAAAATAGTGTAGAACAAACTAGTTTTTCCTCTAATGCTTTTTCTATAACATTAGTTATACGATAGACTTGGTTAATAGTTGAATGTTTATTTCTAAACCCGAACTGGTGTGAGGGAATAAGCATTCTTTGCTCTATGATTCGATCAAGTCTTTTAAGGAGCAGTTTTTTAAACAGTTTTGTTAAAATTGGTAAAAGTGAGATTGGCCTATATGAGGCAGCATCCTATGGAGGCTTACCTTGTTTAGGTATAACAATAATTTCGGCTATCTTGCAATGACGTGGAACATATCTTTGTTTCAAACAATCATTTATAACAAACTAAAACTTAAGCAATGCTATAAAGGGTAGATCTTTCAGGATTTGGGCAGTTATTAGATCATAACCTGGTGATTTTTATTCGAGTTTTTGAATGGATTTGCTGATCTCTCTAACCGAAACAAAAGGGATTACTCCTTCATCTACTATGCGAGAGCATTGAAGCCGTTCATCTGCCACGTGGTGGAAATAGTTTAGAAACATTTGTCAGGTGCTCCGAAAAAAGTTTGAACTTTTCTTTTGTGTCGCCTACCCATTTCCCATCAGATGTTTTTAACGGGGGATCTTGCGCTTGAGGTCTCTCTAAATATTAGGCAGCCTTCCAAAGGGGTAGTCTGTCACTTCATCAGCGGTTAAGTTACGGAGATATCTGCTAAGAAATCTCTTTTAAAAGTCACCGATATTTTTTTCAGACCTGTTGCTTAGTTATTTGAATATAGTTTTATCCCCGGGATATCTTGTCATTTGCCATTTCCCGCAGGCGCTTCTTTTCTCAAGTAAAAGTTCCCTTATTTCGGCGGGATATTTTAGCGATACTTGTTTTTTTTTGTTGATAACTCGGTGAACTTTCTTCTGCTGCCTGTGTATATCGGCAATGAGTTTACACCAGTTCATTTTTTAGTGGGTAAGTCTTACATTTTTTATCTGTTCTACTGACATGCCGTTGACGATTAGGCTAACGGGTGTTTGACCCGAAAACAGATCATCGCTGCTTTCAACCTTTATTTCATTTATTTTGATTCCTTTGATTATGAAGAAGTCAATAAGATCTGGTATTTTCGTTGGGTCAGATGACCAATTGGTAGGCAATCCAGTCGGGATAAAATCTCAGTTAAAATGTCGCACTGCTTGCAAAGCTTTCTGCATGTTGTCGTTATCATTCTCGACCCCCCGTGTATCTTGTGATCTAGTACTCGAAAAGGTCCTTGAGATCTTCCTCTGCAGATGAATGTCTGGGTGGGCAGTATATGGTAGCTATTTTAAGTTTCTTATTATTCTTATTGATTTATTATCGCTCCCTAATAGTTTTTTAGCTATTCAAGGCAACCCGTAGAGATCTAAACTGCTTTTCATAATAAAAGCACTACCTCCCATGGCACAGCCAGCTGGATGGGGAGAGTGGAAACAGAGGTACCCGAGAATTCTAATCTTTGTTCCCTGTTTAAAGTGGGTTTCGGAAATCAAGCAAACATCAATGTTTTCATTGCATAGAAATACTTCAAACTCAGAGATGTGTTGCAGTAAACCGTTTGCATTCCAGGTTGCTACTTTCAGAATTCAGTCATTATTATTTTGTTGTTTCCTTTCCTGTATATACTGCTTTGCTTTATATCTGTTATCTATTTTTCTTGTTTATCCAGTCTTTGAATAATAGCAAAAAACATTTTTTTTGCTGATATTTCCTCCTCTTTACGTGTATATTTGACAATTTCAGAATACGGTTTCTCATTCTCGGTTGGTGTGTTTGTTTTAGAAACAATTGATATTTTGCCTACTTTTTTTGTTTTCAACGTTTTGGGATTCAACGTTTGGGATTTCTCCGAAGTGGCTCAATGTTGACAACAAGACCCATTATATATAGTATATTCTATATATACACCTTTTCAATGTCTTCTTGATTATGAAAGGAGAGTATAAAAAGAAGTAATTGTCCAGTTTCTGTTTTTGCTTTTCCATCATTGCCTTGTATTCTTTCTTACTTAATTAAATTTTTTGCTTCTAAGATTTTGAAGTTTTTATAAGTTAGGTGTCTCTTCATCACACGAGAAGTAAGGACCTCTGACGAGAACTCTTAGGGGTCTAGTAGCCTTGTTTTCATATGTGTTGCATTGCAAATTTGTTTTCGTTATCTCATCAGTGATTTTTCTATAGGTGTCACAGCCCTCAACATTTATTTTGCAATTATTGTTAGCATAGAATCTCAGCTTGTTTGTATTCTTCGCCTGTCGATTTATTATTCTTTTTATTTCACCAAACCTTTCTACACCAGAGATCATAATTGGTGGTGGTTGTTTTTATGTGCCTTTTCGAGCCAATAGTGTTCTTTTCAAGACTTTTATTGTTTGTAAGTTTGTGTAAATTACAGTAGCCACACTATCATGGTTTCGTGCACATGTTTCAGGGCTTTCTTCTGCCTTGGTTTTTTTCATTGGTTTCTTGTTTCTCTGAGGATGTCCTTCTACCTCTCGTGAGGTATTCTTTTTTTCATCTTTCAGCACTAGGTTTATTGGCTGAACAGCACTTTCCAGCAGGGATACTTCCAGTCTTAGGTTTGTTATCTGCTTTTGCAAGCTTGCAACAATTTCTTTTAAGTTTTTCCTTGTTTTAAGTTTAGCTTGCCATTTATTGCAATAGCTGATTCTTTTTGTTTTCGCTTGTGAATCTTTTTGAGGTTCACTTTCTTTTATACTGATTTCCAGACCCTGTAACCTGATTTTAAGGAATGCTTACATTCGGTGCATTACCGTTGACCAAAACTACTGACTTTGCTCAGTCTTTGCTTTCACACGAATTTTCAAGCGTTCCAGCTATTGGTGATTTCGAAACCCCTATACTTCTTCTGAGGGGGCCTGGGTTTGCATTTATTTGATTTTGTTGATTTGTAGAACTCATTTTAATTCCCACGAGTAGCGAGAGAGGGGAGTCCGTCCATCCAGAGATCCGCATTAGACACATAAGGCTGGCTGATCCGGAGGTCGTCAAGTATCCGGATGCTCCGTTAGAGATTGATTAATTTTTTTATTTTGGGTCGCTAGCCGTGTCGTATCTGGCACGGGTCGCTTAATAACTTCATCCAACCCTGTTGGATATTAGTCGCCTCCTACGACAGGCATGCCTTACATCGGGTACATTCTAACCCCTACCCGTAGGGAGCAATTTTCCTGAGAACTATTTAGATGAAAAGCTCCCAAATTTAAAAGAACATTTCAACAAAGTAGATTGATAAGAAAACCTCTACTAGAAATGGTCGGCTGACTTGGCCATACTTTGAGGAAATGATTACCATTTATGAGGAGGAAGTGCGAGTGCGAGATTATCCCACGTTCGACCCTTTGCTACCGAATCCCGCATGAAACTGCTGGTTCCCGAAAATTTAATACCATCTCAACCGCTGACTCCTTCATTACAGCTATCAACACCCCCATCTCAACCATTTACCTCCACATCTAACCTATCAAGCTCCAGAGTTAAAAAAATAAAATGGAGAGACTTATGGAAGAAATGACAGTTAAAACGGCAAAAGCTTTGTTGGAGGAGATCCGTGAAATCACGGAAAGCAAGAAGTTTCGTTTTGTGATACAGTGTTTTCCACTTCGGCCTGAACTTCCACTTTCAGGTTCGTTTTCGGTGTTATTTGTAAAATCTAGATTAGTTTCTCTATATATTCTTCTCTGAATATGTAAATGTGGTTGTGCAATACTACGCGAGCCAATATAAGTTCGTTGACCATATTAGGTTGGCTGCGTCGATATATTTATATTTCAGCAAATCGAATGCTCTCTCGATCACAATCTTTGCACTACTAAAACGTGTGTTGAAATGGCACTGTTGTTCACTTTGATGACCATTGTCCCTGAAAGGGGTCGCAAGCTTCTTCAAAAGGGGGTAGGCCGCGTCACCCACAAGATGGTTATCGGATGGTATTACCTCATCGATCTTGTTTCGGAAAATCCTGGCATCATTTTTATTTAAAACTTACATATGATACATATTTACCTTGCAATATAACAGATTGTATGCTATTTCTGTTGTAAAAGTCAATGGAGTTTCTTGTTGGTTGTTTGATTTGGATATGGCATCCATCAATTGCACCGATGATTCCCGCAGTATATCACCCTCTTTTTTGTTTAGAGATCTGAACAAAATTATTATTGTAAAATGCAGATATTCGCATCCGCATCCGCATCCGCAACAGCAGGACTTCCGCATTAAATTCAACATCCGCATCCGCATCGCACCCGCGGGTGTTGCACAAGCCGGTACAGGAACGACTAAGCGCATCTCAAAGTATTCCAAGAATGCGTAATTAGATGGAACAGTACTGTTTATATGTTCGAGCGATTTTTGGAAGTAAAAGACGCATTAAGTTTCCAGTTGCTGAAACCTTTTGAAGAAGCGACACGAGAATTAAGCAGCTCTGAGATGCTCATATTATCTGTAATTGCAATAACTCAAATGCTTATGAAAAAACTGAATGACCATTCAACTAGATCACAGGACTCTGATCCGATTAGGCTGGCAGTCACCACTTTAAAAACCGAAATAGTTTCTGAATTCTCGGCCTTGGACAAAAATCATTCATTTTCTATATCCACGATACAAGCACAAATTTTTCAAACCGTTGACAGAAGAAAAGATGAAAGACGAAATACTGAGAGCTCACAAAAATCATCTTCATGATCATGACAGCACATTTTCTCCAAACTACAACCAATCTAAAAGAATGAGAATGGGAGATTCATTGAATTTGGTGCAATCGATTGGCCATTCTTCAGAACAACCTAGCACATCCGGTACCACCAGGAAACCCTGTTTAAAAAGTGATCTGGAAGCGATGCTAGATTCGTCAAATGAAGATGACGACCTTGTCCAAATATCAAAGATCAGTTCCGGAACAGACCCTAAAAAGGAGTTAGTGTCATACCGCAGCAAAAAAAAGGACATATTTATCGGAAAGTCCTCTTATTTGGTGGAAAGATAATAAAGAGTTTAAGATGTTATCAGCAATAGTCACCTCCACCAGCCAGTGTTCCTAGTCAACAATTGTTAAGTGGTGCGGGACTAATTTACGACCCTTTTCGAAATCGCCTAGACCCAGAAAAGGCAGCCAAGTTCCTGTTCATTAAATATAACGTAGCTATGTTTATGTTTAAGAATTAAAAGATTCTTTTCGTTTAAATAAAAATGACTAAAATAGTAATAATTAATGTTTGTATGTACCAAATCAAACATCCGCATCCGAATCAGCATCGAGCATATGTGAGCCTTTTTATATCCGTATCCGCATCCGCATTCGGGGATGTCAAAGAATCTGCATCCGCAACATCCCTAGTATGTACATATCTGAAACTGTAATTACCCGCGCAATTTCGGGACTTTGACTTCTTGATGGCCAGTTTACATAGTCTTTGACTAGATGACATAAAGCACCTAGCATTTCGCAAAGTGGCCGTTGCGTTAGATATGTGCAAAACTGTTGCACATAAAAAACATCCTCAGCCACAGGGCAATAAACCCTTTTCTATTCGAATAAGTTTACCTTGGTGGTGGTGGTCGTGGCTCAAGTGCTTCAATCCCAACCGCGACAGAAAGACAATCTTTTTCTTAAGAAACCAAAACCAAGTAAAATAAATGGATGGTATCCCCATTAAATGTTGAATGCCTCCCATGGAGCGAAATAACCACTAAGCCCAATCATATTTCTTTCTCTCTCTCTATACCATTTTCCGAAAAAACTTAAAATGCTTTTAGTACAGTCACATAACCCAAAAAAAAAGGTCAATGTGCTATTTGCTGTTTTAAGAGTATTCATACCATCTTGAGTGTTAAGTTCTTTAAAAAAAAAGGATCTTATGTATCAATGGTAGACACCTGATGCATTTTTTTTATTTATATTTTATTTAATTTGTTTTTTTTTTTTTTCAAACACACTTATATCAGCTGGAGGCATCTCAAACAAAGCATCCAGTGTTTTGTTTCCAATTTGAAGCTTACGATGATCTGATCTGAAAGAGCTGACCTGTGTTGATTTAAGGCTTGATGCTGTGATGAGCTTGATAAGCTTGGTGAGTCTAATGAGTCCCAGGAGTCTGGCTGTTAGTAAGTCAGTTGAAACTATTGGAGTAGATCAGGATGATAACCCTGACATTCACTTTAGACTCACTGAGCATTATGAGTCGGGCGAGTCTCATAAGACTTGTGCGCCGGATGAGCCTGATGAATCAAATGAAATTGATGAGTTAGATGAGCGTGTTGTGCTTGCCAGGTCTAATAAATCGACTAGTATAAGCTAGCTAAGACCGGTAATCTAAATGGGTTTTAGCGAGCTGGGTTACGATTTGGATTATATAATAAGTGGACTAAGGTTATGGGTTACCTCTACTACAAAAGCAAAACATTGAGTTAAACAAATTTCCGACCTATCTGGGGGGTGTTGCGCACTTGAAAATGAATTTCTTCTTAGAAAAGCTTTGACTACACATTACTCAAAATTTCTTTAACCAAATTAAACAATAAATAAAAAGAAAAATATTATTTGTTTTAACACTATTTATTTCTTATTTCTGAACATTCTTAACACGTGCGCTTCCTTGTTGATAATATCTAGCGTTCCTTTACTCATGTTGCTATACCGGAATGGAGGGAAAACCTGTTATTTGAAGGATATTTTTAATTTTTGGTACTTGAAAATCCTCCGACTTGCGCCCTTTCGGTTGCCGTATTTGGTTTTACGGAACTCAAGTTGTTTTATTTTATAAAGAAAATCTTTTTCACAACAAGGAATTTTTTACTGTTTCTTTAAAGTTACCAGCTTCAAGTTGACTTAATGCTCGTTCCCTACAAGTTTCACGTTTTATAGAATTCGTTGATTTTTTTAATTTTCATCGGAGTGTGTGGAAAAAAGAAAAAAAAATTGTATTTATGTTTTTGGGTCTTATGTAACCGCACGATTATTGATTTATACCATTATATTACTTTCTTGTAGTCATTCGATGATAGAAACAATTTCATTGTTACGATTTGTATAAGCTGCTGATTGTGAAGAAATAAGAAGTCTTAATCTGTTAACTAACTCGTTTTGATCATCCCAATATATAAAGTGCTTATTAACCTTATGAATTTGTTGTACTACTATCGAGGAATAATTTGTTCACTATTTATTTATACTTAAATGCTTTTGTCCTTTATGTGCACTTGATTTATTATTATTATTATTATTATTATAATTTATTAGCATGTAACTAAATTACATACTTTTTATCACCAATGAAAATTTCATTTGATCCAAGTTTAATTGTACTATTACTAAAACAAACTACTTTATCAGAAAGCGGATCGTAGAATTCTGCTACAAGAAATCTACAAACGTTATTTCAACTCAAATAAAGTCCTTGGCAAATCGCATGCTTTAAGTACGCTTAACAACGATTTTATGGGAAAACTTAAGGTTGTATAAATGTATACAGCTTCATTTTCGAGAGAGTCTCCCACTTTTAGAAGAAAAATAATAAAACAACAATCATCCACGTCTGATGGTATAACTAATTGTCTTTTACTCGTAAAAGGTATTTAAATAAATTTTTCTATATTTCTGATGTACGAGTATTAAATAACTTGTTCAACTTTATTGTTATTTGTTGAATTTTTCCATAGTCTTTTAAAGGAGCAGAAGTGTTTCTCCAATCAGAAAAGGGTAATAAAAGTACCGATTAAATGCACTACGGCTTTAATAATAGCATTTTAATTTTGCTTGCGAGTTAGGCTGCTGTTTCACTATTATTAATTTTGATTTTGTTTGTTACTTTCTCCTCTTTACTCATTTTACGATTCTTCTTTTTAGTAGATACTTTTTTTAATTTTTTTAAACTCTAGGAGCAGGATTTTGCTGTCCATTTTGGGATTTTAAAACTGAAGACTGCCATCACCCAAATAGCAATCTAATGAAAGGATTGTTTCCACATCGGCTTATTGTCTTCCTTAACAAACATATATATGTTCATATTTGAACATATTCATATTTGACCATATATATTGTGGTATATATGTGATTAAATCAATTATCCAGTGTTGCATAGTTTTAGAATCATACAAACTCTCCTCGTTGGAGAGTTCATTTCACTTACTAAGTGAAAGATAAGAGATTTGAATTGTGAAATAGAAGTGAAATTGTTTGTGAATTGATTGAAAGTTGTATTTAAATAATAATAAATAGAGTCTTTTGAAACAGAATAACGTTTTATCATTTCGAACCCTAGCCGAAATATTACATTGGTGTCAGAAGTGGGATAAAACTTATTCTGAGTGCTGTTAAATAAAAAAAAAATAAAAAAAAAAAAAAATAAAATAAAAAATGGCACGTACATTGCTGGAGCTAAGTATACCCCAGCTGAAAATTGAGCTAGAGAAGCGGAATCTCTCCGCAGCTGGAGGGAAAAGTGATTTGATTCTTCGGCTACAAGAAGCGATCGAAAAAGATGGAAAAGATCCGAAATCCATTTTGTTCGACGTAGAAGAAGAACAAGTGAGCACAGGAGTTGACATGGCCGTTGTGATGAAATTACTCCTTGGATTGAATTCTAAGTTAGAAGAACAGAAGAATTCTCTAGAAGAACAGAAGAATTCCATTATTTCCGCACAAAAAGACACTGTCGAAGAGTTCAAGAATTCTCTAGAAGCGAAATTCGAAATAATCGATCAAAAATTAAATATGCACAAGGCACAAATCGAGAAGGTTGAACACAATATCGAGAATCTTGCGAAAGAACTAGAGAGAGTAAAGAAACAGAAAGTCCGAGAAATTTCTACAGACAGCCCTAGAAGGAAAGAGATGCAACCGCCTGTCTTCGATGGCCAAACATCGTGGCCAATATATAGAAGACAATTTGAAGCAGCTGCCATGACCAACAACTGGGACGACGGAGAAAAGTCGATTGCACTCACGCTGGCACTGAGAGGTACAGCTGCGGAATTGCTGCAAACCATCTCAGAAGATAAACAACTCAACTACGACGCTTTGGTTAAAGCCATAGAAATGCGGTTCGGAGATGACCATATGCAGCAAGTATACAGAGTCCAACTGCGCAGCAGAGTCCAGAAGAGGGGCGAAACACTTCAGCAGTTGCAGGCCGATATCGAACGGTTGGCGCATCTATCTTATCCTAATGCCGGAGAAGACCTTATCAACGAAATGGCTGTAGAGGCATTTACCCAAGCGATTGAAGATAGGCAGTTGCAAATGGCTGTAAGAATGGCTGGAAAACGAACCCTTCCTGAGGCCCTAGCATTTGCGCTGACGATGAAAGCTGCCGACCAAGCATCTCAAGAAATCCACCGCGTGAGAGAAGTGACAGCCGTGGAATGCTCATGCCAACGAGCAGACGTCGTGGAGCGAAACAGTGTGCGTGGAGGACAAGTCCGTTGTTGGAACTGCAACAAAATAGGACATCTGCAGCGTCAGTGCTGGGCTCCACTTAAAGAACGCAGTTTTTCACAATGTGCTGCTGGGAGGCATAACAAAGAAGCATGTAGCAGGGAAAACATCTATACTGCAAGCAGCACATCATCAAGTCAACAGGCGGGAATACGTGTAAGGACCAACTTCGAGGGGCAGAAGTCGGTTTCTGGAATTGACGCCCCCAAGATCAAAATCCAAGTCTCCCAAATAAAACGAAGTAACAAGAGTTTTACAGTGGAAGCCCACATTGGCCAGAATAAATGCGTGGCCACCATTGACACCGGTGCCACCGCTTCCATTATAAGAAGGGACATCGCTCCTGATTCATGGCTACACAATACCAGTAGCAACTGTCTGGAAACAGTAACAGGAGCGACGGCGGAGGTGTATGGAGAGGTTCTTCTTGCGATCAATCTGGCAGGACTAACATTCCCCCACGTATTCCTAGTGGCCGATATACGCGACGAGTGCATCATTGGACTTGACTTTATGAATGCGTATAATGTAGTGCTTGACACCGGAACTCATGTACTTAAGTACAGGAACGTTGAGATTCCGATGGTGTTCGGGAATGAGAATGCCGCATGCCTTAGGACAGTATTCAGTAACGACTACGAGATACAGCATCGAAAGGGAAGCCTTCACTCTAATGCGGATGCTCTGTCCCGGCGACCTTGCAAATCTGATTACAAACATTGCGCACGACAACAAGAAAAAGATGCGGTATCCACTCAACGACTAAGAGCTGAGCCCACTGACGGTTGGAATGAAAGTGAAATGCGAAACGCCCAAAAAGAGGATCCGGATATCGAGCCAATACTCGCTTGGAAAGAACACGAAGAAAAACCAGATTGGCAGGAAATATCCAATAAAAGTCCCGAACTAAAGGCATACTGGGCACAGTGGGACTCGCTTCATGTTCAAGATGGTGTTTTGAGGCGAAGGTGGGAAAGCTCGGATGGAATGACGTTTGTCATGCGGCAGAATGCAGCAATAAAACGTTGGAGCGCCATTCGAGAGAATCGCAGTTGACATTGCAGGACCGTTTCCTGAAACCGAAAATGGAAATCGCTACATTCTTGTTGTTATGGATTACTTCAGCAAGTGGCCTGAGGCTTTTGCTATCCCCAACCAAGAAGCCAAAACCTTGGTTGAGCAGATCGTTTACAACTGGGTGAGCAGATTCGGCGTACCGATGGAATTGCACTCGGATCAAGGGCGTAACTTCGAGTCTAAGATTTTCCAAGGGGTGTGCGAGCTACTGGGGACGAGAACAACACCGCTCCACCCACAATCGGACGGGATGGTAGAACGTTTCAACAGAACCTTGAATGAACACCTATCAAAGGTCGTTGGCGACAAGCAATGCGATTGGGATAGGCAAATTCCAATGTTTCTATTAGCCTATTGGAGTGCAGTACACAACACCACAGGTCACACTCCATCGGAAATCCTTTTCGGTCGAACAGTCCGGTTACCTAGTGAATTGATGTTTGGATCACCGCCGTCTGAAGAGAACAGAAATGAAGACGACTATGTCGCAGACCTCAGACGGATTATTAGGGACGTGCACCAAACAACCAGGGATAAGATCAAGATAGCCAGTGACCGCATGAAGACGAGGTATGATGTCCAGGCGACCACAACGGGGTTCCAGGAAGGAGATCTAGTGTGGCTATATAACCCCCATAGACGGAAAGGCGTATCACCCAAATTACAGCAAGACTGGGAAGGACCATATAAAGTCGTAAAACGCATCAACGATGTTGTCTATCGCATTCAACGAGGAAGAGGCAAGATGAAAGTGGTTCATGTGGATCGAATACATCGCTATATTGGGCAGAATGGCGAAGAGTTTGTTCGGGACGAACAAGTTTAAGAGGGGGATATTGTGGTATATATGTGATTAAATCAATTATCCAGTGTTGCATAGTTTTAGGATCATACAAACTCTCCACGTTGGAGAGTTCAGTTATTACCCCAGTTTCAAACCAGAAGTTACCAGAAAGAACTAGAACCAGTCAAATGTGGTATAAATACAGGATGAGAAACTGCGGACGATAAGTTGATATTTGGAAAGCGATGAAAAAGGACCTAAGTCTTACTAAGTGAAAGATAAGAGATTTGAATTGTGAAATAGAAGTGAAATTGTTTGTGAATTGATTGAAAGTTGTATTTAAATAATAATAAATAGAGTGTTTTGAAACAGAATAACGTTTTATCATTTCGAACCCTAGCTGAAATATTACAATATGTATGTTGTACTTGGAGCTGTAAAATCTATTTGTAGACTCGAACTTTCTTTGCACCATCTGACTTTAATGAAAATAATTAAAATAGGAGAAGGTGTTATACCTGTGGACATTCGCAGGATTTTGAAGAAAAATAAGGTTTCATAACTTAATTCTTTTTATTAGCGGTAAAATATCAGAAAGGTTATTACAGGAATAGTTAATGCTTAACGATTAGCAGTGTTTGTTTCTGTAAGAACTTTAATAATTAAAATAAATTAATTTTTTAAAAAACACTAAGCTTTTCCACAGGTACTTCTTATGATTGTACCTTTAGATAGCCATAATATTGCATTGAATTGAAATGGACAGATCACATTTTCTCACAAAATAATTCCATAAAAATTAACAAAAACAAATAAAATTTCTTTTTAAAACAACTTCAAAATAAAAGAATTGATATTTCTTCTTTTTTTTGGCATTGCAATTTTTTTTATACAGCCCAAAGGCTATGCTTCATCTGAATTACCATCATCTAAAATATAACACTTCTGATACTCAAAGTCCAACTCATCATCTGATTCAAAGCTATCTATATGTGATCTTGAAACACATTTCTGGTGATGTTTTTTATCGCATAAAGAACAATTCAGCATTTAGTTAACATTATCATGTATCTGAGTAGAATTATCAGAAACTGTAATCAAT
Source organism: Volucella inflata (assembly GCA_928272305.1). Classification (NCBI taxonomy): domain Eukaryota; kingdom Metazoa; phylum Arthropoda; class Insecta; order Diptera; family Syrphidae; genus Volucella; species Volucella inflata. Next base: position 49,965,808 of record OV743718.1, on the reverse strand, counting down.
GGGTCCGGTCGATCAGTAACAAATGAGCATAGAAAATCTCCTTCCCTAAATGCATCTCTATTAAATGGGCAAATACCTGTTTTTTCGAAACTTTTAATTATCTTTTTGGGTGTGAACGCAAGGGGGTATGCTTCACCAACTATTAAAGGAGGAACTGAATTTCCAACTGCATTTTTAAAGACAATCATGGTATTATTTACTCCTCTTTCTCTTGATGTCAATTTACCTAGTTGTTTTATTTTTTTGTGCGCCGGCACTTTTCTCAGGTTATGAACTGTTAGATATTCCGGTTTCATCTAGATTATAAATATTTTCAGGGGTGAAGTAGTGTTTTTTTATTACTTTTTTGAGGTTATCAAAAAATTTAGAAAAGTTAGCTCTGTTAAAGCTACTTGTCCGCGCCAGACTGGTTGCTTAGGGCTTCCGTAGAGATAAATGCGAATGACGTTGGCGATAGTATCTAAGCCAACCTACACCAGCCATTTTGTTCTCGTGCCAGCTTTTTGGAATGTTTGGCATTTGCTTCACCACTGCAATTTGGTTCGCCAGTTCTCTTACTTGCTTAGCGCTTAACCCCATATGTAGGTAAGGTGCTTTTTCTAAATATTCCTCAAGCTGTTTGTCTTTTTCCTCATCAAATACTTTCTGCACGTCATTTCTGAAAATATCAACATTTTCGTTAAGATGTTTGTCCTTGTGCATGTCAACGTATTTAAATATCGTAGATTTTGGTATTTGATATTTTTCTCCAACTCTTCGCAAAGAACATCCGCAACTAGCCTCTTTAATTGCCTGCGAGAATGTCACTGAACACAACTTTCGCCGCGTTTTTCCTTTCCTACTACAGGGCACTTAAAAATAAGAAAGAAATACCTTCTTAATCTCAATTTGCTAATCAAGTAAGAAATTCTAACTTCAATTTCTATCTGTGGACAGTCCATTGGTACATATACTTTGATGTCCACAGGTACAAACTTGACAGTTTAACCTAAAAATGTATTACCGCCATGATATGTACTAGTTTACACTGTTATACCGCTTAAAAGGGATAACTAACGACATGCACTACAGTCTGACCAGAAGTATTCATCTATAGGGGTTAGAATATACCCGCGGTAGGAATGCTTGTCGTAAGAGGCGTATAAAATCCATCTGGGCCGGATTCCCAGATCCGAGAGGGGGCGAGAAAATGCCGTCACTCAAATAAGTATCCCATCCTCAAGGCAAGATGTTATGCGACCCGTGCTAAGGCCTGAATGGTGCTCAGGATGTAAAATCAATAGGAGCCATCCAGAAATCTGGCGTCCTCTGGTTGTAACGTAGCGTAACCGCATTACAGGGATCTCTGATGCGGTGAACCTCCCTCGTGAGATCTAAATATGGGCCGAAAAAAGCCAACAAATAATACAATCAACTTAAGTAACGCAGTAAGCTTGACGAATTTACCGCAGTCGTTTGATCCCTCCTCTTAAAGTTCGAGGGTATCACGATCTCCACCACCAAAATCGAATGTCTTCAGGAAAAGAAGACCACCCGAAACGCCTACACGCAAAAAAATGGACTCAGCGAGTAATAAAAGCTGGGAGAGGAAAACAACACACTCCTTATGAAGCTTGAGCAAATGGAGCTACTTTTTCAAGAGCTTAAAAAAGAAGTAGACTTACTCCGAAAAGAAAACAAGACTCTGAAAAAAATGCATACAAACGAAGCCCAAGAAAACAGCCCACCCCGTTCAAATAGTCACAAATATCATACGGAGGAACAAAAGCTTACGCGCGAAACAAATTAGACCACCACAAATTAGGTCCTACAAACCCATATCGCTTCAGCCGATAATATCTAAAATATTTGAAAAACCACTCCACAATTCAGCAGATTTATAGAATGACGAATGAAATTGAGAAAGCCTTAGAGGGGAAAAAGATATGTTCTAGCGTTCCATAAGGTATGGATGTAAAACTGAAATGGAAGCCGCATGTTAAAAAGAACCGTAATGAACTTGAAAATAAATTCAGACAAATGTATTGGCTACTAGGAAGGCATTCCAAGTAAAGCTCATCTATAAGCAAGTGCTTAAACCTATATGGACGTAGGGTATTCAACTTTGGAGTTATACTAAGCCAAGCAACCGAAATATTCTCGAAACCTATCAAAACAAAGTTCTAAGATATATCGTGAACGCCCCATGGTATATCAGAAACACTGATATCCACAGAGACTTCGAAATAGTTACCGTCGAGAACGAAGTAATGAACTTTGTTTGCAAACTCCTTATTCGTCTTCATGGTCATTGTAAGAATAACATTCTCCAAATTCTGGACGAGACAAAGTTAGTGCGTCGATTACAAAGAACGAGACCGTTTGATCGCAGTACTAGCAGGTGCTTTTACTGGAAAGCTACTTGCCCCACGCGAATATTATTTTAAACGGAAACTACTTGATAAGGTTACTTAGTTGTAGTTCTCAAGAAGGGAGGCGTGTTTTTAGTGAGTAAGAAACTCACACCACTATGAGTACCGAGTTCATAGTGTCTATGAAGATTTTCACACCTACCCATGATAATACAAACAAAAAAAAACACATAGAACGCAAAACAAATAGAACGAAAAAGGGGGAAATACTTACTTTTTTGAGGAAAAGCCTTTCACGGTATGTCACCGGCTATTCAACACAAAATTCAAAATGTCAGCAAGTCATTGTTGCCACACATCAAAAATACTCTAGAGATGCGTTCAATTAGTTCAGTGTGTTTATTTTTTTAAGATATCAGTGGGGTCCACAGGAAAAACCGTTCATAGGTACAACAATTTCCCCTAATAATTAAGGTTACCAAAACGAAGAGCAGATTAAAAAACACGAACACCGGCTTCTCAGGAGGAAGATAAAGAGCATGTGAGATGCGCGGTCGAAGAAATTGAGATATGCTACTCCAGGAATGAGATTCGGAGTCTCAAATTTAGCTGAAGGTGAGATTGATGATGGTAGTTTTGCTTTCGTTGTTTGAAGATGTATATTGTTTCGAAGATATTGTTCTCCAGCAGACGTTTCCACTATTACTGAGCGTGGGTTCTTTGTCACTTCCACCCTTTCGCTGGTTTCCATTCACAATGATCTGTTTGCATTCGGACGTTCTCTCCCACCCTTAGTTGTCTCCGTGGCATTGCGACTTTGTCTGCATAGCGTTTCTGGTTTTCACGTAGTTCTTGAAGTTCTTCCTTATGATCAGTTTCAATCGTTATATCTCTTTTCCCTTTTCTCAATCTGTTCCCATAAACGTAGTTGCGAAACTTTTCACATCCAAAACGAATTGCGCATACCTCCTTACTTATTTTAGTTGGCTTTGTTGTAATTCTGTGAATGCCAGAGAGACATAACCAGGTATGCCAGCACTGACGTGTTTGTTAATGATTGTTTTATGTTTTCGAATGCTTAAGTGTGTTCCGACTCCCACCTCCAAGCTGTATCATTACGGATTGTCGTAACGAATAGTCGTAACGATTCCGTTAATTCTGACAGATTAGCAATAAATTTTCCAAGATATGTTTCCATTCCTAATAATCGCTACAGTTCTTTGACACACGTTGGAATTTTGAGTTGCTTTATCATCTTAACCTTGTCATTGTCTGCCGCATAACCGTTTTGCGTGAAGATGTGACCTAGAAATTTTATTTTTGTTTTTTCGTCGTTTAAAGTTAATCCCGCCTCGGTTAATCGTTCGATGACCTTTTTCGACGTATCTCTTAGCTCTTCCCGTGTTGGTGCGTGTACAAAAATGTCGTCCACTGCTACTTCGTATCATTTTATGCCTTCCAGTGTTCGATTCATGACTTCGCAGAGATGTCAACGAAATCGATGTCATACTCGAAATGTTAGCACCACCCCAGCCGGTTCACTCTTTTTACGAACCCCAATCTTTCACAGTCGTCTTCATCGAGAATAGCCTGGAAATTTTCTTCGATTACCGTGAATGTAACCAGTTTTTTATGTTTTTTCTTTGCGTTGAGTACGACACCGAATTCTCGTCTGATTCTTTTAATTACATGCATCGCTTTATAACAGTCCTGAACTTTTTAACTACTTTTAGTGGCAGCACATTGCAAAAAGCTCCGGTGTCTAACCTTAACTTTTCTTCATAATCACCGACGCGCACATTTTCCGGCAGGCACTTTCTTCCTCTAACTCTTTTTTTGTTTCGCTTTTGAGTAGCCATCTCTCCCGAGTTTTTTTGATCTTCATGCGACGCTGAAATGTCCTTTTTTACCGTTTGCATTCTTTTTGGTATCCCGGGCAACTTTTAGGTCTATGTCTCCGCAGTTGAACTGCTTGTCTATTTTGTTCCCTTTAACTGAAGAGCTAATTTAGCTATTTAATTTGATTATTTGATTATTCGCTCTTTCCGCTAGGTGACATATTTTGATAGCTTTGTCTAAAAATCGTCGAATAGTTCGCTGTCTTGTTGACGGATTCCGGGAAATTTATAACGTTCGTATGTTTTATTACGCGTAGACACGAAATGTCCGCTAAATTTGTTTTTTATTTCAGTTAAATTACTTTTTTGAGCTTCGGTTAAACACAAGTTATAAATCAAACGTATTCCGTCGACACCGATTACAGTTTTAAAGTTTGCCAGTTTAATTGGCTCTGGTTCGACATTCACTTTTGCGGCGATTGCATAACATTCATAAGCTCCCCACCTTTCTGTCCATTCACGTGCCATGTCTATATCATCGTTTATATTTAACGACTTGGGTTGTTTTAGTGACATTATAAATTAATTATTATTGTAATCATAATAACCGCGAATACAATATCTTAAAGGAATGTCCGAATCATTTTAGCGCGTACTGTGCGTTTGTGTTTCCTTGCACACACATTTGCGCTTATGTTGTGCACTACTTTTTTTTATATATGCGCTTTCTTCTTTTCAGTGCATACGCATATGTGTTTTTTCCGTTACTGTTTTATATGTACATGCATACATATCGTCACTGTTAAAGAAAACCGGCATAGCTCAATAAATTCGAATTTTTAGTTAATAATGCCAATCGAAAGGAAAAAAATGTTCTATCTTTCTGTAAAGTCGGCATAAATGTAACTCTTTAAAATCTTGCCAGATGGATAATGCGTCATTTTGTCGTTGACTTCTTTTCTCTGAAATTCAGAAACTTTAAACAGCTCTCCTGAAAAAATCAAGTATTTTAACATAATGCCGGTTTTCTTAAACAGCGACGATATATACTTCAAAACACGAGATTTTTCCGTTTTTGTTTCATATACATGACATGTACATACGTACAAAAAAAAACACTGTGCTCCAGGGAGTATGCCATTGCCCGCCGAAAGGGTGGTGGCGATTTGAAAAACTGTTGGTGACCCAGCCAGGAATCGAACCCAGACTGTCTGAGTGATAGTCCAATGAGCTAATTCATTTTCATTTCATTTTTAATGCATTTTTATATAATTTAAATCAGGAATTCTTACAAGCTTAACAAAAAAACGCTTAAAAAATTAGCTTAATTAACTTAAAACTATCTTATTCTAACTTACTGGCCCCATGCGGACACTCTAAGTTAAACATAATTCTTAGTCTTTCGACGATACAAAAAGTACATTCTTTTTTCATTACATTAATTTAGCATTAAAACTAAGAAAATAAATTTCATTATGTAAAAAACTTAGTAAATGTACTCCTTTTTGTTAGAATTATTATAAAACTTATAGACTACCTAAAAATAAATCCTAGGCCTACTTTTGGTGTGGTGTGGATAACCACCTTTTTAAGAGAAAGTTACCCATCTCTGTGTTTTTCTTTAATTTCTTTTTTATTTATTTTTTATTTTCTATTTTTTTTTAGTTTTTTTATATTTTTATAATTTTTGTTCTTAAATCTACCTTAACCCTACCTACGCTTATGTAAGCCGGCCATGTCTAAAAATAGGCATACCCACTCTGCTCCCTAACGAAGCTATCAAGTATTGGAGCAATTCGGAATTCTTCTGCAAGCCACCAAAATTGTTGGTGCTGCCGAGCAACATCCCTCATGTCACTACTCCCTACCACCCTACTAAACCGGAGACGCTCCGCACTGCCGTGTGCGACGTCTCTGTCGTAGTTGAGTCACCTGTCTGCAGCTGTTCGAGCGACGTGGAAGATTAACGGCACCGCTAATCTGTCCCGGATCAGACCTTTCATATCGAGGTAGAGGAACGCTTCTGGAGGAATAAAGCCATCAAAACGAACTCTCTCATGATACAAATAATTAGGGTAGTAAGCCCCAGAGAACAGGTTGTTCGACGAGGTCATTGCTCTTGCAATGTGCCTTCGAGTCAACTTAATAACAAAATTGTCCACTCTTATTACTTACTTACTTACTTTAGGTGGCGCTACAGTCCGGGGTGGACCTGGGCCTCAGTCAACAAGCTTCTCCAGCTAGCTCGATCCCTGGCTAGCTGTCTCCAGTTTCGCACGCTAAGTTGGCTGAGGTCCTCTTCCACTTGCGTGCGCCACCTAAGTCTTGGCCTTCCTCTACTGCGCTGTCCCTCGGGGGCGGATTCGAAGACTTTTCGGACCGGAGCATTGGTGTTCATGCGCTCTACATGACCCAGCCATCTCAGTCTTTGGATCTTCACTCTTCTGGCTAGGTCCATGTCGCTGTACAGTCCATACAGTTCGTCGTTGTATCTCCTCCTCCACTCACCGTCAATGCAGACGGGACCGAAGATCGCCCGAAGAATTTTCCTCTCGAAGCAACCAAGAACACCCTCATCCATTTTCGATAATGTCCATGCCTCTGCGCCATAGAGCAGGACCGGGATGATTAAAGTCTTATAAAGGGTGACTTTTGTTGTCCGAGAGAGGGCTTTGCTACTCAATTGCCTTCTTAAACCAAAGAAACAGCGGTTGGCAAGAGTTATTATTCGCTTGATCTCAGCGCTGGTGTCGTTGTCTGTATTTATAGCGGAGCCTAGGTAGACAAAGTCCTTAACTACCTCAAAGTTATATCTGTCGAGGGTGACGTTCTGTCCGAGACGTCGGTGTTGGTTGTCCTTTTTGCTTGACAGCATATACTTGGTCTTGCCCTCATTGACCGCTAAACCCATTTTTGCCGCTTCCGTCTTAATACTCGCGAATGCGTCACTGACATCACGCTGCTTTCTCCCGATTATGTCAATATCGTCGGCGTATGCGAGTAGTTGGACGGACTTTTGAAAGATAGTGCCTCTTGTGTTTGCTCGTGAGTTTTGCGCATCGCCTTGTCTAAATCCTTTCTGGACATCAAAGGTCTCGGTGAGATCTTTACCGACCTTGATGGAGCAGCGTGCATTCTCCATCGTCATCCTGCACAGACGGACGAGTTTGGCAGGGATGCCAAAACTAGACATTGCTCTATATAGCTCGTCTCTATAGATGCTGTCATACGCGGCCTTAAAATCGATGAATAAGTGGTGGGTATCGATCTGAAGCTCATGGGTCTTCTCCAAGATCTGCCGTAGTGTGAATATCTGGTCGATGGTGGACTTTCCTGGCCTGAAGCCACACTGATATGGACCTATCAAGTTGTTGACAAACGGCTTCAGGCGTTCACACAATACGGCGGATAAGATCTTATATGCGATGTTAAGGAGACTGATGCCTCTGTAGTTAGCGCAGTTCAGAGGGTCTCCTTTCTTGAGAATTGGACAAACAATGCTGAGGTTCCATTTATCGGGCATACTTTCGTCCGACCATATTCTACAGATGAGTTGGTGTATGCTCCTTACCAAGACATCGCCTGCCGCTTTGAAGAGCTCGGCAGTCAGGCCATCCGCTCCAGCAGCTTTGTTGGACTTAAGCTTCGATATGGCTATCTTCACTTCATCCAGGTCGGGTGGACGGAATTGTTGGTCATCATCGTCCAGGTTGAAAGGTTGATTCTGCCTGACAGCGGTATTTGGTCCGTCATCGCCGTTATACAGTCTGCAGAAATGATCTTTCCAAATCCTCAACATCGACTGCGATTCTACTACGATGTTCCCTTGTTCATCTCTACAGGCTTCGGTTCGGGGTTTGTTTCCGCGACATGTTATTTTACCTTTTGGTAAAACTTCCGAACCTCATTCCTGGAGTAGCATCTCTCAATTTCCTCGATCGCGCGCTTCTCATGCTCTTTCTTCTTCCTCCTGAGAAGCCGGTGCTCGTCTCTCCTCTTCCGCTCATAGAGCTCATGGGCAGCTCTGGTCTTTGTAAGCAGCGCCGCGTTATATGCATCTTGCTTAGCTGCATGTACTTGCCGGCATTCATCATCGAACCGGGGGTTTCGTTGTGGTGGACGAGTGAAACCCAGCACATCAGAAGCGGCATCTCTGATGGCGTTTTGGCAGTGTTTCCAATGGTCTTCGATGCTTGATGCTGGCGGCATTGGACCTCTTAAGAGATTAAGAGACACTCGATCGGAGAAGGACTTGGCGATCTCTTGCGATTGTAGCCGTCTGACGTCGAATTTTCTGACAGCATTAGTTTGTCTTGGCGTAGTTTGGGATATCCGCAACCGTACCTTGGCTACAACAAGGTAATGGTCCGAGTCGATGTTGGCTCCTCGGAACGTACGGACATCCATAATGTTGGAGGAGTGTCTTGCGTCGATCGCAATGTGATCAATCTGGTTGACTGTTGATTGATCAGGAGTTCTCCAAGTCCCCTTGTGTATGTCGAGATGTGGGAACCGCGTGCTAGCCACGACAATGTTTCGCCCCGCCGCAAAGTCGATTAGCCTGAATCCGTTATCGGAGGTAGTGTTGTGCAGGCTATATTTTCCGATTGTTCCACCAAAGATACCTTCTCTTCCTAGCTTTGCATTAAAATCACCGAGGACAATTTTAATGTCATAGCTAGGGCATTGCTCGTAGGTCTTGTTGAGGAGCTCGTAGAAGGCATCCTTGGTGTCGTCATCTTTCTCCTCTGTGGGGCATGCGCGCATATGAGGCTTATGTTGGCGAATTTAGCCTTGATGCGGATTGCTACGAGGCGCTCGCTCACATGCCGGAAGCTGAGGACTTCTCGTCTTAGTCTGCCTCCGACAACAAATCCGCATCCAAATAAGCGCTGCTTTTGCCGTCGATAGCAATTGCCGTAGTAGATGTCGCAGTTTTTCATCTTCTTTTTGTCCGGCCCATCCCATCGCATTTCTTGGATGGCGGTTATGTCTGCTTTGCAGCAGTCTAGGGCCTCCGCTAGTTGCTCGGCTGCACGTGGTCTATTAAGGGATCTAACATTCCACGTGCATATCCGAAGCTCATTGTCCTTAAATCGTTTGCGTGGGTTGTCAACAGTAGATCCGTCCATATCCGAGGCTTGTTGATGCTTCGTAACTTAATCTTTTTTAAATGGCCGGGCAGTTACCCCGGCGGCACAACCCCCAACCTGGAGGACCAGTTCCACTTTGAGTGCCCCTAGGACTAGGGCTCGGTTACACCGAAGCCAGTAACCCGTTCCGGGATGTGAGCGCTGCCGTTGGCCCTTATAGGGCTCATCCGCCACCATCTCTTTTCCAGGACCCTGACTAAGTCCTGGAAATCCTTTCCGGCCTGAGCTCCAAATATGTCGGAGTAGCCCGGATAAGGTCTTGTTTTCTTTTTCCGACACTAACCCTGGTTTATGGCACAGGAAACTCGCCATTTGCCCCCTTTACTTCGCAACCTCTATTGAGATTCCCAGATGGCGCCACGGAGAGGCGTGAAGTAGGACTTATTAGCAGAGCTGCAAGATGTTCGGCTGCAGAGGCTCATTCTCGTCATTTAAGGAACCAGCACCTGTCGGAAGATGCTACTTCTACGAGGCCTTATACTAATCGTTGTCCACTCTTATTAGGTTCGCCCTATTGTACAAAACCTCATTAGGGTAGAATTTTATGTACTCAGACTCTGGTGTTCTGTATAAGCGAAGACAAGCCCTAAGGAAAGCCCTCTCAAACACCCGAATCTTTTCCAAAAGACTTGCTCTCACGTTGAACCACACGGGACAACCAAATGTAAGCATAGGCCGAATAAGGGCCATGTAGCAGATCACCTTTACCCTCGCATCGAGTTGCCTGTTATAAAACAGTCTCTTTGTAAGGGCAAAAGCACCTTTGGCTCTGGCCAGAGCAACATCTATATGTTTGTTAAAATACAGATATTGATCTAGCCATATCCCAAGGTATCTGACTACATTTCGACAAACAAGTGGCTGCCCGTGTTATCCAACGATCTGAAGCTTTCGCCAATTCTTTCTAGTATCCGCAGAGTCCCCAGACAAAGGCGTCCTAAACAGGATGGTTTCCGACTTCTGAAAGTTGATCTTCCACTTCAAGTCGTCCCAATATTGTTTAATTTTATCGAAGTCACGTTGCAAAAGAATGTTTATAACCTCAATCTTTGGACCTGATCTGTACGCGATTAAGTCGTCTGCGTACGCTGTGGCATGGTGAAGTGAACGTATGAGATCACTTGTGTAAATGTTGAAAAGGATTGGCGAATTGCCCGCACCTTGTTGCAGACCGTTTTTAATGTTGAATATACCAGTAGAAGTCACATCGCCATTCTTCACGATGAACTGTCTATTGGTGAACATATTGAAAAGAATATACAGTAGTGGTTTACTAATGCCCATACCATACGGTATCGAAAGTCTTCTCCAAATCAATCAGGCAGGCACCAGTGCACTGTTTCTTGGCTTTGTTCCATTGGATATCAGAAAACAGTTTAGACGCGGCATGAATAACATCATGCCCTGCCTTGAAACCGAATTGATTATCCGTTTGAAGCTCTTCCTTCGAAATGAACGGGGGTTGTTCCCTTTCATTGGCGATGACATTATTTGCCATGTTCTCGTCACTGAACTGGGTGAAACCCGAGTTCTCGATTCGATAGTTCACTATTTCGTTTCGAAGGTAGAAATTGTGCACAAGGACTCGATTTTCCAAGTCGTGGTTCGGGCCAATGGTGTCATATGCCTTGTACACTTCCTGGAAAGTCGCTCCTATAGCCTCGACCTTCTCCAACGGATCTTCGATCACAAAGAAGTTGTCATCATCAATAGCCTCATTTGGATCTATGCCTGCTGTTGAAAGTATGCGTTCATTGTCAGTCGTTCGGACGATTTTAAGACATGAAAGGTCGTCTTGATATTTCCTCCGAAAAATTGTATTTATTTGCGGGATCATATTCGGGTTGCTGTAGTTTACAGCCCGAATTTTATTGTTCCAATACAAACTTACAGAAGACCTGTAGTTTTCTTTTATTAATGTTTGGAGGTTTTTGATCGCCGAATTTAATGTCAAAATCTCCGGGTTGTGTCTGTCAGTAACTGTCTGTACAAGGTCTTCAGTCTTGAGAGTAGTCTACTTTTATGTCGGTGAAGTGCGTCAATAGTTGCATTGCGGAATAAGTCTTCGTTGTCAGTGTGTTGATACCGAGGTATCGTTTTGTCCATAGTCCGTTTAACTGCCTCGTCCAATAGTTTTAGATACCTGTCAATCTCCTCGTTTGACAGATTTATGTTAGACGGTGGGTAGAGCGAATTCGAGGAGAGTGCTCTAGTCAGTGTCCTGGAGAAATGTGTCCAACGTACCCTACTATAGTTGTAGGAATGCCTTTGAACATACTCATCCAATTCCGCATTTTCGTTCGGAACGGTTATTTCGGTACGAAGACCGCAATAGTCACTGTCATACACAAAAGTGCGAAGACAGTTTACAGTTTGTTGGTTCGTACCTGTCTCTTGTACTCGTGTGTCAAACAACAGGAGATCCAAATAGGAGCCATGTCTAGGAAACGACGGACTATCCGTCGCCTTTATTCCTAGTCTATACATCACACTGTGCTTACCCCACCAATTGAATAGCAGGTTCCCTCTAGTGTTTGGTGTAATATTTCCTCAATCGCTGTGTTTGGCGTTGAAATCTCTGCCGATAATGAAAAAGTTTTCCTCCAATTCCAGTCTTAGAAATCGAAAAAGCGTCTCGAGCTCTGAGATGAATAGGGTGGATTTAGTAGCCTTAGATGCATAAACTGACACCATGTATAACCGCTTTCCACTAAGGAGAGGGATATACACGATGCATGCTTGAAGCACCTGAAACCTACGTACTACACGACTGTATATTGTTTTAAAACGTATACCTTTTCTAACGAAGATAGCAACGCCTCCTCCTTGTATGGAGTTTGGTCGGTTCCTTCGTATTATCTTATACCTTCCGTGCCTCATTTTGTGTCTTTTCGTTAGCTAAGTTTTGCTAACCTGTGACGAACGGCTTAACCCCCACGAATTTAAGACCGTCGCACTCTTTCTCTTTGAGCAGTGCGAGGAGCTCCTCCGGATTAGTAGACGGTTCTAACCCCCTCAGCAGCATTGTTTGCAGCTTTTCCCCCTTCGGGGTGAAGGAGAAGAACTCCGTCGTCGAATCCCTTAACAGGTTCTTAATTTTATTATATCGCTCCACTGTATTACAGTGGATCGCATGCCTATCTACACTAAGCCTCTTAATGAAAAAATTGGCGCCTATGGCCGACTTACACAGATCAATCGTCTCGTTGAGTTCCATTTTGTATGTGTTGATAGGTGGAACCCTTTGCTTCTGCTTCTGCCGTTGTTGTTGTTGCTGCTGCTGCTGCTGTTGTTGTTTTTTCTGCTTTTGTTTCTGAAGCTGCTGTTTTTGTTGTTTCTGCGGCTGCTGCTGTTGTTGTTGCTGCTTGTTTGTTTGTTTTTGTTTCGTTGGCTCTGCCTTATGCTGTTGCTTGTGGTTAGAGCCTTGTTGTCTGTGTTTTGCTTGTTCGGCCTCTTCTTGTTGCTGCTGCTGAGCGCTTTTTATCTCCTCTCTTCTTGCCATTTGTTTTTTTCTGATGGCCATTACCCTGAGCTGTAGCTCTTTTATGCTATTAGAGGCCGCCAGCGAGGCAAATGTATTCTCGCCTCCCATATAGTGGCCTTCTCCACCGTCAGATACATACTGAATTGCTGCCCTTGTCGATGTTGTTGGCACCTCTTCCCTTGGTCTACCGGGCAGCTTTTCAGCAGACGCAGAAAGGGAAGGGCGCTTTACAAGATTAGGAGTTGGCCTTAGCTTCCTCCTCCTTTTAGTTATTATTTTTGGATTACAGGCCAATATTACTGCCTGGTCATCTGATGACATTACGTCACCCGCTGGTCCCGCTATTGGAATAGCGGACCGCTCCGTCTCACTCATCGTCCAATTTCACTTTTATTTGGTCTCTTATGTATTATTTTTATTTTAAAAATAAAAAAGTCACTAGTTCTTCGGGAACGGAACCCACGACCCCCCCTTTATCGGCCAATGCCACTATTACTGGGCTACCGATGCACTTGCAAAAAAAAGGTCTTAATTTACATTTTACGAAAACTGATAATTTTTTTTTTTTCACTTAGAAAGCCGAAACACGT